>CM062815.1:958354990-958677490 GCA_031772625.1 Pinus tabuliformis
TCCAAGGTATTTGAGACTCCCAAGGGTCTCCCACCTATGCGTGATCATGATCATGCTATTCATCTGATTCCAGGAAGTGTTCCTCCAAACATCAGGCCGTACAGATATCCCTATGTCCAAAAAAGTGAAATTGAACGTATGGTTGCAGAAATGCTAGAGGCTGGTATAATTCAACCGAGTCAAAGTTCTTTCTCAGCTCCAGTAGTATTGGTGCACAAGAAGGATGGATCATGGCGCATGTGTCCAGATTATAGGGAGCTCAACAAGCTCACTATTAAAGATAAGTTCCCCATTCCTGTTATTGATGAATTACTGGATGAATTGCATGGATCAATTTACTTCACCAAGTTGGATCTTCGTTCGGGATATCATCAAATCAGAATGAAGATTGAAGACATTCCAAAAACGGCATTTAGAACTCATGAGGGTCATTATGAATTTTTGGTCATGCCTTTTGGCCTTACCAATGCACCTTCAACATTTCAAGGTTTGATGAATTCAATTTTCAAACCATTCCTTAGAAAATTTGTGTTAGTATTTTTTGATGATATACTAATCTACAGCAAGTCTTGGAAGGATCATGTTGAACATGTTGACAGGGTGCTACAACTATTGGAGGAGAAACAATTATATGCAAAAAGATCCAAATGTTTCTTTGGAGTCCAGGAGGTGGAATATTTGGGTCATATTGTATCTCATGAAGGAGTTAAGGTAGACCCTAGCAAAATTAAAGCCATTAAGGAATGGAAAATCCCCACATCCATAAAGCATCTGCGAGGATTTCTTGGGTTGACAGGGTATTATCGCAAGTTTGTTAAGAATTATGGGAGAATAGCAGCACCTCTAACAACATTATTGAAGAAAGATTCATTTTCATGGACTCCGGAAGCAACAAAGGCCTTTGAACATCTTAAAGAGGCAATGTGCCAAGCACCGGTCTTAGCTACACCGGACTTCACAAAAACCTTTATTGTGGAATGTGATGCTTCAGGAAATGGAATTGGTGCTGTTCTAATGCAAGATGAAAGACCCATTGCTTTTGAAAGTCGTCCAATCAAGGGAAAGTTTTTAAGCAAAGCTATTTATGAGAAGGAAATGTTGGCAATACTCCATGCACTTAAGAAATGGCGACCCTACCTAATGGGAAGACACTTCAAGGTAAAAACGGATCATGATAGCCTTAAATACTTTTTAGAACAAAGATTATCCTCTGAAGAGCAACAAAAGTGGGTCACAAAGATGTTGGGTTATGACTTTGAAATCATCTACAAAAAAGGGAAGCAAAATGTGGTGGCAGATGCACTCTCAAGAAAGGATGAGGATGTGGAAGCATTGTTGTGTGCCATTTCTATTATCCAACCAGATTGGATAAACGAAGCAAGGGAGGAATGGAAGAATGACGAAGAAGTGTGGGCACTTATTCGAAAGCTACAACAAGATTCCAGTACTTCTGATACATTTAGCTGGAAAAATGATTCGTTATGGTACAAAGATCGCTTATACCTCTGTAAGAATTCCCAGCTAAAACAAAAGATTCTTATGGAATTGCACACTTCTCCCTTAGGAGGGCACTCAGGATTTTTAAAAACTTACCACAGGGTTAAGAAGGAATTTTTTTGGGATGGCCTTAAATCAGATATTCAAAAGTTTGTGGCGGAATGTTTGGTTTGCCAGCAAAATAAAGTTGAAACAATTAAGACACCGGGTCTATTACAACCTTTATCCATTCCAAGCCAACGTTGGGAGGAGGTTTCAATGGATTTTATCACAGGTTTACCCAAGTCTGAGGGAAAGAGTGTCATCATGGTGGTAGTTGACAGACTTACCAAGTATGCACACTTTTGTGCATTATCACATCCATTTAAAGCCAGTACAGTTTCTACTGCATTTATGGAAACAGTTCAAAAGCTACATGGAAACCCAAAGATTATTGTAAGTGACAGAGATCCCATTTTCACTGGAAATTTTTGGACAGAATTATTTTCTTGTCTTGGTACTCAGTTAGCTCATAGCTCATCTTATCATCCTCAATCTGATGGGCAAACTGAGATAGTAAACAAATGTTTGGAAGGATATCTTCGTTGCTTTGTATCTGATAAACAGACACAATGGGTCAAATGGTTGCCTCTGGCTGAATGGTGGTATAACACTTCCTTCCATACAACAACAAAAATGACCCCATTTATGGCACTTTATGGGTATCAACCACCATCCATCACATCATATTTAAGAGAAAATTCTAAGGTTCAGGCAGTGGAACATCACATCGAACATCAACAACAAGTCCTCCAACTCTTAAAGGATAACCTCGTGTTGGCACAAAATAGAATGAAACAACAGGCAGATCAACATCGCAGTGAAAGAAGTTTTGATGTAGGTGATTGGGTATTCCTACGGCTACAACCATATAAGCAAATGTCCCTAAAGCAAGCTAAGAAGGATAATAAATTATCACCAAAGTATTATGGTCCGTACAAGGTGTTGCAAAAGATTGGTACTATGGCATACAAATTGGAGCTTCCTGCAGCTTCTCGATTGCACCCAGTCTTCCATGTTTCATGTTTAAAGAAGGTTATAGGTGACAAGCTCCAATTCAAACAATATTTCCAGAACTTGATGAGGAAGGAAAAATTATATTGGAACCGGAAGCAGTCACAGAAACAAGAACTCGACAGCTACGAAATCGATCAATTTCAGAGTATCTTATCAAGTGGAAGAACTTATCCGCTGAAGATTCCACATGGGAGGATGAGAATTTTATGCAGAAGTATCCAGAACTACTCAAGCATTGAGGACAACACTTTTTTGAAGGAGAGGGGCATGTTGGGTCCCTATAATACTAGTGATTACCCCATTACTATTGTAGTTATACCCCTTATTTATATTGTTGTGCCCCTATTACCCCCATATTGTTATTTTTGTGGCTTTATATTATTATTGTTAGGTCAGTTGGATTATATTGTGACTCCTTAGACTCCTATATATAGAAAGGAGGTTTTGTCATTTGTATCATCCAAGAATTGTTCATTTATGTAATGTAAAGGAGGTTGCCCCCTCGAAGAGGCTGAATTCTAAGGCGTTGATCTATCTTTTCTATCTTTTCTTGAGCTGGTTTCATAACACTTTCTTGCGTTATTTCGAGGCTTAGAGGATCCAACTCTTCGTCACCAGGGGAGATGTTCCTCTCCTCATCATCATTATATTTCAATTCTATAACTGACATTTGTACATCATCCTCACTCACACTTGAGATTTCAATGTCATCCAATTGATTACCCATTATGGGACTTTGTGGTTAACTATAACATTTATCATTGATTAGGTCAGTCAGAATATTTAAAGCATAGGTTAGGCAAGCAAGGTCAAAGAGGTGAGAAGGATCCCCCTCATAGAAATCCCTCATTATGTCGAGTTGCACTTGTTGTGAACTATAAAACCCGAGCATGAGTACATCCATACCTTCCAATACATTTTGATAAGATTATGCATATTTATTCCCATTCGTTTACAGTTCTTGAATGTCTTGGTCAGTGAGTTTTGTAAATGTAGAACCAAGATTATCTCTCTTTTACCATAGTCCATTTTCTATGATATTTCATATTAGGATTGAAATGGAGTTGCAGGGTAAATTAAAGTGCCTTGATAGATGCTTGCTTCACCCTACAAGCATTAACTTTAAATCTTAATGAAGAACTAGGGCTTCGTTCTTCCAACGGAGTTGCCAGTAATGATATGTCAATATGTTGTATGGGAAACAAAACACAGGTTTTGTGTCCATGGCAACCGCGCCAAAATGTTACTGCTTAAACTAGCAAGGGTCCTAAAGGGAGATCCTTGAAGGTCAACTACTAGGCTAAGGGAAACAAATGGAGCAATAGCCCATTGTCAGCTTGGTTAAGGCTCCTTTCTCTTTACAGAATTTCACCGATGGGAGGAGATATTTTATGATGAGGATCACTAAATGGATAGACCAATGATAGGGTGATGGGTGATCCTAGAAGCCTATTCACTAGAGAGGCTCAAATATGTGGGTTGTTGGCTTTGAAGTAAGGTTTAAAGCTCTCAAGGAAGGGCTTAAGGGGAATTTCAAGGTTTAGGTTTAAGGTATGTATCTTATAATTGAGGTTCCTAGGCCTTGGAATTCTTGTGAAAGCTTGGATTCGTAGTGATATTTGAAAAATTAACCTTGATAGTGCATGGGACCACACGAGACCAAGCGGGCTCGAGGTTCAGTCAAGGGGATACGATTTAGCAACCAATGATATGCTTGACCTAATTAGGAAGTGGAAAGGGATCAAGGAATGAATTTTCAATGAAGGGAAATGTAAGGATCCCAGTGAGGTTTCTAGCTTAAGGGAAACTGAGGGCAAGAATTGGTCTTCGATCTATGGCTTGCGATATATCAAGATTTGACTATCAAAATCTCATGAAATTTGGAGGGCATCTTGGGGACACACCAGCGCAGTTGTGGACCAAAAATTAAAGTATCCATATGGCTAGATCATGAGATAATTGATGCCCTAGGTAACCTGGAGGAATTGACCTAGAGAATAGGAAAGGGGAGAAGGAAAATAGGTCTAACGTGATCACCTTTGGGTGGACCAGTTTCTAATAATTTGGATAGATTGGAGTTAGGTAGAATTATGATTATGGACCTTTAAATTTTCTAGGTCAAGGAGGCCTCAAAAACAAATTTTCTTGGCAATAGGGCAACAACAAAAGTAGCTTCAAAGACTTTATACTTCGTTTTGCAGGGTAAATGGGTTGTAAAGATGAATTTTAGTAATGAAACATCCCTAGGAACATTCATTCATTATACATGGCCCATTCATGAAGCATTCACTACCTAGAAACAAAATATCCACAACTTCGCATAAGAGATGCAACAAATAAGCCCTAGTATAGAGAAATCCCAAAACAATGTATGTGACAAAATTAGAAAGAAAAAAAGAAAAATTAAAATGTACTTACATGTATAAGTATGTATCCAAGCACCCAAAAACTCGCAATCAAGAAGGTCCAAGACATGAAAATTATCCAAACATCAAAATTCATTCCATGCGTGAAAATCTCTTAAGAGATACTAGTTTGTCAAGCCAAGTAGTAACTCCACAAATTAATTCTTATTATTCCTTCAGGTAGGTCTTTATTATATACATGAGGGAGACTGTTCACTTCATCTCTCGATGACTGTTCATATTTCTTATTATTTATTTACATCAATTGTATTTATTCACTTAATCCTGATGATTAGGTGTCAACATTCCCCCCTTAACCTGAAGGGATGTTGGTGAATCCAAGCATCATTATGAATCGTTCAAGCTTTTCTCTTCCAAGCACTTTGGTGAAGATGTTTTCAATTTGCTCATTAGTGGAACAATGATGGAGATGGATTGTGTTGGCCTCAACATGATGTCGAATCAGATGATATTTAGTATTGATGTGCTTCGTTCGATCATGGAACTTTGGGTTCTTGGCCAAATTTATTGCAGAGGTACTGTCAAACATGAGTGGAGTTGATTGTACTTGTTTTACCTACAAATCTTCAAGAATTTTCCTGAGCCACACAATTTCTTTTGTTGCCTCAGCTGCTGCCACATATTCTACTTCTGTTGTGGAATCTACTAGAATTGATTGTTTGCGTGATCTCCATGAGACAGCTCCTGATCCAAGACTCATAGCATATCCTGAAGTAGATACCCCAGTTTATTTGTCTCTATCGAAGTTTGAATCAGAGTATCCACTCAAACTGAAGTCGTCCACCTGTGTATACTTGATTCTAAAGTCTTGAGTTCCCTTCAAGTACCTTAGAACTCTTTTTACAGCAGACCAATGTCCTTCACAAGGCTTTTGCATAAACCTGGAGATGATTCCAACAACAAACAAAATTTTTGGTCTGGTAGTAGTTAGATAGTTGAGACTTCCTACAAGATGTCTATACTCTGTTGCATCCTCAAATTCTTTTCCTTCAATAGATGTGAGCTTTAAGTTTTGTTCCATTGGAGTAGTAAGAGGATTACATTCTTTCATTCCAAACCTGTTCAATAGATCTCCAATGTATTTCTTTTGAGAAATAAATATGGACTTTGAATGTTGAGTTACTTCAATACCAAGATAGTAATGAACATAGCCTAAATCAATCATTTCAAAACTTTTCCCCAATTCCTTCTTTATGGATGCAATGTAGCTTTCGTTGTTCCCTGTCATCAAAAGATCATCTACATATACCACAAGATATACAATTGTTTTGCCAGCTTTATTGACAAATAAAGTTGCATCATCAAGATCATAATGTTTGAAATTGAGTTTCAGAAGATGCCCAGTTAGTTTTTCATACCAGGCTCGCGGTGCTTGTTTGAGTCCATACAAGGACTTCACAAGTTTGCATACTTTATTTTCATGTCCTTTCACAGCAAATCCTTCAAGCTGGAACATTAAAACATTCTCTTTTAGATCTCCATTCCAGAAAGAAGTTTTTACATCCATTTGATGGAATTTCCAACTGTTCTGAGCTGCTAGGACAAAGAGTGTCTGAATGGTAACCCATTTTTCTATGGGGGCAAAAGTATCCTCGTAATCGACCCCTTCCTTTTGTGCAAAACCTTTTGCCACAAGCCTAGCTTTGTGCTTGTCAAGTGATCCATCAGCTTTATACTTGTTCTTGTAGACCCACTTGCAGCCAATTGGTTTGGTTCCTAATGGAGGATCAACCGGCTTGCAAGTGTCGTTCTTTATGAGGGCATCATACTCCTTTTGCATCACTTCTTTCCATTCATCATTAGAAGCAACTTCTTTAAAGGATGTTGGTTCAAAATATGTAGACAATTTCAATTCACAATCATAAGAAACATCCATATCAACAAGTGAATTACCGTCATCTACATCACCTCCATTTTGCCGGTTTGAATTTCTAGTTCCTGTCTTTCCAACCTCATCAGGATGAACACTTTCAAGTGTCTTTGTCAGCCAGTTTGGGGGACCTTTCTCAAATGGTCCAGGCTGCTCTGTTAATTGAGTTGGGACTAAATCAAGATTGTGTCTCCCAATTCTATCAATCACATCACTTAAAGCATCATCTGTTGTTGGAGTTTCATGCGGGGGAGAGTGTTCTTCAGAAGAAGATTACACATGTTGATCTAGTATATGAATCCCCCCTTCAAGATGTGGAATCTGATTATCAAATTATTGAAATGAATTTTCATTTGTGAATCTATCCAAGCGATCAAGTTGCTGCTCAACAACATTGTCAGTTTTGGATGATTCAAGAAAAATTACATCTCTAGATACAACGAACTTTTTATTGACTTCATCATAGAGGCGATATGCTTTGGAGGTGTTTGAATACCCCAGGAAGATACACTTATGACTTCTTCACCAAGTTTGTTTCTATGTACCTTTAGTATCAAGGCATAACAGGTGGAACCAAAGACCCTGAGATGCTTTACCGAAGGAACATGCCCATAACACATTTCATATGGAGTCTTGTTTCTAATAGCATTAGATGGACATCTATTCTTTATATATGCAGCACATAGAACAACATCAGCCCAAAACATTATCTTTACTTTTTTGAAGAAGAGCATGGATCGTACCATATTTAAGATTGTCCTATTCATTCTTTTAGCTACACCATTCTGTTGGGGATTATAAGGCACAGTTGTTTGATGTTTGATCCCATATTGGCGAAGATAGTTTTCAAATTCATTTGATGTGTATTATTTTCCATTATCAGTGTGAATAGACCCAATATGACATTGTGCATCATTTTCAATCCATTTATGAAAGTTTTTGAATGTTTGAAAAGCATCAAATTTGTTCTTCAATAAATAAACCCAACACATTCTGGTGTAGTCATCAATAAATGTCATCATATATTTATTTCCATTTGCAGAAGGAACAGGCATTGGACCACATTTATCTGAATGAATGAGTTCAATTTTTCTATGTGCTCTTGAATGTGATTCATGAAAAGACTGTTTGCTATGCTTTCCTAGAATGCAAGCATCACGTTGCTTAAATTTCTTAGGAATTGTAGGCAAACAAACAACACCATTTTTCTTCAACAAGCGAAGGCTGTCATAGTTCAAATGTCCAAATCTAGCATGCCATAATAAACTTGATGGAAGTGTACCTTCTTCATAATGAGAATTGTATGAGAAATGTTGTGCACGAGCAGAGGTACCTTGCAGCTTGAGAAGCCTTTCTTCTTCTATTTCCCTCATGACAAGTGAGTGGTCAGATACTTTTCTCACCTCAAGCTTTCCATCAAACATATGAATGGAGTGACATTACTGTCGGATGTGGACCAAGGACAGCAAGTTTCTCTTGATTTGTGGGAGATATAGAACATGATGTAGAAGAAAGTTTGGAAGACCAGGCAATTTAAGCCTGGTTGTGCCAAGCCCTGATGGCTTGATTTTTGATTGGTCTGCAAAGTACACTTCTCCATCAACATTGTCAATAAATTCTTCAAAAAAATATTTTCTATGAGTCATGTGGCAAGTTGCTCCTAAATCAAGCAACCAATCATTTTTCCAAGAAGAAAGTGACGCATTAAATAAATCTTCATTTACTCCAATATTACATTGTGCCACAACATCGTGAGCAGATTCAGGTGCTTTACCTTTGTCTGTGTCATTAGTTTTGCCTTTCTGTTGGTTTCTTTGCTACTCAATTGTGTCCCATGGTAACTTGCATGTAGAGGCATCATGTGATCCATTTCTTTTGCAACGTATGTAGTGCAAATTTGCGTTTTCTCCTTGAGAGTGTCTGCCCCCCTTGCCTCTGAAATATCTTCCTCTTCCTCTTTGACCACCTCTTCCTCTGGAAGAATCTTGAGCAGGATTCTTTTCTTTATGGGCAAGGCACACAGCCTCTTCAGAAGATTCAGGGGTTGTCTTCTTTCCAAAAGCTTTCTCTCTTTCAGCAAATTTTTTCACAAGAGAGTCAAAGGTAATGTATTTGAGATTTCCATTTTCTTGCAATGACTCAATATAATTGGAGTAAGTAGGATAAAGTGCCTTGAGAAAAGTGATAAGAGGAATATCCAATTCAACCTTAGTGGATTTGATATCATGCATTATAGATTTTACTTCAGATGTAAGAGCAGGAGGATCATTATTTTTTTATTCAAGAGTGAAGAGTTTAATCATGATTTGAGCAACTTCAAATGTGATTCATAGAGTTCTTTCAGCTTTCGAAAGGCTTCGAAAGCAGTTGATAATGGCGAAATATGGCGACTCACCTCTTCATTTACGATTGTTGCGATTAATGCATAAGCTTTGTTGTTCTTATTTTCCCAAATGGCAATCTCTTTGTTTGAGTTAGGTTGTTCTGGCTCTTTGTATCCATCTCTAATGCACACTCCTTTCCACAACTCATTGAAAATGAGGGTGTGTTTTATCATCCGAGACCATTCAGGATAGTTCTCCTTGCCAGTGAGAAATATTCCCACCATGGATATGATTGAATGCATTCTGTAAAAAAAAAACTTCTACTGAAAAATTTTACTCCTAATGGGAAAAAATATAATTCTGATATGACTGGACAACAAATTCAAATGTCAAAACGCAAATGTCATGGTAAATACACAAAATTTTACAGCGTAAATACCAACAGCGTCCCCAGTATATTTAGCTTTGAGCTTCTACATTTAGCTTCCCTCTCAGCTATTCTCACGTAAAATTAGCGAGCAAGCATATCTTTTATGTCAATATTCCAGTTGTTATCACTCAGGTTTTCCCAAAAGTTGTAAGAAAGGGAAGGATGTCGAGGTAACCACAGACCAATCTTTTAGATACAGAATCTAGCCAATCTGTATCCAGAGAGGGCTCTCTCTTTATGATTTAGCTTTGTTTTTAAAGGTATTAGGCTAGTTATGAAGTTCAAGGGTTTTGTTTGAGTTTGGGTGGTGAGATTCAATAGAACAGAGAGGTAAGACAGAATAGTTCAGTCCATTGGGCATGATGGAGTCAAAGAAAAAGGCTTTCTGGATTTGATTTCTTAACAGAGGATGGATTCACAGAGCAAGGTAGTCAAACAGGGAACAAATAGAGACTTGAAACAGATGGAATGGCTCAAATGGGGTGAAGGGCAGTTAAGAATCCTTCAACCTATTTAAAGAGGGAAATTGGATGATTACTGATAAGGAGCAGTTAAGTATTATTTACCAAATAATCAACATGAAAGAATCAGGAAACAAGATAAATTAAGAGTTCATTGCTCATCCAAATTTTGAAGAAAACACAAAGAACAATAAAGACTGGAAACAGAGTGCAGTCAAGAATATTTTGAAGTTAACCTTTTCTTTATCATTCAGATTTATGAAACACGGATGATATAATAAACTAAGGAAAACTATAAAACACAAGATATAGAGGACTTATTGATCCAGTGGTTGATTCAAGAAGTCTGTGACAAGTCCTCTGCTTCAATTCTTCATCCAGTAGGCCAAACAATAGTTGATTCCAACAGCTCTTTGTTCCAAAAGTTCAATATTACAGCAAAGTCTAGGAATCCACAATCCACCCCTCAATACTCTAATGGAGGGGGTATTTATACAATAACATATGTACAAAAAATATCTCATAACAACTGTGAGATAATATCTAGGTTTACCTAAAAATAGTTTACAAGTGAAAATAGAAACAGCTAGGAAAATATATCTGATGTTGTGTTGGAGGCAGGCCTTTTAATTCAGTTGGCAGCTGTCTTTTGTAGTAACTCTACGCCAGCTGCCTGTCTTAACTGTGCTCTTTAATTTTGATCTGCCCCTCTTTACTTCTGATCTACCACCTTTATCGTTGATCTGATACACTTTAGTGTTGAACTGATACTCTTTAATGCTGAACTGATACTCTTTAACTTTGTTTTGACTCCTGCTCATCGTTGTCTGGTAAAACACCCAAAATTTCCCTTTTTCCAAGGATAACAATGCAGCTTATGGATAAACACCTGTTATTGGGACACTGGAGGTTGTTTTGCGCTTTCCAATTCCTTTCCTTTAGACCTTTCCATGGTTGGTACGCTGAGAAGTTCCGGCAGTTGGCGCACCAATTCATGGCTTCTGAAATAGCTGAAAAGGTATAGAAATTGTTTAATGGCGGGTTTGAATGGCCGGCTGTGGAGCCCGCGCTGTAGCTTTTCTGGTCGGGCGATAGTTGAAAAACTGGAACTGTGAACTCGGAAGTTTTTAATGCCTAGAGCGTTGTATGCAGAACAATGTAGCAAAAATGACGATTTTACCCTTTTCATTCGACAAAATGAAGTTTTGGTGGGATTTTTTGATTTGAAGGATGGATGACGGAAGTAGTAGGGATGACGTCGGTGGGAGTACGGGGCCAGATGACGTGGCGGGTGACGTCATCGGAGGGCGGTAGTAAGCGGTTTTTCCCACACCGCTTTTGGGGCAGGGTGGTTTTGGATAGAGGCGAGCGATCAGGCTGAGAGTGTGACATGTGGCAAAGGTACGGGGGCAAAATCGTCGACCCCCCGCGGGTTAAAGCTCGGCGGTAAGGGGGGCGCGATATTTGTTATCAACCATTGGATGCGAATGAGTGGATCGGACAGATGATGGACTTTGAATTTGGCAAAGAGTTAAGCAGCGGGGCCGACATATTTTTTAAACATTTTTAATGGTTTCGGGCGCGTTTCTATTGGTCCGCGGGGTGGTTATTATTTAACCGGAAAGGTTAATTAATCCCGTATTTTGATTGGGTCGGGGGTAGTGGTTATTAATCAACCCGAGATTAATTAATCCCATGATTTACGCGGCGGGAAGGTTATTAATAGGTTTCAAATAAACCATTAATCCCTGTTTAAAACTATGTTTTACTATCGTATTCGACCGGGGCGGGATATGTAGTGATACGGGGATTTTTTTATGTATTTACATAATACGAGAAGGGAAATGACTTTATATGGGATTTATATAATAATCATGTTAATTGTTAATATGGATTATGAGCTAAAAAGCGCTAAGTTTAAAAAACAATTGTCTTTTGTGGTTAAACTTAGGCTTTGAAGGGGAAGAAGGGGTTTATATGAGGAATATTTGCCATTTTCCTAAGAAAAATAGGAATTTACTTAGGCAATCATCATGAAATGGAATGAGTGGTTTATGAATGTTATTAAGAACATATTCTTAATATATTAGGGGGGAAATTAGTAAATGATTATGGAAAAAATATGAAGGGGAGTTAGTTATTCAACCTTGCCTCGCTTGAGCTGCTCCAAGTATAATGTCCGCCATTGGACTTATGATAGAAGTGAAATTTAACACATTTTTAGAAACATAATCCATCACAGGTATCATTCTGCAACACCAATCTACCTACCCTGCCTACTTTGCCTAGCATTTTTTCTTCTTTACTTGGGTGCACTTGGACTGGCAAACCCTCATCAACTTTTTTTTTTCATAGCCAGCCTACCTAAGTCTGCACTTATTACATCCAAGGGCTCGGATTTAACTGATGAGCTCCTTTGCTTCTCTACCTATCTACTTATCTGCCAAGTTTAAACAGTTTGGTCAGATTTTTATTCTCTATCTCTAAAACATGAAATTCAAATATGAACTAGCCAAGATTAAGCTGCTTGGCCATTCATCAATTATGGCATAAATTTCAACAAGCTGCACACAATGCTTGTTACAGAAAATGAAAAAGTAGTGGCATTTTGGACTTGCACACTTTCCTAGTATTTCTTTATTTGGGGTTCATTTCTTTCTCTTTTTTGACCATTTTATTCTTTTCACCCTTTGATTTTTCTTTTAGGGCATACCCTCTTTACATTTTTTTATTTTTTGATAATATGGAAATCTTTGCAACAAGGAAAGGGATGAACATATTACAGAGCTCATCAAGTCAATCATGAAATATGACACCTATTGGTATAGGAGTATAACACCATTCAATACTCATTTGAAACGTATCGAGGATCAACTCCAACGATAGGGTAAAACCCAATGCAGAGAGTACTCCAGCTTATGTTGCACATCTTAAACGATCCGGAAAGATTGAGCTTCCACACTGGACGGACCTTGTAAAGACAACCACTTTCAAGGAACTTGCTCCATATGATCCTGACTGATACTATGTTAGAGTAACTTCAATGGCAAGGAAAACCTATTTGAAAATCTATTTGAGAGAGGGTATTGGAGTTGGAGATTCTTTTTTTCTTTTGTAAAATTTATGGTGGTTGTAAAAGGAATGGTTCACGCCCTCCTCATTTTTTTAAAAGCAGTGGATCTATTTCTCAACATGTACTACAGCAATTAGAGAACATGAATATCATTGAGATGGATCCCAACTGTGGACAGCGTATCACAACTAGTGGTTAGAGAGATCTTGATTAGGTTGTTGGTCGTATTGCGTTAAAGCAACGGAGCAATGTTAAAAAATATGGGACAGTGTTAAAAAATATGGGACAACATTAGTACTTGAAGCATATATGGGATCAGCATTAAAACTTGAAGCATATGCCAACACCAACCTTTAATCTATGCAGAACAGATTTCAAAAAACTCAACGCTCATACCATAGATACTTGCTCATTGCTCTATGCAAACTGTACACTTATGGTACTCTTTTCTATGTGCAAATTTGGGCATTTCTCTATGGTAGCTGGGCTTCATCATAGAGATTCAACACCAGGAGTTGGGCGTTCATCATAGAGATTCCATGCCAGGAGTTGGGCGTTCATCATAGAGATTCAACGCTCCTCTTCTGACATGTCAGACTGAGAGACGTTACATCCATACAAAAAAGCGTGCCAAC
Source organism: Pinus tabuliformis (assembly GCA_031772625.1). NCBI lineage: Eukaryota > Viridiplantae > Streptophyta > Pinopsida > Pinales > Pinaceae > Pinus > Pinus tabuliformis. The sequence goes on from CM062815.1 coordinate 958,368,763, forward strand.
AATGATTAGAGAGTGTAGGGAGGACAATTATGAACAACTCAAGGAGCGTAGAGGGCGCAGGCAAATGTTATGGTAGAGAAAACTGATGCAAGGAGTTACAACTAATTTTAGGAATTGAACCTGTGCTTTGATACCATGTCAGGCCAGGTAGTAACTCCAAAAATTAATTCTTATTATTCCTTCAGGTAGGTCTTTATTATATACATGAGGGAGATTGTTCACTTCATCTCCCAATGACTGTTCATATTTCTTATTATTTATTTACATCAATTGTATTTATTCACCCAATCCTGATGATTAGGTGTCAACATAGTTCCAAATCCAAGTGATGATTTGAAATGAACTCTCATCATTTGTATTTATACACTCCTAATGAGTTTGATTTAACCACTTGGGCCTACATTGGCCCCTAAAATAAAAATAATGTGCAAATAACTATTTTTTTGTGACAAGCCCACTAAACTAGCTCATAAACGAAATAACAAGCCTATCAAGAGGTCGAATGATCAATAATACATGTCGTTGGGCATTATAAGAATTTTTATCAAGTCCATAAGTTCCATAATGATGAATAGGACTCCCAAAAGTAATTTACAAGGGGTTGGCCCCTTATTCTCCACATAATAAACATGTGGTGCTCCCAATGGGTGTAAGGTCACACAAGTGACCTGATGGCTCTCCAAGTAAGTCGAAGATGCATGTAGACCATCTGTAAGGGCTCAAATGATGGTGTAAGTGATTCCACATCAACATACAATTCCTGGGTCATCTGCCAAGTGCATGTCACAACTGTGGGGCCGGTTGGGCAAAGGTGAACCAAGTGCATTTTCTTTGTCCAATAGGTGAATCTTGAGCAATCTCTAAACATCAATGGGGATCCAAGGAGTGTTGTATACTACTGTGGAATCCCATGGCTATCAACACATATCGTACATGTGTGAATTCATTCCTCTAGAGGTTTAGGACCCCGTATAAGGAGACCAAACCCAAAATGGAGACCATCTATAATCCTGCACAAGATCCATTGCATCCCCTAGCCTTCTGATACAACAAGTCATCAAAGGAAATCAAGTAAAAGAGATTACAAACCACGGAAAACAGGTGGGCACTTCATAATGGCATGCCCTTCCATAGTGGGTTTTGGCATGTACTAATCTCTTCAAGCTCCAAATGGGGGTTAACCAAGTCCTATCAAGAGGTTTCTACCTCTAAAGGGGATAATATGTCCAAGGTACATCCTTGAAAGGGTGGTGGCATGTGATAAAGAAATGAATGGAGTAGGGGATTAAAAGGGGAATTCATGGGCCACATGTTTGGGTAAAATGGTAGCTAATAAAACGTAACCTCACACTTGGGTATATAATGTATAGGAGGGAGCAATCGTGGTACATGAGGCGCTTTGACCTTGCTTTTTCCACCCTTCTTTATATGCCTTTTGCCTTTTATGATTTTTGTTTAATTGATTGCTTCAGGTTCAAGGGATAAGAGCATGATGTGTGAGATATAATAGTCGATACCCCCTTTGGAGTAGGGTGGTTCATTTCCCACCATGGGTTGGGACAATCATGGGTTCCTGAATGATAAAGGAGGCTCATCTAGGGCCCGTATGAAACACGGTCATGGCCATGATGATTGGGTAGATCTCATGTATTGGATTTTTCCCACGTGTTAAATGTGTTTGACCTAGCCATCTTTTTCATCTTGTGGTACATTTTCCTGTTGAATGTGCCAATTATTCTTTTACTTTTCTTTTCAGCTGGATCAACCTTTAGGGCATCATTTCAGGCGCGATCCAAGGTAGGAGCATGGGGAAGGGGAAGGCTAACCCTATGTGGACACAGGTGGGATAAATGATGAATGGGGTTATGATGAGTGGAAGGGGAGTAATATATGTGGATGAGGGAGTCGAACCACACAACCAAAATAAGGGTTTCCCATGTAGAACCATCCCTAAAGCCCAAAGGTCAGTAAAAGAGATCCCACGAGACTAGGGTCCAAGGCTAACATCCAAAAGAGGTATAGGGGACAAGAGAACAGACCTAGCCCACACTTTCCACTGAATCCCCCCATTAATCCATGCCCAAAAGTATCCACGATAAGCAAACTTCAACACTCAATTACCATATGACAAGACATACCTTTAGGTTCAGGAGGCCCACCTTCAAACATACACTCATGACAGATGGGTGAGGGACCACATGGCTATCTCAGGTGGCAGAGAAATGGAACAACAAGCTAGTTGGTGGTTGTTGACTGTCGGTTGAGGACCATCTTGGAGAAAAAAATTCTCTTAGGAATATCACCCAAAAAATGGTGGGTAACATTTGGCTCCAAATAGGACATGATCTCATGGAAAAGTGGACAAATATACTCGAATGGGAGGTCATGAGAACTCCAACAATATCTTGGTTACTGTAGACCTATTATTAGCACATATAATATATGAAAAACATGAGGCAACATGCTTTTAAAACCTCTCAATATCACACATGCTTGGTTTAGACCCATAAAATCAAATCATAGAGGTAATCTTTCAAATGTAGTTTTTAAGTCTAGATGCAAAGAATCTATCATGAGAAATATCATATGACATTAGTTCTAATGCAAAATGAGCATACAATGCATCCTACCCTAACATGCATACGATGAAGCTAATAGTGGTTGTAATCATAAAGCCATTGCAACCAACATATCATCAAATCAATATAAATATGTCTACCTACATGATCACTCATGCAACAAATCCCAAATTGAATGCAAACCAAAACACATGGAGGATGTTGAGGGAGAGAGGTGGGAAAATATGGTTTCCATGTGAGGTAAAAGGAATCCCTAAGAGAAGGAATGCAAGTCAATCTAGAAATATAGATTCTTCCCTCTAAGTACATAATGGTGGAATGAATTATTATCCTTAAGAACCTCTTATCATTATTATTTCTCATAATATTATGCTTTGAATATGTCACAAGGTTTCGATGAGAGGGGAACGAAGGGTGAGAGAAAGGGGTGCAACAAATAGGTTGCTCAATGTGATGGTCACATCAGAGAGGAGAGGTCATGGAGTGATCAAAACCCTAATGGTGTGTCCAAGGAGGTAAAGAATAATAAATGAGGGGCTCTTCCTCGACACTATACTTGGAATGGGGAAAGGGATCACAGTCACTTGAGATCATATGACAAGAGGTGAGGGAATCACTCGATGAAGACTCAAGATGATGAACAATCGAAAAGGCAAAAGAGGAAGGTGAAGTTTCAGCGGGATCATGAAAATCAAACTCTAGAGGCTCAAGTGATTTGAATATACTCCTAGAATCATAAGGAAGGTAGGTAGGAACCTTATTTCGTTCCTCGTTATAAGCATCAAAGGTCGGGTTATCCTTAAAAGGAGAATCAATTATTTCCAACTATATTTCTTCATGTAAGGGAAAATAATAATTCTCCTTCCTAGGGGTATAGATGGATATGTCATCGCAAGTAATGCCTGGGAGAAAGTGAAAATTATTCTTAGGCTCATCCTCTTTGTCGGTATCATAAATGGGATCACAATCAAATTGAGGCCCAACAATTTCCCATTTCTCATTTTCAATGTGAAAATAATCTCCAATGTCATGTTTCAAGGAGCTCATGGGATTACCTTCCTCAAGGTTTTCAAAGGGATAGTCATCAGGAGTGATATCCTTAAGAAAGGTAAGGTCAACCTCAACTTTACTTTCCATAGCCTCATCATCCCCAATACACATGTTCTCAAACTCATCATGTTCATCATGTAGACATAACAAGGAATCACCTTCTTGCTCATCAGGCAGATCCTCAAGGGTATCCTCTCTTGGTTGGTTGACAAGCAGGATGTCTCTTCTTTCCTCTTCTCTTGAATAACAACTGCTAAGGTACTTGTTACATGAATTTGGTAATATGCTTCTAGGAGGAGAGCATTAGTGGGGTTTTATTTATATTCACATTTCATATTATGAAGCTTCACCTCTTCTTCGTGTAAACGAAAGAATACTTCATTAGAATTACATTCCCTTACTAACCCCATGCATGACCAACTATATTCATCCATTCTTTTTTGCGTGATTTGGAGGCTTAGAGGATCCAACTCTTCATCACTAGGGGATACGTTCCTCTCCTCATCGTCATTATCTTTCAATTCTATAACTGACATTTTCTCATCATCCTCACTCACACTTGAGCTTTCAATGTCATCCAATTGATTACCAATTGTGGGACTTTGCGGTTGAATATAACATTTATCATTGATTAGGTCAGTCAGAATGTTCAAAGCATAGGTTAGGCGAGCAAGGTCAAAGAGGTGACAAGGATCCCCCTCATAGAAATCCCTCATTATGTCAAGTTTCACTTGTTGTGATCTATAAAACCCGAGCATGAGTTCCATATCCATAACTTCTAATATATTTTGATAAGATTCTGCATATTTATTCCCATTCTTTTACAATTCTTGAATGTCTTGGTCAGTGATTTTTGCAAATGTAGAACCAATATTAATCTCTCTTTGACTATAGTCTATTTTCTATGATCTTGCATATTAGGATTGAAATGGAGTCGCCAGGGTGAATTAAAGTGCCTTGATAAATGCTTTCTTCATCCTACGAGCATTAACTTTAAAGCTTAATGAAGAACTAGAGCTTCGTTCTTCTAATAGAGTAACCAATAATGATATGTCAATATGTCGTATGGGGAACAATACACACATTTCGTGTCCCCGACAATGACGAAAATATGTTTTTGCTCAAACTAGAAGGGGTCTTGTTGTCACACAGATTGTATAGGCACCACGATAACGCTCAGGACTCGAGTTATCACTCTGATACCTACCCACTCCGTTCTAGTTGTCTCCCAACAACAAGTTATGGGGGGTAGTCCCTATGGAATGAGGTGAAGGAAAACAAGTTGGAAATCAACTTGTTTGGGAGACACGGATGTGTGTCCTAGCCTCTTGGTTGAATTTAAGAAAGATTATTAATTCGATTAGATTTTGAAGTATGAGACCAGTGCCTTAATGGAGTCACAAATTCTTTCTTACAGTAATTTAATTGGAACCAACTGATCGGATGGACACCCACTGCTTGAGATGATTAACTAACCTAAATGATGTGCAATCCTATGACCTATGTGTGATACAGTGATCTTGGTTATTTTTTGTTATATGCCTAATCTAAACTTCGATTAACTATTTCGAATTTGGGCTCCAAGGTAGGCTGTGGGAAGGAGGCCAACAGGAAGCAAGTTGGGGCTCAATTAACGATACCTTTTGTTGTGCTCCTATCACCCGATTCCTTCGGCGCTACAGACACTGTTCTCTGAAGACTGCAAGGTCATCGTGTTAACCACTAAAGAGTTGTCGAGGTCCTTAAAGCTAGATGAGAAGTTTTTCCCTATATTTCTATCATCCTCGCTTATACTAGGAGGTAAATTATTAATGCAAGCTAGATCTAGAATGCTTAATGCAAGATGATGAGTGAAATTTATCTTGAGTTAAGATTGTTTAAGTTGCTTAAGTACTTGGTGAGAATTAGCTTATTACAAGAGTACTTGACAATGATGGTAAGACTATCTTAAACAAGATAGATGCTAACAAATACAAGTGAAAAATCAACTATATTTCAATCCACAAAATGCTTAAGTAAATCAACTTATCCACCAATAACTATCAACACAAGTTATTATGCCAATTTAAACTTAGAAGCCCAAGTCAACTCTATTCATTGACAAGATTAACTTCAGATTTTGAGCGCAAAGTTAGACAACCTTTGAGACCAAGATGAGACAAACCAATTTCAAATTTATGATAATTTATATCACCAATAATACTTCAGAAATTTCAGACTTTGTTAATGTTATGACATCAGTAAGGAAACCACTTCAAATCATCAAATTTGCCTAACACATGAAACATAAAATTTTCTGATGACCAACAAATGAAAATTAACTCTTTAAGCCCACATTATGAGGATGTATTCAGTGATGTTTCAGATCTGATTTATTAATTATAGCAGTAGATAATCACATATTAGCAAGCTAATGATACCAAAATTAGATGATCAATATGCCCAAAAATAGTAAAATTGCACTAGAACTTGAAAAATTCAATTTTTTGAGCTTTTAGAGAGTTTTCTTCAACAATTTTCAGGATTGATATGTTTATTACAGCAATGAAACAGTGAAAGATCAGCGAGCTAGTCAAGCCTAAGACCATGCCCAATATGTCTAAAATAAGAAAACATTCACCGAAACTGAAATTTTTTAGATTTTTGACCTAGATTAAGTGTGATTCAAAAATATTCATATCTAAATTAAAAGTTAGACCTAGGACAAATCCAAGATGCCCAAGTGGCCAAAATTTGTAAAAATATAAATTTTGCAATTCTAGATAGTTTTGACCATGTAGAATGTGATTTTAGGGCTTATTTCTTACTAATTTAATTGTTGTAATAAAAAAGAGGTGAAACTATGGTTTAGAGGTCAAACCCTAGGCCCAAGGCCTTGAAGAGCCCTTTGTCGAAATTCATTGAAACTTTAGGATCAAGTTTCCACCTGAAAAATACAATTTTTGAGACCTTAAACATGCAAAACCACCAATTATTCAGTCCAAAACTTTAGATCTAGGATTTTAGGGCAGATTAGGGCAAATAATTCCAATAAGAGGCAACGCTACGCCGAGGAAGGCCAACATTTGGGGATAAAGGGGCTAGAATGATAGATCAGGGGCAAAAAAGGTAAGAGGAGGCCAAAATGATGCAACATTGGGGGAGAAAGAGACTCAAATCCTTAACGCATGGTAACTGGGGCCCAATAAGGAGGACATTAGGGTTTTGAGGGCTCAAAATCCCATGAAAAGCCCTCTAGGGCAACTGTCTAGCGCTCCAAAGAGAGGTTGAGGCCAAAAAAGGCTACGACTAGCGCTGGGAAGGGTTTAAACCCTCAGCACAGGGAGGAAGGGAGGAGGTCGAGACCCCTAGGCCTCACGGCGAGCCTCAGAGAGGCCAAAAACTTGGACGCATGGGATTAGAAGGCTAACCCGAGCAGGAGGAAGGTTGACGCTGGCTCTGGAGGGGTTGGACCTGGTCCCTAGAGGGCTGAAGAGTTAAACCATTGTCTCAAAAAAAATTCTTCCTCGGATCTAAATTTTGTTGAATAATCTTCAGCGAATGGACCTACAAAAATTATCTAGAGACTATATGTTAAACTCAATGGCCTAGATCTATCTCTTCCTTCTCTTGATTCCTTGATCCAACCTACAAAAAATAAAATTACAACACCCAAACACCAAAAATATACAAAATAAATCTAAAAAACCCCAAACCAAGTTAGAAAAAATCATTTACAATCTAAATTACAAAATTATTTACAAATTATACAGGGGTTTCAAATAGATTTTTGAGATAATAATTTTTATAATATTTTCCCTTGAACAATGACTAGAAATGCTTCAAAAAATTTATGTTCGCTATAGCCTTAGCGAAGATTTAATCCACTATATAAACACTAAAGATCCAAGCAAAATGATCCTTGCCCACAGTCTGTGAACTTGGAGACCAAGAATTGAGTACTTATAAATACTATGTATTATATCAAAATAATCACATAAGTACAACATAGGAATCCCATACTCAATACATACCACAGATCAACAGACAAGAACACCTTTAGTTGCACCCTGAAGTATTTTATTATAGTAGAAAAAATAGTTCCCAACGGGACAATAGTTTACAAAAATGCTTTAACAACAATATTCTAGCTAGAGATCAAGAAACGAGAGACTCAAATGACTCCATAATCTATAGATAAATCCTCCAAATGGAAAAATAACGGCTTGTTTCTTTGATCCTTGTCAAAATTATCTTGACCATTGATAAACACTTCAAGATCTTTTAATCTTGGCCCTTGATTTTTTATTTTTGAAGAATTTTCGAATTTATCATTTAATTCCATTTTAATTAGCTCAAAATTAATTATTTTGAGTTGATTTTTTCAAAAATTCGACTTTGACTTAACCATCAAGGTCCAAAGGTCCAAATTTTCTTAAAATATACAATATTCCCTTGGTGGACGACCTTTAAATATTGACTATGTTAATACCCACAAATTTTTCGATTTGGAGAATTTATTTTCGTAACACAATTTAAATTTGAATCTAATTAATTAATTTTTTGGCTTAGGAATTAATTATATTTTTCAAGAAAAATTAATTAATTTACACATGAGGGGATTTAATATTTTTCCGACCCTCTAATACATAATATTTTACATTTACAAAACTCAAAAAGAGAATACACATTTGGCTTGGACTCTCACGACACAACCCATCTGCGACAAAATATGATCTAGTCAACCAAGTGATTTATAATAAAATAATTAATCCAACTAGCTTAAATTATTCCCAAATTACTTTTACATCAGACTCAACTAAAAACACTAGGACTCACCTAATAATTTGACAATAAATTTCATCCTAACTTTGGGGTTTAAGTTGGAGGGAAAAAACTCTTCTGATTAGGCGTGTCTAGAAACACAGGTAATCAGTGAAGTTAAAAAACCTTCTAGGATGGAATTCGTCATCAAAATTATAAGATTACCTAGGTTGTTACATAGACTTAAGGTTTTACTAAGATAATTTGCATTATATAACTTGTGGAATGGGGTAACTGTGACACATGGATTGTTGATATGTGATCTAATCCTTGTTGAAAAAGTTGGTACTTCCGCTTCCCTGGAACTTTGACAATTTGAGTGCAATAGGTCCTATAGGGGGATCCTCAAAGGTCAACTACCAGGTTAAGGGAAAAAAATGGATCAATAGCCCACTGTCACCTTGGCTAAGGCTCCCTGCTCTTTACAGACTGTCATGGATGGGAGGAGGCTCGTTATGATGAGAATCACTAAATGGATAGACCAATGATAAGGTGAGGGATGATCCTAGAAGCCTATTCACTAGAGAGGCTCAAATATGTGGCTTGCTTGCTTTGGAGGCAAGGATTAAAGCTCTAAAGGAAGGGATTAAGGGGAATTTCAAGGTTTAGTTTAAAGGTATGTATCTTATAATTGAGGTTCCTAGGCCTTGGAATTCTTGGGAAAGCTTTGATTCCCCATGATATTTGAAGAATTAACCTTGATAGTGCATGGGACCACACGGGACCAAGTGGACCCGAGGTTCGGTCAAGGGGATATGATTTAGAAACCAATGATATGCTTGACCTAATTAGGGAGGGGAATGTAGGAATTTACAAGGTAAGTTCCTCAGAAAGAATACCAAAAGGACACCGCTCACAACCAGATCAAAGATCAATACACCAGTATTTTTGACGTGGTTAAAACCCTCAAAGAGGGAAACAGTCCACGGCCTGTCCCAACGTGGGTACTACAGGCAATTTATTAATCAAAGAATGAAAATTTACATAAGCTTCTCTCATGCACGGATTACCCGAACAATGACCCTCCATGCGCTTTAAATAGAACTCATGGACCAATCGGGTGTCAAGCCACGGATCAAGTGTCGGTAATACCGAGGTGAGAGTGAACCATCGGATCACTACATATCGTGACCGTCGGATTGTAAGTTACAAAATGTACAACGGTAAAGAAACACACTTTACCTAACTCTATACCTAACTCTATACTAGACCAAGTTGAACTTAACTATTTCCTACGTGTCGGAATATCCTAACATCCCCCCTTAAGAACAACTTGGGATAGGATTGAAGGATTTACAAATATGACACAATAGGAGAAGGAAGGAGGCACTAGAGCCTATCCCCCCTTAGTGACAACTTCCTGAACTCCAAGCATATATCGAAGTTTAGTGAACTTCGCCTCTGTGAGAGCCTTTGTGAAGATGTCTGCAACCTGATCATCTGTTGAACAATATTGCACTTCAAGAACATGGTCATGAATGAGCTTTCTGATGAAGTGCATGTGTAGTTCAATGTGTTTACTGCATTGATGTTGGATTGGATCTTTGCATAGCTGAATGGCACTTTGATTATCACACCAAAGTGTGGTTGGATGTTGCTGCTCAAAGCCAAACTCTGATAGGATCTGACGAAGCCACAAGGCTTCCTTACTAGCTTCCACGGCACCACGATACTCTGCTTCTACTGACGAAAGAGAAATGGCAGCCTGTTTCTTGCAAGCCCATGTAATAGGTCCTGAACCAAGAGTGAAGACATAACCGGCAGTAGACTTCCGATCATCAGGGTCACCAGCCCAATCAGAATCAGTGAAACCAACTAATAGAGGAGTTGCTTTGGCACTGTAATGAATCCCAAACTGTACTGTACCTCGAACATAACGAAGTATTCTTTTGGCTGCTTTCCAATGACTTTCACTGGGGTTTTGCATAAAACGAGCAACAAGGCCAACAGCAAAGGAAAGATCAGGACGAGTATGGGTTAAATACAAGAGTTTTCCTACAAGTTGACGGTATAATGTAGCATCAACTTCAGGAGAAGTACAAGAGACTGAAAGTTTGACTCCAGACTGAAAGGGAGAAGGGGTTGGCTTACAGTCTTCCATGTGAAAATGACGAAGAATATCACAAGCATACTTGGACTGGGAAAGGGAAATACCCTCCTTGGATTGCAAGACTTGAAGACCGAGAAAATAGTGTAAGTGTCCTAAGTCTGTCATTTCAAATTTCCTTTTGAGGCTAGACTTCACATGGTTTATAAGGTTGGGATCACTACCAGTAAGGATAAGATCATCAACATAAAGAACAAGGATGATAAGATAGTTGCCCACTTTCTTGGTGTAGACAGTATTGTCAGAATGACACCTAGAAAAGCCAGATTCTAAAAGAAAGCTATCCATTTTGGCATACCAAGCCCGAGGAGCTTGCTTGAGGCCATAAAGGGATTTCTTAAGTCGACAAACAAGGCTGGAGTCTGTTTGTATGAAGCCAATGGGTTGTTCCATATAGATTTCTTCCTGCAAGTCCCCATGCAAGAAGGCAGATTTAACATCCATCTGATGGACTTCCCATTTTAAAGAGGCAGCAAGGGAAAGAACAAGGCAGATAGAGTTCATTTTGGCAACAGGGGAGAAGGTTTCAGTGTAGTCAATGCCTTCAACCTGTGAAAAACCCTTAGCAACAAGACGAGCTTTGTGTTTATCAACTTTCCCATCTGGTCCATACTTGGTTCTGTAAACCCATTTACATCTAACAAGTTTGCGTCCCTTTGGTAGAGGAACAAGATCCCATGTATCATTTGTCATCAATGAATGATATTCTTCATTCATAGCTGCTTCCCAATGTGGATGGCCTGAAGCTTCTGCAAAAGTGTCAGGATCATGATTTACTGGAGCTTGAGCCAGTAAAGAAGAGGCTCTTTCAAACTGAGAACGTGTACGTCGCTGATCTGTAGGATCACCGGCAAGATCACCTGCTGCATCCCGAGTAGCACGGACCCATCTTGGAAGTTGAGGATCCTGAGAAGGTGGGGGAGGATTATCATCCTCACTTTCATCATCTAAAGAAGAAATGTTTTCAAAGGTAGAAGAGATAGGAAGAGGTGGCACATCTGCCGGACTAGGCTCGCAGGCCGATTTATTTTCATCAAATTTTACATCTCTTCTAATGATAACATTTTTGGACTTAAATGGAATAAGTCTATAACCTTTTACATCTTCAGAATATCCAACAAAAGTACATTTCTCACTCTTAGGTTCTAAAGCTTTATGCTTTTCATCTGGAATATGGGCCCATGCTTCACTTCCAAAAACACGAAAGTGACTGTATACCTCCCGATCTGAAAAATGACGCAGCTGGGGCTACCGGAAACCTTTTCGCGTGAAACGAAAGGGGTTCCTCACTGGAACAGATGCTCCGAACGCAACAGAGCAGTCCTCTCGGCTCGAAAGCAGTCAGAAACAGCAGATCTAGGAAACGACAGACGCATGCAGTTCTACCGACTTCAGATTTGGATCACCAACGGACGCGGCCCTCAAATAGCTCTGATACCATGTAGGAATTTACAGGGTAAGTTCCTCAGAAAGAATACCAAAAGGACACCGCTCACAACCAGATCACAGATCAATACACCAGTATTTTTGACGTGGTTAAAACCCTCAAAGAGTGAAACAGTCCACGGCCTGTCCCAACGTGGGTACTACAGGCAATTTATTAATCAAAGAATGAAAATTTACATAAGCTTCTCTCATGCACGGATTACCCGAACAATGACCCTCCATGCGCTTTAAATAGAACTCATGGACCAATCGGGTGTCAAGCCACGGATCAAGTGTCGGTAATACTGAGGTGAGAGTGAACCGTCGGATCACTACATATCGTGACCGTCGGATTGTAAGTTACAAAATGTACAACGGTAAAGAAACACACTTTACCTAACTCTATACTAGACCAAGTTGAACTTAACTATTTCCTATGTGTCGGAATATCCTAACAGGGAAAGGGATCAAGGAATGAATTTTCAGTGAAAGGAAATGCAAGGATCCCAGTGAGGTTTCTAGCCTAAGGGAAACCAAGGGCAAGAATTGGTCTTCGAGCTAGGGTTTGTGATATCTCAAGATCCCACTGTCGGAATCTCATGAAATTTGGAGGGCTTGTTGAGGACACAATAGCGTAGTTGTGGAATAAAATCGAAGTATTTAGATGTCTAGATCGTGAGATAATTGATGCCCTAGATGACCTAGAGGACTAGACCTAGAGAAGAGGAAAGGGTGGAAGGAAGATAAGCTTAATTTGATAACCTTTGGGTGGAACAGTGCCTAATCCTTTGGGGAGATTGGAGTCAGGTATAATTCTGACTATAGACCTTTGAATTTTCTAAGTCAAGGGGGCCAACTTCGCTTGGCACTAGGGCAGCAGCAAAAGTAGCTTCAAAGACTTTCTACTTTGTTTTGTAGGGTAAATGGCTTGTCAAGATAAATTTCAGTAATGAAACATCCCTAATAACATTCATTCATTATACATGGACCATACATGAAGCATTCATTATCCATAAACAAGATTTCCACAACTTCGCATAAGAGATGTAGCAAATAAGCCCTAGTATAGTGAAAACCCAGCAACAATGTATGTGGAAAAATAAGAAAGAAAGAAAAGAATTTAAAATGTACTTACATGTATAATAATATATCTAACCATACAAAATCTTTCCATCAAGAAGCTCCAAGACATACAAAACTTATCCAAACATCAAAATTCATTCCATGCTCCAAAAATTCTTCCTCTAAGAAGGATAGTGAAAATATCTACAGAGATACTGTTGGAAACACTGAGAGGGGAGTGAATCAATATTTTCTTTCAATTGTTATTATTACCAGTTAGATTCCTCACAATTTAATCAGGCTAATGTATAAGTATAACTTTATTGAGTATGAAAGAATAAATACAATGTATGAAAATTATTCCCAAACACCAACTTGGTTTTTGATGAGGCTTCGACCTCTAGGGCTTTGACCCTATCTTATCCAAGGCACCTACCTTGAGTTTAGGAGCACCAACTCCAAGGACACCAATCATGTTGTTATTAATAGAGAGTGTAAATATAACTCACTTGAAATGCTTCGTTGTCTTCACTATTCAACTTGATTGTTTTCACTGAAGGTCTCACTGTCTTCACTAGTTCAGGATTGCTTCACTGTGTAATTGTGCTTGACTTCAAATAGCTCCAGCACTATACTTCATTGTTGCTATGTTGCAATCATGATTTCAAACTAAACCTAGAAGTGTATTTCAGTAGACAACTCCACAATGTCTCCTCAATCTGTCCAATGGCCTTCAAGTCTACTTCAATGTTTTCCTTTTTTATTATACTTTTGCTTCACTGATGTAACAGGGTAGTTCAATAATATTCCTTGATCCCAAAACGATTTCCTCCAAATATGAGTTACCTCAGATTACTGTGATCTTTTCAAAACTACCACTTCAATTCAATAAGCAATCACAGGTATAATCCTTAACAGGTTTGTAGGTCTACAACAGTAATTCAAGTTGCAAATTTATAAAAACTAAAGTCTGGTGCTTCTTCTACAATAGAGCCGAGGTTTGGTGTTTCACATGGCAGAAGTATGGTTCTATTCTTGTAGTAGGACCAATTCTAAACATGGCCACAAACTGGTTCTATTTTATGTAGTAGCCGAGATATGTTGCTTCGACAGAGTTGTAGTTTGTTGCTTCAATAGGGTTGCTACAAGTTAACCAATCTGCAACTGTGCCACTACAACAAGAGTCTCAAATCCGCAAAAGAAAATATTTATGCATTAAATGATTTACACAAGTCTGAAGTGTGTAAAAGATAACCCAGTTCTGAAACAAGCCTTCAATGGAGAGTCACCAAATGGTTTCGGTCTTTAAAACCCAAAACAAGTCTTCATTTCTGCCTCCTTTAATTCACGAGTTGTGAACTCCTGATTTGCTTCCTTAATCTGAATTGACCCTGGTCTATATTCATCTTCAAAACGAACAACCACATCCATATGCAAGTTGACATGACTTATGGAGGTAAGGTTGGCTCAATAGCCAGAATTAATTTTCTTATCTTTAAAAATTCATATCTCTTAAAATATTTGGAGTTTCAAGGCATGTGATAGCTCATTAGAAAGCTAAAATTATGCCCTTTCATATGGTCTAGGTCTTATGATTAAATTCCCTTTCTAAGATAGAGAAAAATATTATTTCATGTGACTTTTCATTCAATAGTGAAGAACTGGAGGCATGGCAGAATGCTTTTGGGCTTCTTCACTAATTGCCTTCTTAATCCTATCATCATCATATCCCTTCCTGCTTCATTTCCTTGATGCCCTTGTCTTATTTAGTATATTGACATCAATGACAACTATACTAACAATCTCCCCCTTTGTCATTGTATGGCAATATTCCTCTTCTCTCCCCCTTTGACATCGATGGAAAAAGGGTGCACAAGAACTCCCCCTGTTGAACTGCTCCCCCTGTCATGTAGCATCTTTATGAATCAATTTAGTGTGATGGTAGAGAAATAACCCCCGTCTTTTGGCGAAGATGTTCAAATGCTTCTCGGGCAAGAGGTTTTGTGAAAATATCATCAATCTGCTCCTTAGTATTGATATATTCCAACTTGATGTTTTGTTCAAATACTTGTTCGCGAAGGAAATGATACTTGATTGGTATATGTTTGGTCTTTGAGTGCATCATTGGATTTTTGTTGAGACTGATAGCACTTGTTTTATCACAATAGATGGTGATAGGTTGTTCGGTATCCATGTTGACGTCCTTCAGAGCTTCCTTCATCCATAATATTTGAGTACAACAATTTGCAACAGCTATATACTCGGCTTCAGTTGTAGATAGTGATATGGATGATTTTTTTTTTTTGAGCCAAGATACTAGACAATCTCCCAAGAAGAATGCATTTCCACTAGTACTTTTTTTATCATCGACACTTCCGGCCCAATCAGCATCGGTGTATGCATTCACAGTAAGAGTTGAGCTCTTAGGGTACCAAATACCAAAATCAGGGGTTCCTTGTAAGTATCCTAGAATTATCTTCACAGCTGCGAGGTGGGATTATTTAGGAGCTGATTGAAATCTTGCCATCATTCATACTACATGCATAATATCTAGCCTAGTAGCGGTTAAGTATAGAAGGGCACCAATTATTGACCTATAATGAGTTGCATCCACCAGAGGAGAGTCGTCGTCTTTGCTTAATTTTGAACCTGTGGTCATAGGTGTGCTCATGGGTGCAAAATCTTCCATCCCATATATTTTAAGCATGTATTTAAGATATTTTGCTTGAGATATGAACATTCCTATTGTGGTTTGAGATGCTTGTATTCCAAGGAAGTAATATAACTCACCAAACATGGACATTTCGAACTCTTTTGACATATTTTGAGCTAACTCATGACTCATCTCATCATTGTTTCTAGCAAAAATCAAATCATCAACATAGACAAGAGTGACTAGTAACTTATCCTTGTCCATCTTCATGTAGAGATTACTTCTTGCCACCCCCTTTTTGAATCTTTGTTGTTGTAGATAGTGATCCAATCTTGCGTACCACACTCTAGGAGCTTGTTTCAACCCGTACAATGCCTTTTTCAACTTACATACAAAGTCTTTTCCTTCTGTTAGATCAAACCCTTTTGGTTGCTCCATGTAGACTTCTTCCTTGAGTTCCCCATTCAGAAATGTTTATTTTATGTCCATTTGATAGAATTTGAATCCTTTTGAGCAAGAAAATTCCAAGAACATCCTTACAGCTTCCATATGAGCTACCGGTGCAAAGGTTTCTTCAAAGTCGATTCCTTTAATTTGAGAATAACCTTTATAGACAAGCCTTGCTTTATTTCTGATGATTTTTCCATCTTCATTCATTTTTTTTGAACACCCACTTGATTCCAATTCTATTTTTATCCTTTGAATGAGGTACGATCTCCCATGTCTCATTTTTCTTGATTTGAGACATTTCTTCTTCCATGGCTGCCACCCAATGAGGATCCTTGCTTGAGTAAAAGTTTCTGGTTCTATCATAGATAGGAGAACAACATCATTTTTCCTTGGTGTACTTGTCATCCTTCTTCGGGTTTGTATCCCCTCATCTACATTCCAATAATTTTCTCTTCGGGGTGATGTTTTTTGAGGATTTCACTTTTGAAGGAGTTTGAGATGGTTCTTTTTCCTTTTGTTTTTCTTGATCTTTTCCTCTTTTTCGGGTTCTTCTTCGCTTTCTTCAATGAGGGGGTCAACTTCATGATCTTCACTCTCCTTTTCTAGAAGGGCTTCATCAATCTTCACATCAATGCTTTCCACTATTTTTTGTATTCGATTATTGTAGCACTTGTAAGCTTTGCTTCTAATAGAATATCCAAGAAATATTCCTTCGTCAACCTGAGAATCAAATTTTCCTGGTGATTCATCATTGAACTTTATGAAGCATTTTCTTCCAAAAATCCTGAAGTATTTTACTAAAGCAGGTCTTCCTTTCCATAATTCATAAGAAGTCTTCTCATTATTTGGTCTTAGTTGAGTTCGATTCAAGGTATAAATTGTTGTCCCAAATGCTTCCCTCCAAAAATTTGGTTGCAATTCAACTGCTAGTAACATTGTTCTTGCCATTTCTTGAAAAGTTTGGTTTCTTCTTTCAACTACCCCATTTTTCTTGGGTGTTATAGCAGCAGAAAGTTCTCGTTCGATTTCATGTACTTTACAGAATTCATCAAATTATTTTGATGTGAATTCTCCCCCTCTATCCATTCTAAGACATTTAATCTTATAGTCCTTTTCATTTTCTACAAGAGATTCAAGATTATTAAAACATTCAAATGATTCGGATTTATATTTTATGAAATATACCCACATAATTCTAGTATATTCATCAATAAATAAAGCAAAGTACCTTTCTCCTTGGAGTGTTGGAGTTCTAGTTGGCCCACATAAATCTGCATGAATGATCTACAGAGGTTTTGATGTTGAGAACTCCTTAGTCTTGTGTTTGGTTCTAGTTTGCTTGCCATGTTGACATGGGCCATATAGAACTTGATCTTGTTTGAAAATCTTTGGAATTTCCCTTACTGCATTAATTTTTCTAATATTGATCAAATTATCAAAACTTGTATGCCCCAGTCACTTGTGCCACAACCATCTTTCATCTGTTTGACTTAGATAACATTTATCTTCTTGAATTTTGTTCAAAATGTAGATGTTATCTAATGTTCTAACTCCTTTCGCCACAAGTTCTCCTGAAGAAGAGTTCCTTACTTCAAAATCTTTAGTGCTAAAGACAACATTATGTCCTTGATCACAGATTTGGCTAACACTGAAGAGATTGTGTTTGAGCCCGTCTACCAGTAAAGCATTTTGAGCCTTTCCTTTTCCATTAATAAGGGTAATGGTTCCTTTTCCAGAAATTTCGGCAGATCCACTTCCAAAGGATACATTTACTTCCTTTTTGTTTAATGAGACAAACTTCCTTTTGTCACCTATCATATGTCTAGAGCACCCACTATCCACAAACCAATTATTTTCATCATTTTGAGCACATAAAGCTAGACCACATTTATCTGTATTGGGATTCTCATCTTTTGCTTCTCTTCTTTTGAGGGGGAAATTTTGTTCATTATGTTCATTATCATTACATAATGAGCAAATTGGATCAAATTTGGCCAAAGGATCAAAAGATTTGTAAGTCATGATTTTTCATTGCCCTTTGAGACCACATGGTTTGTTTGTTTGATCCTTCAATCTTGGTACTTCATTCTTACGAGCCATACAATGTTTAGCTTCATGACCAAAATTTTTACAATAATAACAATGACCAAAAAAGATAGTTTGGTACCAATTGTAATAGCCATGATTTAAATCAACATTCTTCCTTGGAGTCACTCTTTCTTCATTCTTTAGGTTTGAGATGGTCCTTTGATGAGATGATTTTTCTTCATTCAGATTCCTGAAAAGTATGTCGGCATAGCTTCTTGCATTATCCTTAGTACTTGATGATTCTCCTTTAAAACCAATCCCGAATTGGTCATTTTGAGGTTTTTGAGCATTAAGGATATTGTCAAGTGTTTGAGAGCTTTCCCAACTCTTTTTGACTTGCTCCAATTCCTTGCTCAGAGATACTGTTTCAACTCACATATTTTTTCCTTTTCTTTTAGCTTATTTTTCAAGAGGTTTTCCATTCTTTTTGCTTCCTCATTTTCTACCTTGAGAGAAATTATTTTATTTTGTAATTTCTCATTTTCTTCAATGGAACTTATTAACAATTCGTCTGCATTTTCTTCTATTCCTTAATCATCATCATTTGTGAATGCCATGAATAATACTTCTTGGCTTCCAGCATAGTCATTTTCTTCATCTAATTCATCATTTCCTCCTTTGCAATGAGGGAAATTATTAGTTGATTTATTTTTTATAACTACAAATTCATCTTCATCAAACTCATCTTGCTTAGAGAAGAAATTCTTCTTATTAAACCCTTTCTTTTTGTATACCATCCTTTTATAATCCTCCTCATCATCACTATCATGCTTAAGAGGACATTTTGCAGCATAATGACCTATTCTTCCACATTTGAAACAAATACGAGGGTACTTAGATTTTAACTTGGATACTTTCTTTAGTCTTCATATGAATTGCACCAATTCATATTCAACATTAGAGTCATCACTATTGGTATTCCATCCTCTCCCCTTTCTTATTTTGAGGCCTTGAATGTTGCATCTTTGGAGCTTGGTATTTCTTTTCTCATCTAATAGGCAATGAGGATTACATGAAATTCATCCATCTTAAGAGTGTCTAGGTCCTTCATTTCTTCTATAGCACTTACTTTGGAGTCAAATCTATCAGGGAGAGATCTTAAGACCTTTTGAACAACAATGATTTCTTCAATCTTTTCTCCCAATCCTTTAAGAGAGTTGACCACTTCAGCTACTCGAAGAAAGTATGATGCAATATCTTCTTCATCATCCATTTTCAAACTTTCGAATTGAATTCTATGAGTTTGAAGCTTTGCCTTCTTAAATTTGGAGTCCCCATCGTATAAGCTAACCATCTTATCCCATACTTCTTTGACAGAGTCACAATTCATGACTTTTATAAATTCATTGTTATGAAACCAGCTCACAAAAAGATAGAAAAGAGAGATCCACGCCTTAGAATTCAGCCTCTTTGAGGGGGCAACCTCCTTTACATTACATAAATGAACAATTCTTGGATGATACAAATGACAAAACCTCCTTTCTATATATAGGAGTCTAAGGAGTCACAATATAATCCAGCCGACCTAACAATAATAATATAAAGCCACAAAAATAACAATAGAGGGATTCTATGGGGCACAAAAATAACAATATGGGGGTAATAGGGGCACAACAATATAAATAGGGGGTATAACTACAATAGTAATGGGGTAATCACTAGTATTATAGGGACCCAACATGCCCCTCTCCTTCAAAAAAGTGTTGTCCTCAACGCTTGAGCAGTTCTGGATACTTCTACATAAAATTCTCATCCTCCCATGTGGAATCTTCAGCGGATAAGTTCTTCCACTTGATAAGATACTCTGAAATTGATCGATTTCGTAGCTGTCGAGTTCTTGTTTCTGTGATTGCTTCCCATTCCAATATAATTTTTCCTTCCTCGTCAAGTTCTGGCAATATTGTTTGAATTGGGAGCTTGTCACCTATAACCTTCTTTAAACATGAAACATGGAAAACTGGGTGCAATCGAGAAGCTGCAGGAAGCTCCAATTTGTATGCCATAGTACCAATCTTTTCCAACACCTTGTACGGACCATAATACTTTGGTGATAATTTATTATCCTTCTTAGCTTGCTTTAGGGACATTTGCTTATATGGTTGTAGCCGTAGGAATACCCAATCACCTACATCAAAACTTCTTTCACTGCGATGTTGATCTGCCTGTTGTTTCATTCTATTTTGTGCCAACACGAGGTTATCCTTTAAGAGTTGGAGGACTTGTTGTTGATGTTCGATGTGATGTTCCACTGCCTGAACCTTAGAATTTTCTCTTAAATATGATGTGATGGATGGTGGTTGATACCCATAAAGTGCCATAAATGGGGTCATTTTTGTTGCTGTATGGAAGGAAGTGTTATACCACCATTCAGCCAGAGGCAACCATTTGACCCATTGTGTCTGTTTATCAGATACAAAGCAACGAAGATATCCTTCCAAACATTTGTTTACTATCTCAGTTTGCCCATCAGATTGAGGATGATAAGATGAGCTATGAGCTAACTGAGTACCAAGACAAGAAAATAATTCTGTCCAAAAATTTCCAGTGAAAATGGGATCTCTGTCACTTACAATAATCTTTGGGTTTCCATGTAGCTTTTGAATTGTTTCCATAAATGCAGTAGAAACTGTACTGGCTTTAAATGGATGTGATAATGCACAAAAGTGTGCATACTTGGTAAGTCTGTCAACTACCACCATGATGACACTCTTTCCCTCAGACTTGGGTAAACCTGTGATAAAATCCATTGAAACCTCCTCCCAACGTTGGCTTGGAATGGATAAAGGTTGTAATAGACCTGGTGTCTTAATTGTTTCAACTTTATTTTGCTGGCAAACCAAACATTCCGCCACAAACTTTTGAATATCTGATTTAAGGCCATCCCAAAAAAATTCCTTCTTAACCCTGTGGTAAGTTTTTAAAAATCCTGAGTGCCCTCCTAAGGGAGAAGTGTGCAATTCCATAAGAATCTTTTGTTTTAGCTGGGAATTCTTACAGAGGTATAAGCGATCTTTGTACCATAACGAATCATTTTGCCAGCTAAATGTATCAGAAGTACTGGAATCTTGTTGTAGCTTTTGAATAAGTGCCCACACTTCTTCGTCATTCTTCCATTCCTCCCTTGCTTCGTTTATCCAATCTGGTTGGATAATAGAAATGGCACACAACAATGCTTCCACATCCTCATCCTTTCTTGAGAGTGCATCTGCCACCACATTTTGCTTCCCTTTTTTGTAGATGATTTCAAAGTCATAACCCAACATCTTTGTGACCCACTTTTGTTGCTCTTCAGAGGATAATCTTTGTTCTAAAAAGTATTTAAGGCTATCATGATCCGTTTTTACCTTGAAGTGTCTTCCCATTAGGTAGGGTCGCCATTTCTTAAGTGCATGGAGTATTGCCAACATTTCCTTCTCATAAATAGCTTTGCTTAAAAACTTTCCCTTGATTGGACGACTTTCAAAAGCAATGGGTCTTTCATCTTGCATTAGAACAGCACCAATTCCATTTCCTGAAGCATCACATTCCACAATAAAGGTTTTTGTGAAGTCCGGTGTAGCTAAGACCGGTGCTTGGCACATTGCCTCTTTAAGATGTTCAAAGGCCTTTGTTGCTTCCGAAGTCCATGAAAATGAATCTTTCTTCAATAATGTTGTTAGAGGTGCTGCTATTCTCCCATAATTCTTAACAAACTTGCGATAATACCCTGTCAACCCAAGAAATCCTCGCAGATGCTTTATGGATGTGGGGATTTTCCATTCCTTAATGGCTTTAATTTTGCTAGGGTCTACCTTAACTCCTTCATGAGATACAATATGACCCAAATATTCCACCTCCTGGACTCCAAAGAAACATTTGGATCTTTTTGCATATAATTGTTTCTCCTCCAATAGTTGTAGCACCCTGTCAACATGTTCAACATGATCCTTCCAAGACTTGCTGTAGATTAGTATATCATCAAAAAATACTAACACAAATTTTCTAAGGAATGGTTTGAAAATTGAATTCATCAAACCTTGAAATGTTGAAGGTGCATTGGTAAGGCCAAAAGGCATGACCAAAAATTCATAATGACCCTCATGAGTTCTAAATGCCATTTTTGGAATGTCTTCAATCTTCATTCTGATTTGATGATATCCCGAACGAAGATCCAACTTGGTGAAGTAAATTGATCCATGCAATTCATCCAGTAATTCATCAATAACAGGAATGGGGAACTTATCTTTAATAGTGAGCTTGTTGAGCTCCCTATAATCTGGACACATGCGCCATGATCCATCCTTCTTGTGCACCAATACTACTGGAGCTGAGAAAGAACTTTGACTCGGTTGAATTATACCAGCCTCTAGCATTTCTGCAACCATACGTTCAATTTCACTTTTTTGGACATATGGATATCTGTACGGCCTGATGTTTGGAGGAACACTTCCTGGAATCAGATGAATAGCATGATCATGATCACGCATAGGTGGGAGACCTTTGGGAGTCTCAAATACCTTGGAATGATTGTCCAAGACTTTTTGGAGATCTGGAGAAATAGATGATTCCAATGTGGAAACATCTAGCGAACATAATTGTGCAATTACACCTCTTTGCTCCTTTTTTAGAAGCTTTGTCATGCCATTAGAGCTGATTATCTTTCCTGGTTTCCCTGCAATACCCCTTAATTCAACTTCCTTTCCTTCCACAGAAAATTTCATGAAAAGTTCTTGAAAATTAAAAGCTATTGTACCCAAGGATTGTAGCCATTGGACTCCTAGTACAACATCAGCACCTCCCATTGGAATGGAAAGCATTGGGCTAGTCAATACATATTCTCCCATGGATAGCTTGATATTATGGCACTTTCCAGAACAATTTATTGTTCCTCCATTTGCAATCATCACTTGACACTCTGGTGCTGGATATAGGAAGCAATTCAATTCTTTTGCTACCCTACAATGAATAAAATTGTGGGTGCTTCCTGAATCAATCAACACTATTACCTTTTTCTTCTTGATTTGTCCTTCTATCTTGATGGTTTGAGGAGTGGTAATTCCCGCCAATGCATTACAAGATATGGTCGGATTTATTTGTTCTTCATCTAGGCTTTGTTCCTGGAATATATCCTCTTCTTTTGACCTTTCTTGCTCCTTTTCTTCTTCCTCTTCACAATCTATGTAGAATAATTTCTTCTCAGCACACTTATGACCTTTTGTGTATTTGCTATCACAATTGTAACAAAGCCCTTTTGCTCTTTTTTCTTCCAATTGTTGTGGTGTCAACCTTGTAGGTTGTGGAAGACTATGGGCAACAACACTTCCGTCTTTATAGTTGTGAATGGTATGCTTCCTAGTTGCCATAATTTTGCTTTCCATTTTTCTTGCTAACCTGAATGCCTTCTCTAATGAATCAGGTTCCCAAAGGCGCACATCATGTTGGATATTATCCTTTAAAGACCCTATGAACACATCAATCCTATGCTCCTCTGGAATATCTTTTACCCTTATGTTCAATTTTTGGAACTCCTCAATGTGCTCCATTATTGAACCTTTTTGTTTGAGACTTATCAATTGGCTAAAAAAAGTGTTGCTTTTTGTATCCTCATAATGTGCTATCAATTCTTCCGTAAAAATTGCCCAAGTGATAAATTGTTTACGAGAACAAAGCCATTGATACCATACAAACTGATTTGGTTCCAAATATAAAGTTGCCATACGTAACTTTTGTGTGTTTTGCACATTATTGAGATCGAAGAATTGCTCCATCTGTAATATCCATGTGGCGGGATCCTTGCCATCAAACTTCCTCATATCGATTTTTGGAACATGGTGAGTCTTCGATCCAACATTAGAGTCTATGGAATCATGATTAACATTTCTTTTGTTCTCATCATGAGTTTCCTTTACTACCTTTTCACCATTAGTGACCCTTTCTTGTAGCAACTTCTTCAATTCTTCCATGTCTGTCTTCAAATTTATCTTCAAATTTGCCATCGAATCCTCCATCTTAGCTTCCATGCCCTTTATCTTAGATTCCACGCCATTTACCTTAGCTTCTGTTAGCTTTTGTGAGCGTGACATTTGTTGCACTTGTTCTTGTAATTTTGATATATCATGTAGCATTTCTTCCTCTTCTTCATGAGTCATGCTAGAGCTTTCAGGTTCCTTACTAGGTGTTTGCATTTTCTTTCCTCGGGGCATCAGTTACCAATAATAATGCTTTACTATGCCCTTTGAATTCCGTTAAACCAAGCTTACACAAAAATTAAAAAAAAAACTACACACCTTTTTTCACTTTATAGAAGCCTGATATTGAATCTGATGTATCTCTGTAATTTCAAATCATCCAATTCTGAAATTGCTACTTGTAGTAGCCTTCTGCGTCCTCTTTCCAATGCCACAAGTCTGAGCCAAATTGGATTCTCCAAGGAAGAGTTATGTGAAATCTCCCACAGTGACTTGCTTTTAGACTAGTTCAGTAGAGAAAACTTGTACGACGTGCCACGAGTCCCTGTTTCAACCTTTGAATCTGAAGCACACATACAAGAAACTACAGTCCGTCCTCTTTCTGTACCTTCTTACGAAATTTCAATCCGATCCCCAGAGAGAAAGTTATGACGATTTTCCCCAGGTCACTTGTTTTGAATGTAATTCAGGAGTCTGCAAAAAGACCAACTTCCTCAGATCATATCTCCGCAAATATCACGCAAAAAGCTCTGAAATTCAGACCCAAGGTTCAGCGCGATTTCTTCTCAAATGGGTTTTTTTTGCGACTTCTGAAACGTCACAGAAAAAAAGTTATAGCGAAAATGCCACGATGACCTGTTTGGAGCAGCGAAACCCTAGAATCCAAAGCTCTGATACCAAATGTTATGAAACCAGCTCACAAAAAGATAGAAAAGAGAGATCCACGCCTTAGAATTCAGCCTCTTCGAGGGGGCAACCTCCTTTACATTACATAAATGAACAATTCTTGGATGATACAAATGACAAAACCTCCTTTCTATATATAGGAGTCTAAGGAGTCACAATATAATCCAGCCGACCTAACAATAATAATATAAAGCCACAAAAATAACAATAGAGGGATTCTATGGGGCACAGAAATAACAATATGGGGGTAATAGGGGCACAACAATATAAATAGGGGGTATAACTACAATAGTAATGGGGTAATCACTAGTATTATAGGGACCCAACATTCATAATTAGTGATTCCACTAGTGATGGAATTTAAGGCTTTGGCATTTGCATTGTAAGATTTCATTTCGTCTTAATCAGTTGGAAGAGTGGAAGGAGCAGTGTACCCATTCAAAACCGAATGCCAAACTTCAAGTCCAAGGGACATTAAGTAGTAGGACATTCTTTTTTTTCCAAAAATCAAAATTTGTGCCATCGAACAAAGGAAGCCTTCCTGACACTTCTTGATTTTTCATTGTGACTAAGAATCCTTCTTCCATCTGTTAGGCCGATTATGAAGAAGTTGGCTCTGATACCAATTGTTGGAGATACTAAAAGGAGGGTGAATCAGTATTTTCATTCAATTGTTATTATTACCAGTTAGACTGTTCATAGTTTAATTAGAGAAATGTATAAGTATAATTTAATTGAGTATGAAAGAACAAATATAATGTATGAAAATTATTCCCAAGCACCAACTTGGTTTTTGATGAGGCTTCGACCTCTAGGGCTCTAACCCCGTGTCCAAGGCACCTCCCTTGAGTTTAGGAGCACCAAATCCAAGGACACCAATCATGTTGTTATTAACAGAGAGTGTATATATAACTCACTTGAAATGCTTCACTATCTTCACTGTTCAACTTGATTGTGTTCACTGAAGGTCTCACTGTCTTCACTATTTCAGGATTACTTCACTGTGTATTTGTGCTTGAATTCACTTAAGGTTGACTTCAAATAGCTCCAGCACTAGACTTCATTGTTGCTATGTTGCAATCATGATTTCAAACTAAATCTAGAAGTGTATTTCAGCAGACAACTCCACAATGTCTCCTCAGTCTGTCCAATGGCCTTCAAGTCTACTTCAATGCTTTCCTTTTTTGCTATACTTTTGCTTCACTAATGTAACAGGGTAATTCAATAATCTTCCTTGATCCCAAAATGTTGTCCTCCAAATATGAGTTACCTCAGATTACTGCGAGATTTTCAAAACTGTCACTTCAATTCAATAAGCCATCACAGGTATAAGCCTTAACAGGTTTGTAGGTCTGCAACAGTAATACAAGTTGCAAATTTATAAAAACTGAAGTCTGGTGCTTCTTCTACAATAGAGCCGAGGTTTGGTGTTTCACATGGCAGAAGTATGGTGTTCTTTTTGTAGTAGGACCAATGCTCAACAGGGCCACAATCTGGTGCTCTTTTATGTAGTAGGGTCGAGATATGTTGCTTCGACAGAGTTGTGGTATGTTGCTTCAATAGGGTTGCTACAAGTTAACCAATCTGCAACTATGCCATTGCAACATGAGTCTCAGATATGCAAAATAAAAAAGGTCTGCAATAAATTATTTACACAGATCTGAAGTGTGTAAAAGGTAACGCAGTTCTGAAACAAGTATTCAATGGAGAGTCGCCAAATGGTCTCAGTCTTCAAAACACAAAACAAGTCTTCAATTCTGCCTCCTTCAGTTCACGAATTGTGAACTCTTGATCTACTTCCTTAATCCGAATTTACCTTGAGCTATATTGACTTCATAGACCTCATATATATACACCTATTCATCTTAACAACAAACAACCACATCCATATGCAAGCCGACATGCGTTATGGAGGTAAGGCTGGCTTAATAGCCATAATTAATTTCCTTATCTTTAAAAATCCATATCCCTTAGAATATTTGAAGTTTCGGGGCATGTGATAACTCATTAGAAAGATAAAATTATGCCCTTTCAGATGGTCGAGGTCTCATGATGAAATTCCTTTTCTAAGATAGAGAAAATTATTATTTCATGTGACTAATCATTCAATAGTGAAGAACCAAAGGCATGGCAGAATGCTTTTGGGATTCTTCATTGATTTCCTTCTTAATCATATCATAATCATATCCTTTCCCGCTTCATTTCCTTGATGTCCTTGTCTTCTTCATTATATTGACATCAATTACAACTATACTAACAGATACTAGTTCCAAATACAATTGGTGATGAGAAATGAACTCTCATTATTTGTATTTATACACTCATAATGAGTTCGATTTAGCTACTTGGGCCTACATTAGCACCTAAAATAAAAATAATGTGCAAATAACTAACTTTTGGTGACAAACCCACCAAACTAGTTCATAAACCAAATAACAAGCCTCTCAAGAGGTCGAATGATCAATAATACATGTCGTTAGGCATTCTAAGAAGCTTGATGAAGTCCATAAGTTCCATAATGATGAATATGACTCCCAAAAGTAGTGGACAAGGGGTTAGCCCCTTGTTCTCAACATAATAAACTTGTGGTGGTCCCAATGGGTGTGAAGGCACAAAAGTGACCTCATGCCTCTCCAAGTAAGTCAAATATGCTTGTAGACAATTTGTAAGGGTTCATACAATGGTGTAAGTGATGCCACATCAACATACAAGTCATAGGTCATCTCCCAAGTGCATGATACGATAGTGGGGCCAGTTCGGCAAAGGTGAACCAGGTGCATATTCTTCCTCCAATAGGTGAATCTTGAGGAATCTCTGAACATCTTTGTTGATCCATGAAGTGTTTTCTATTTTTGTGGAGGCTCATAGCTCTCAACACACACCCTACATGTGCCACTGTAGCCCTTTGGAGGGTTATGACCCTGTATGGGGAGACCAAACCCAAAATGGATACCATCTGTAATCCTGTATAAGATGTAATGCGTCCCTTAGCCTTCTTGTACAACAAGTCATCAAAGTAAATTGAGTTAAAGAACTTACAAACCATGGACAAAAAGTGGACACTTCATAATGACATGCCCTTCCATAGTGGGCTTTGGCATGTGCTAATTCCTTCAAGCTCCAAATGGGGGTTAACCAAGTATCCTAGTAGGTGGTTTCTACCTCTAAAGAAGATACTATGTCCAAGGTACATCCTTTAAAGGGTGGTAGCATGCGATAAAGAGATGAATGGAATACGAGATGAAAAGGGGAAACCCTGGGCCACATGTTGGGGTACAAGGGTAGCTCATAAAAGGGAAGCCCACACTTGGGTATATAATGTATAGGAGAGATCAATTGTGGTACATGAGGTGCCCCATACTTGATTTTTCCACCCTTCTTTAGATTTCTTTTGTCTTTTATGAATTTTCTTTAATTGGCTACTTGGGGCTCAAAGGATAAGAGCATTATGTGTGATATATAGTAGTGGATACCCCCTTTAAAGTAGGGAGGTTCATTTCCCATTAGGGGCTGGGACAATCATGGGTTCTTGAATGAACAAGGAGGCTCATTTAGGGCCTGTATGAACCAAGATGATGGCCATGATGATGGGGTAGAGCTCATGTATTGGATTTTGTTCATGTGCTAAATGTGTTCTGCCCAACCATATTTTGCATTTTGTGGTACATTTTCTTGTTGAATGTGGCCAATTATGCTTTTACTTTTCTTTTCCGCTGCATAAATCTTTGGGGCATCGTTATAGGCCCAACCCAAGGTGTGGGCAAGGGGAAGGGGAAGGCTAACCCTATGTCGACCCAGTGGAGGAATGTGGACCCATGTGGGAGAAATGATGAATGGGGTTATAATGAGTGTAAGGGGAGTAATATATATGGATGAGGGAGGGGGACCACGCAACCAAAAATCAGGGTTTTCCATGTAGTACCATCCTTAATGCCCAAAGGTCAGTAAAATAGATCCCATAGGACTAGGTACCAAGGTTAACATCCAAAAGAGGTCTATGGGACAAGAGCATAGACCTAGCCCACTCTTTTCATCGAATCCTCCCATTAATACATGCTCAGAATTATCCATGATAAAAAAACTACAACACTAAATTACCAAATGACAAGGCATACCTTTAGGTTCGAGAGGCGCACCGTCAAACATGCGATCATGACAGATGGGTGAGGGACCAATGGCTAGCTCAGATGGCAGAGAAATGGCACAACAAGCTAGTTGGTAGCTGCAAGGGTTTGGTTGCTATCGGTTAAGGACCATCTTGGAGAAATATTTTCTCCTAGGGATATCACCCACAAAATGGTGGGTAATAGTTTCCTATTTAGGTATTTTGAGGTTGATTCTATGGTGTTTTTTCCTTTTGTGATTATTTCGGCCTTCTGAGGTTTGAGTATTTTTGTCCTAAGGCACTAATGGAATTCGATCTTGATTTTATAACATTAGATGATTTCGTTCTTGATAGGCCTTTGACCCTTAATCCTTTGAATCTAGAGGCTCAGTTAGAGATTGTTAAAATTGGAAACTAGGATCAAATTCCACCTTCGGAAAACTCATTTGATGGAGACGTTGATTGCATTAAATTCCTCTTTTTGAGAGGACCAAAATTGACATAAATATCATATCATTTGGACTAGCAGAAGTGTGATTTTGAATTTATGCCCACACGTGCAAATTGTCAAGGTCGGCCACATCATCATGTAGGCTCATAAAGCCCAATGGATGTGTCACTTCACCCTCAACGACTTGTATAAATACAAGTGACCTTTCACCTCATTTGGCATCTTCATCACTTACACATTCTCTCTCCTTCTCTCATTGGTTCGTACAACTTTGGGAATTCTCTCTCTCTCACACGTGTGGAATAAGGAGGATGAATTTCAAAGCTAAATTGTAGGGCCGAAAATCTCAAAAAATTCTGCAGTTTGACCAGCATCGACCAAAGTTGAATTTGACCTTCTAGGGAGATTTTGACTTCGATTTTTTTGGGAGATTATCTATTTGGGAAGGACACATATTTTGGCACAGAAACCTGGGTATTATGAGCACTTTGACCGCAGATTTCAGGATAGCAATTTGACCAAGTTTTATTGTTGACTTTGTTACTGTTTTGGGTTGATTTTGACCTCCTAATCAAGCCGAGTTCGATTGGGCAAGACCGAGTTGTTTTTCTTTGACCATATTTAACTTTCTAGTTAGCGTTGATTTCACTGCAGTTAACTGCAGATTTTGACAGGGTTGTTTTGACTTTGAATTTGGCAAGTCAATTTGACTTTTGTACTCTCCCTCTCTATTGAACATTTTGATATAATAATAAGAAGAATTGATCGAAGGGTTTTCCCCACATTGGAGTTTTTCCCTGGCATCCGCCAAATCTGGTTTTCTCTTGTCATAGCTTGTCTTGGGCATTTTGTTTCATGTTCTATCTACTTTTATTGTCAATGTGATTAATGGTTAATGTGATTGCTATTGGAAATTGTCATTGAGCTAAAGGAACATTGAAGTATTTGTGTTAAGCATAGAACATACCATTGTTAACTAAATTTAACACGGTATCAAAGCCCATGTGAAGACAAATCCCAAGCAAGAGAGAGAAAAGAAATCACTAAGAGAGAGTTGTTAGACAAGAATATTGGTCTAGCTTCAATGTTTACTACATCTTACTTCAAATCCAAGGATAAGATCAAGGACAAATTTCACTATCATGCATGGAAGATTACTTTGGACTTGACTTTGGAAGAGCAGATGCCATGGACTACGTTAAGGAAAGAGTGGTAGAGCCTCCTTCAAATGCACCTACTATTGCAAAGACAAAATACAAGAAATGTGAGGTCAAAGCTAAAAGAATAATTATAGACTCTATTCAAAAGCATTTGGTTGCTTATATTTCTGATTTAGAAACATCTAAGGAGATGTACGATAAGTTGGTTGGGATGTTCAAAGTGAACAACGCAAATCAAATCCTCTTTCTCAAAAGCAAGTTGAAGGATATTAAGATGGACAAAGGGGAGTCTATCCAATCCTACTTCATTGATCCATGTGGATATTGGTGGCCACCCTCCAATTCCACTTGACCCCCACCATTGTTTCTTTCAGTTTTTCAGTTTCCTTAATTGTAGCACAATTTACTAGTTTTAACAGTTTTTTGAGTCCTGAACTTCTGGATTCGTTTTGAGGCCCTAAACGATTTTTTTTGGGAAACTGGAAGCAACATGTTTCTCTTCCCAAAGTTGTAGTCCTCAGATAGATCTTTCTAACGAGGTATTGTGCAAGTCAAACGGAGATCATATGCCAAAGTTACGACCCCGGGAATTTGATGTACCAATTTACCCAAAACGAGGCCCATAGTTTGGCACTTCATCTCCTAGGGTTAGGTTTTTGGATGTTTAGGGTTTTCCATTGTTTCTCAACATTAAATAGGCCTTCAAACCTCATTTTAAGATAGTTCAGAGGCATGTAGCCACCACATCTCTTCTCAGAGATAAGCTACCATCGCCCTAGCTAGTTTAGTTCCATTTCTGTTTGTAAGCATATTTCAGTATTTTACAGTAATGAAAAGAAGTATTGTTTCTGTTACATCTTTGTATGAATGGTTATATATGTAATTTGTGGCATTCCTATTTAAATGTGGATTAGTGATATCAGAGCGGTCTACTCTTTCTTTGTGTTTCTTTGCATGTCCCCAACAAGGTCGAGATATAAGGAGTTATGGCTTAAACTGGTCGAACCTTTGCAAGACCAACCTCAAAAATCCCGAAGGCCTCCCATGGTGGATGAAAAGAAATATGAGGGGTTAGGAGATCCTATAAAAATATTGCTCGAAGAGGCCCTTGAGCAACAAAGGAATGCAATGATGGACAACTTTGGCTAGATCCTTCAGCAGTTACCCAAGGGCGACACATCTACTTCCAGCAGCTACTCTGGAAGCGCCACACCCTTTAAGGTACAAGTTAACTTTGACATTCCCATATTTGAGGGTCAGATAGATGCAAACGTCGTAGATAAATGGTTAAATCTACTAGAAGGGTATTTTTTTGTTCATGATTTTTCCGGCTAGGAAAAGAGTACTTTCCATCTTCTCAAAGCCGCCCCCCATGTCAAGGACTAGTGGGAAACCTACTGCGAGTAGAAGGATGAAAGTACGGCCTCACTGTTTTCAGCCGCACCCACTTGGAATTCATTCTAGGCTGCCATAAAGGAGCAGTACTACCATGTCAGAAGTTATGAGGATCAATACATAAAGTGGACCACACTGCCGCAGGGAAGGGACCAAGACGTGCTGGAGTTTACCAATATTTTCCATACCCTTCGCACAAATTTGGGTATCACGGATTTGGAGCAGCATTTGGTACTCAAACACCGTGGTTGTCTGCACAGGTACATCCAATACGAAATACAATTCCTGAACATCTCCTCACTCGGCATGGCATACCGTTATGCCATCAAGATCGAGCAAAATTTTAAACATAAGAAGCGAGACTTTGGATCTGCGAATCTGAAGCAAGGGACTTGTGCACCCAAACTGCAGCACAAAGGACAAAGCCAAGGCGAGGCAACCCAAGACAACCCGCCAAAGTTGCAAGCAAAGAACAGTGCCGCGAAGCCGAAAAATGACACGGGAAAGTGGTGTGAGTTCCATAAGAGCTCCACTCACAACACAAGTGAGTGTCAGGCCAAGAAGTCACTGGTGGCCGAGCTAAAGGTTTCATAATCAGATGCACGTTCTGACTCTAAGTCAGAACCCGACAAGGGGAATGACAAAGGGAAGCAGATTATCGATGTGGAGCCCAACGCCACCACAAAGATCTAGAAGGAGGAACCTAAAGATCCAGAGG
Organism: Pinus tabuliformis; assembly: GCA_031772625.1. Classification (NCBI taxonomy): domain Eukaryota; kingdom Viridiplantae; phylum Streptophyta; class Pinopsida; order Pinales; family Pinaceae; genus Pinus; species Pinus tabuliformis. Next base: position 958,401,663 of record CM062815.1, read on the forward strand.
AGGAGGAGCACCTCTTCCACTCCTAGATGTGGGTAAAGGGCTCCCCGCTATAGTTCATTGTCGACAACATGATCCACAATCGTACAACATATGGTGGCTTCACCAAGGACGGGATCTTCGCGTGAGCCAGCAGTGTTGCCTTCCATACAACATCAAGCCCTTCACGAATGAGGTATTGTGTGACATTTCCCCCCTTGATGTTTGTGATGTATTATTAGGCCAACCATACTTGTGGAAGCGACATGTTGTGTATGAATCAAGGCCTCGTGTTGTTATTGTTACTTTGGGAAATAAGTTGTACAGGATACCAGAGGTAGCACCGCCTATCGCCATCTCTTTAGTTACTGCAAAACAATGTAGCAAGCTCATTTCCAAAATTGGAAAATTTGTTTTCCTAATAATACACCCTCAAGGAAAGAAGAAGATGGTGTCCACGACCTCTAGACCAGCCCCTCCGCACGACAACTACAGATGGACAAGGTCGTGGAGGAGTACGAGGACATCTTCACCTGCCCCGCAGGGATTCCTCTACACTATCACGTCAAGCACTCCATCAATCTGACCCCAGGTGTGTTGCTACCCAATGGACAAATCTATCGGTGCTTTGTTCTAGAGAACGATGAAATCAAGAGGCAGATTCAGGACCTGTTGCAGAAAGTTCACATCCGTCCAAGTTCATTGCTCTGTGGAAGCCCGATCATGTTGTTACAGAAGAAGGATGGGACTTGGAGACTCTGTATTGACTATCGGGCGTTGAACAAGATCACTGTCCGTAATAGGTACCTGATCCCACGGATTGATGACCTCCTGGACCAACTGAAAGGGGGGAAATATTTCAGCAAGATCGATTTGAAGTCAAGATCTCACCAAGTACCAATCGAACCCTCCGATGTGTGGAAGACTGCCTTCAAAGCCAAGGAGGGCCTTTTCGAATGGTTGGTTATGCCTTTCGGGTTGACGAATGCTCTTGCAACCTTCATGAGACTAATGGAAGACATCTTGTGGCCATTCACCAACTCATTTGTAGTGGTATACTTGGATGACATCCTGATCTTCAGCCATAGTTGGGAAGAGCACCTCCACCAGATTCTACAGGTTCTCCAAACACTATGGCAACACAAGTTATGTGCCAATTTGGAGAAATGCACTTTTGGCATGACCCAGGTTCAGTATTTGGGATACATTATTGATGAACGGGGGGTGCATGTGGATCCATCCAAGATCCAATTCATTTGGGATTGGCCATCTCCAACCACTCTGACAGAGCTCCGTAGCTTTCTGGGTCTTGCCAACTTCTACCATAGGTTCGTGTTGGGATTTTCTCACATCACTTAGCCCTTGAGTCAAGTCACAAAGGGAGGAGTGAAAGAAAAATTATTTCGGTCTAAATCTCAATAGAAGGCATTCACAGAGTTGAAACATCGCCTCTGTTTGGCACCAGTGCTTGCATTGCCAAACTTGCAACAACCATTTGAGGTCGAGACGGATGCCTCTGACTATGCTATTGGGGCAGTCCTTACTCAACATGGGCATCCAGTGGCATGTCACAGTGAGACACTTTCAAACACAGTCTGGAAGTATCCCACTTATGACAAAGAGATGTACTCCATTGTGCAGGCCTACCAACATTGGAAGCATTACATTTTGGGGAAGGAAACGATCATCCACACAAACCATCGGCCCCTGCAGTTTATACAGACCCAAGGGAAATTGCAGAATGATCGCCATCAGAAGTGGTCCACATACCTGCAAAAGTTCCATTTGAATATCAATTATAAGAAGGGCAACACCAACAATGTTGCAGATTTCCTCATTCGACCACCGATCATGGCATTAACCACCGTTCTCAACTCTTGTGGGCATGAGACTTTTGATTGGCCACTTCTTTATAAAAGCAACCCAGAATTCGACCACACATACCAGACACTCTTGAAGGGTCAGCATGTTCCATATTTTCACCTCCAAGATGCCCTGTTATGCCACCTGGGTCACCTTTGTGTTACTTCAAGCGAGCGTGCCAACATGATTTGGGAAGCACACTACAGTCGAGTTGTTGGGCATTTCAGGGTCGAGAAAACGGTGGCAGTACTGATAAAGTATTTCTATTGGACGAATCTTTGACATGATGTCGAGAAGTACATCAGATCATGCACTGTCTACGTCAATGCCAAACCGACCATCAAGAAGCAAGGCCTCTATACCCCGCTACCTACCCCTAGTCGACCTTGGGAATCCATCTCCATGGATTACATGCCGGGCCTTCCTTCTATTAAGCATGGAAACGACTATGTTTTTGTGGTCGTCGACAGGTTCTCGAAGATGGCCATTATGGCGGCCTACAAGAAGAATATCACAGTGGAAGCCACTACTAAACTATTCTTTGAACGAGTGTGGGTACACTTTGGGATTCCACAGTCTATCATCTCAGATCGGGACAACACGTTCATCAGCACATTTTGGTCCAGTCTCTAGTTGATGTTGGACACCAAAGTCATTAAGTCCACAGCCTTCCATCCCCAAACTGATGGCCAGACAGATTGTCAACAGGATGATCATACACATTCTGCGCATGTACAACTCAAAGAATCCACGCACATGGGATGAGAGCCTCCCCTATGTTCAACACAGCTATAACTAGGCTCTCCACAGCTCGACTAGCCACAACCCTTTTCAGGTGGGCTTTGGATTCTAGCCACTATGTCTCATTGATGTGGCCATGCCATTCGCAGCTACTCAGGTAGATTCAGCTCATGTCCAGTCTAAAACAAATAAGGAAAGCAGCGACATTATCAACATCGGGTGCCACACAAGTTTCAGGTGGGTGATAAAGTCTGGTTGCATTTGCAAAAGGAACGCCTTACCGGAGCCTGTTGGAAACTCAAACCACTCCAATATGGTCCTTACACCATTCCCAAGGTTGTGGGAGACAATGCATTTGAGCTCAGCATTCCCCCATTCCTTGGCCTACACCTAGTGTTCAATGTGAACCGCCTTTGGCCATACTTTCCACCATTACTAGACACATCTGACATTGCAGAACAGCTCACAACCACAGAGTTAAATCCAGATTGCATGGAACAAGCTGCAACTGATCGGATCATTGACACACAGATCAAGCACACTCACCAGTAGAAGATCCAACTGTATCGAGTTGTCAAAGTAGGCCAACTCTTTCACCAGGGCAAGTGACTCACCAGGGACTAAGTTCAACAGAAGTTTCATCATCTCATGGAAGAACTCAACGTAATGGGGACCATTGCTTCCTAAGGGGGAGGAATGATCCAGGTGGATATTGGTGGCCACCTTCCAATTCCACTTGGACACCCACCATTGTTTCTTTCAGTATTTTAGTTTCCTTAATTGTAGCATAGTTTACTATTTTTAGCAGTTTTTCGGGTCCTGAACTTCTGGAGCCGTTTTGAGGCCCTAAACGACGTTTTTTGGGAAAACTGGGAGCAACATGGGTTTGTGGACCGATATTTCTCTTCCAAAAGTTGTAGTCCTCGGATAGATCGTTCTAACAAAGTATTATGCGCGTCAAAAGGAGATCATATGCCAAAGTTATGACCCTAGGAAGTTGATGTACCAATTTACCCAAAATGGGGCCCATAGTTTGGCGCTTCATCTCCTAGGGTTAGGTTTTTGGATGTTTAGAGTTTTCCATTGTTTCTCAACAATAAATAGGCCTTCAAGCCTCATTATAAGATAGTTCAGAGGCATATAGCCGCCACATTTCTTCTTAGAGATAAGTTACCATCGCCCTAGCTAGTTTATTTCCATTTATGTTTGTAAGCATATTTTAGTATTTTACAATAATGAAATGAAGTATTGTTTCTGCTGCATCTTTGTATGTATGGTTATATCTGTAATTTTTGGTGTTCATGTTTAAATCCGGATCATTCATGAGGATTACAAAGATCAAGAATGACCTTCTATCTATTGGAGACGTTGTTACTGACAGGGAGCTCACTCTCATTGCTCTCGGAGATCTTACAAGAGCATGGGATGTGTTTAACACCACCATTCTCAACAATGATAGGATTCCTAGTTTTGATGAATTATTGGCTAGATGCACTCAATAAGAGACGAGGATGATGGAGAGAGACAAACCTTCAAATGGAAATAAACCTACTGCTTTCTCTGCTCATGCTAAGGGAAAGAACAATGTTGGTACAAAGAGACAAGGTCAAGGATTCAGGAAGGCATTCAAAGAAGGAAGAAAAGGAAGATGCTACAATTGCCACAGGTTTAGCCATTATGCTAGAGTGTCCTCACAAGAAGGATACTCCAATGGATGATGAAAACAATGACCACAACAGCTACAAAGGCAATGGAAATCATAGGAACAATAGGTTCTTTTGACCACTATGTTTCAATGACCCATAGCAGTACACCCCCTTTTTCTCGCAAAAGAGATAGCGCCTGGTCGATATGTTTGAGTCGTCCAGCGATCATCATCAACTTGATCATCATGTTATAATGTATACCCTTTCTGCATATGCATAATATAAATAATCTCAGCAGATTTGTGCCATGTATGTAACGACTTAGGTAAACCTACGTTTCTAGTGAAGATCTCCATTCTGGGAGGTTTTTTGTCTCACCGATCCATTCTCAGATGGTCGGCAGAGTTTTCCTTAGTCTTACCCCAAAGTTGGAATGGATTGTGTCGTTGGATCCTAGGCAAGTCCTAGTGTTCTAAATCGAGTCTATGTAAAAGAAATTTGGGAATAATCCTAACTATTTGGTTAGGTTATTTTATTACAAGTTGTTTGGTCTGCTGGATTATATTTGTGTCGCAGAAAAGGTGGTCTGTGTGGGTCTATTACAAATGGGTTTTCCCCCTTATGATGTAAAAATATGAAAATCATGATGTAAAGTGTCTTGAGGGTTGGAAAAATAATTTATTCCCTCATAGGTTAATTAATTAAATTTTCTAACCAAAAACTAATTAAAGTCCTAAGCCAGAAATTCAATTAATTCTAAGTCCTAGGTAAATTTAAATTCTTCAAAGGAAAAATTTGTCGGTCTTTAAAATTAAATTAATTATTTTGCTAAATTGTAAACCTTTGATCCCTGGGGGTTAAGTCAAAGTCAAATTTTTTGGGAAATTAACTCAAAAAAAAATTGTTTTTTAGTTAATTAAAATACATTTAATTAAAAATTTCGAATTTCCCCAAATATTTAAATATTTTGACCGATGAGATTAAAAAAAAATTCATCCTCATCAATGATCGAGATTGTTTTAACGAAGATCACTCGAACTAATCGTTGGAGGATTTATCTTTAAATATGAGGTTAAGTGTCAGTTGATTCATCTAACCTTTGAGTCGTGTGCTTAGCAAGAAGCTTTTGTGTAATATTTTTCTGAATAATAAAGAAAGACTTTGGGGTTAATTTCTGTTGGTGTTACTCTTCATGGGAATGTTGTAAGATATTCTTTATTTCATGCATAATTTTTTCTAAAGCCATTGATGATAGCTTCTGAAGAGTGATTTGAGTACATGTATCTTTCTCAGTTGCCGAGGTTTGAATAATAATTTAAATTTTGAATGTAATAGCAGATATCACTATTTGTCTAAGTTTTATTATTATTTTCTCGCTCTATTTTTAATAGTTGGATCAAGTTTTGCAAGGAATCTTGAGTTAGATTATCGGGCGTTAAGAGAAGTTTTCAGTTGGACCAGCCAACTCCTGATCTGTGTTTTCTGAAGAGCCAAGTGAAATTAATCTCGGATTATCATAAGATTTTTTGCTCTATTGATGCATAAGGGTTTTGAGTTATCACCTTTAAAATTTAAAAATATTTTAATTTATGTGCAGCATAATGATAGATCTAGCTGATTAGAGCCTACGGTTTGTAAATTTTGTAATTATTTTTCTAACGTCGGTTTTAATTTTTAGCATTGTATATATTGTTTGGGTGTTTTCTTGTTTTCGTGCAGCGATAAATCTGAGAAAGAAATTTGTAGAGTCTAGATCTAGGCCCTGGAGGGTAAGATCTGAATCTCTGGGGTGGGGTTTATCAACATAGTTTTCTAGGGATATTATTCAAATTCTTTGCAGTCCAAGGGTTTAAAATTTCTTGGATCTATAAATTTTCACAAAGGGTTTTAAGTTAGCACCTCTTTTAAAATTTAAAAATTTTATTTTTTGTGTGGAAAATTGATAGATCTGACTATTGAAAGCCTTAGATTATTGAAGTTGGGAGTGTAGTTGGACTCATACTCTTCAGATCTGATAAATCTACCATTTTTGTGCATAGATCTGTAATTTTTTTGGTTTTCTGACTTAGGTTTCTAGGGTTTTATTTATTTTTTTATATTTGGGTTCTAGGTTATTATTATTTTTTTTGACTTTGTGTTTTGTTTTTTTTTTCATTTTTATTTCATTCAAAAAATATTTTAAAAATATTAAAAATCTAAAAATAAAAATAAAAAATTCATTTAGGTAACTTTAAAATTCTTAAAAGAATTAAATCAAAAAAGGATTTGCGCTTTCACATTAAAAATGTTAATGTGGCCTATGGCCATTAAAATTTCAATTTATTAACCCTTCTGATTTATTTTTGTTAATTGAAAATTTAATTGCCACATTAAACTTTGCTCTGATCTTAGTGCATGAAACTTACTTAAGGGATAATTAAATTCTAATTTAAAGTTCCTTGGTGTCTTTTGTGTTAAGTGTAAAATTTTAAATTTTGTGGTAGTGATTTCTCTATTGTCAAGTGCAATTAATGTTTTAAAATCATTGACTATAGGAGAAAGATAATTAATTCTAGATCTGGGTTATTGAAAAAAATATTTTAAATCTAGAATCATTGCTTAGCAATTAATTTTCATAATTCTTCATAGGATTTAATTGTTATAATATATTGCAGTTTTGGGTGTTTACATTTAATCATCACGATCGCCACTTAGGCCACATTTGAAAATTGCTCTAGGTAACTTGTTTTCATCTAGTTTATGGTTAATTGAATATAAGGCACTAGTCTAAAATCATTTTTATCTTGTGGTTGTGTCTTATTTTATTATATCTATCCATCTCAGTTAACCGGGACTCGTTTACATTCGTCAAGTTGTCCATCTTTAAGTCTCTTAAAGCATGTGTTTCACAGACTATCCCCATTCATTCACCCCAGGGACTACCACCCTTGACTTATCCAGGGGAGAATCTAAACGGAGTGAGTAAGGATTAGAGTGACAGCCCTTACTCTAAGCGTTGTCGCGGTTCCTAGACACTTTGTTCAACAACATTTTTTGGGGGATATATTTTTTCTATCCTTGGTCCTCGCGACATTTTTCTAATCATCTAATCTTTCCCGCCATTCATTAGCCTGTCAAGCGGCACGACATTTTTTGGCACCGTTGTCAGGGATATTTTATTCTTGGAATTTCAACGACATTTCCTCATCATTCTTCTCATTTCTCATCTCTCATTTGAGCCGGCAAAACCAGCACTAATTGGCATTTCCACCAAGGACCAATTTTTGGACCTTGGCTTTACGGCGTTTCATCTCATTTTTCTAGCGCCATTTCGTCTCTTCATCCTCACCATCCTAACTCTCATCATCCCTCTCATCTAATCCTTTCATTTTCACTTTCTACACTTGGACATTCTGTTGGTTTTCTGTTTGGGTGGCAACTTCATTTATTCATTCATTTAATCCCAGACAGAGAACCCTCCTTGAATATCCATCTGCCTCCATCCACTAACTTTTCGGTTTCACCTTTAGAAACTTTGTGAGAGATTTATGCTCAAGTGGTGACTCCACTTCTTCCATTTCTTACAAGAATTTCTGTTAGAAGCTCGCTTCCTATAGATATTTTTATTTTGTTGAGTAGGGATCTCTCTCTCTGATATCCATTTGGCCCATCTTTCTCCATTAAACAATTCATCATGGATAATGAGTTGTTTGCTCCTTGTGATTTTACTAATATTCAGGGAGTTCTGCATGGTTATCCTTCTTTTTTTGGTGATGCCATCGATGAATTTCATCCTTTTCAAAGTAACAATGCTTTTACTGCTGAAAATCACCTTCAGAATGTCAGCCTTTGTATAAGCAAGTGTCTCCCATATTATAAATATGAAGATGTGAAGATGAATATTTTCATTCTTACCTTATCTGGATATGCTTTAGATTGGTTTGCTAATTTCCCTAATAACACTTTTGATTCTCTACAATCAATCATTGATGTATTCGAAGATAGACATGGAGATAAAGAAAAGGTCAAAGTGAAAGCTGAAATAAAGGAAACTACAAAAGAAAATAATTTCAAGGAGTTTGTTAGCTCTGCTATGCAATTACTGATTTTCTAAAGTTAGAAAGGAACATGGTCTATTGGTTGTGTCCAAAGGGGTCTCGCAATGGTCAATTTCCTATTTCCTCCCTCACCTCACCCACCTCTGAACTCTCCTTATTCCCCAAATAAGCCTTTCTGAAACCCGACAGAGCATCTTTTGGCCTTAGCCCCAAGCGCAAAGCCCAAACCCACCATAGAACCTCACCATATGACTCTGCGCTGTCATAACTCATCGCTTTTTCATCCCCGCCGTTGATTAACCCCCACCGATCTAACGGCCCACATCGCGCCTGATAAAGTAACATGTCTGATTACTCTCCATCGTCAGTTCCATCTCCGCCCAATCTGACGGCATTCGCTCTCCTCGTGCCCACAACCCGTTCGAACGTTAGTGCGCGATGAGAGCGATTTTTCTCTCTCATCCATCGCTATGTGTCGATTGCTGAGTGGAATCACGCGACTTCCGGCTTTTACCGCTTAGGGCCCGAAAGCGGTGCTATAAAAATTATTGCCCATATGTTACCACCCGCGCCCATTAAACGACTGCGCAACTCCACCACCCGATCACCGTCTGATCTATCCGCCGAAGATCTGATGGCCCCAATTCACCCCGCTCCCACCATTGGCCTGTAACCTCCGTCGAGCCATCTCCGCTGTCCATTCCCCCAATCTGACAGCCATTTTTCCCTCTCATCCAAATCATTCATCTGTCCATGCATTTCACGTCCTCCACCATCCTGCGTGCCCAAAGAAGGAGATGACAAGTTCCGCCATCATCAGTCACTGTTAGAGCCCCAACAACCATATTAAACAGAAAGCATGGCCAAGGGAGGAAAGGACAGGCATGACCCTGTAACTGAATTTGTCGGTTATGGACTCCACTGGTACGAGCACTCCAACAGCCAAAAAGGGACAGCACAGCACTTGAGCAGATCAGATTCATCCACTGAAGCAAGCAAGCATGATCAAAGACTCCATCAGGCAATTAAATGCGGTTGGTGGTCAATTATGACCCATCCATACCTAAATTGGCCAAGTGCCCTTGTAATGTAAATCTATAAATACCTAGAAACAAGATGTAATCAAGGTTGATGGTTGGCATTTGATGTAAAATTCAACTTCTGGAGACTATAGATATTTTGTCACTTGCAGCATCTCGTCTTCATTTTCAGCTAATACAAGCTTCTTTTGTTGTTAACTACTCACTTTCCATTTTCCTTTGTTCTAAGTTGTGTCTGATATGCTATGTTCTTGATATCTTAATGTTTAGCACTAATAGTTGTCATCCTATCTTTGTGTTAGAATCTTGTATGCAACATTGAATAGGCAGTCCAGGTTTATTCCTATCTAATGCAGGAGAGTTGTCATCCTGTCTTTATATTAGTAGATTAGATTTGCAGACTTCTTTACTAGTTGCAGCCGGCCATCACATGGTCTTGTGCATCTGCTGATGTGGTTAGTATTCTCCATATTCACCGTATACCTCAAACTGTGAGAAGTTGGTGGTCTAAAGCCTTGTAGTCTGGAGGTGTTCACGCATGTTTGGAGTGAAACAAAGTAGAAGTGGTTATCTTTCTTGAATTAAACCATCAGTCCTTCCATTAAACCTGCAACAAATAGTTGAATTTATATGTTACTAGGCATTTCCGAGCTACAACCTAGGAGAGTTTCTTGGAATCCTAACAGAGTTAATTCAAATGGTTAAAGACAAACAATTAAATCAAGCTCAAGTAAGCAAGAATGCACAAGTTAATCAGGCTCAACTTATTAAAGATATGGAACTTAATCAAGCAATATTAACCGCTGATCATGCCAAGGAAATCAATTCTATGCAAAGCAAGTTATTAGCCCTAGAGGAAAAAATGATGATCATGGAATTCAATCATTCAAATCAAATGACTGCCATGGAAGCAAGTTATCAAGAAGAAATAATTTCGATTCAGAACAAATTGTCAACTATGGATGAAAAATGACCATCATGATATTTAATTATAATAATCAGTTAGCTACCATGCAAGAAAATCATAAGAAAGAGATAAACTATATGCACAACTGTTTCAGGGGCATGAAAGCAAAGAATGATAAAATTATAAATGACATGGAAGTTGGTCAAATATCTCTTCAGAATAGATTACTGGCCATAGAGGAGAAGCAGGTACCATGTGTCATAAATACAGATGGAATAGATATCATCGAAAACAGATTAAAAATAATGGAAGATAATCATTCTAATTAAATGTCGATTATTCAAAATATAATAACAACTATGCAAGCTAATCATGTCACTCTGCAAGAAATATTCGTGAAAATTGAACTCAATCAAGCAAAGTTAATAGTAATACATGCCAGAGAAATGAGTTAATTACATAAGAGGTTAGAAGAGAGGAAATCACAGGTCCCATCTTGTTGTAAATATCCCGAGAAAGAGGCTAACTCAATTAACGAAGATTTAACTCAGAATGACATGATCAAAGAAGAAATTAAAAAAGATCAAGTTATAACTCATGACACCTGTGAGACTGATACATCATTCTTGACAGTGCAGATGCTGAATGAATAAAGACTTGTCATGCATATCTTACATATTTCATCTAAGAGTTTTAAAGCAGAATGTTCCACATCATCAGTGATATAGCCTGCCACAAAGGAAAAGTGCAAGAGAAAGAGAATGAGAAAGTGATTTGATGCATCAGATGGCCGCGAGCAGCTTGATTTTCAGATAGGAAAAATTCCTACCATCTACAGGATTGGACATGGGACATCTGAGAAACAACTGACAGATTTTTCTGAAAGCAGAAAAATGCTCAGCGTGCATTACATTGAACGCATCTCATGCCATGGGGCATCCTTTGTATTGTATTCCTAACCCTACACCCTTTTTATTTCAGTATTTCATTTTTGTAGGTAGATGTTTTTCATGTTATTAGGATAATTAATAAATTAAGAGTATATCTTCCCTGTGCTTAACGTTATATGATTATTTTTGGATGGACGCTACTTATGTTATATTTTGTGTTGCGTGGATGTAGATTCTGGATTCTCACATTCCTCCAGTGCAACAACGTGTCCCCAAGTAAAGCCAGATGTTGACCACTACGTGTCAATGACACATAACAGTACATCCCGTTTTTTCGAAAAGGGATAGCGTCTGGGTGATGTGTCTGTGCCATCCAACGATCATCATTAGCTTGATCATCATATTATAATGTAAATTCTTTATGCATGTGTATAATGTAAATAATCTCAACAGATCCGTTTCATGTATGTAACAACCTAGGTAACCCTACTTTTCCAGTGACGATCTCCATTCTGGGAAGTTTTTTGTCTCACCGATCCATTCTCGGATGGTCGGCAGAGTTTTACTTTAGTCTTACCCCAAAGCTCGAATGGATTTTGTCGCTAGGATCTTAGGCAAGTCCTAGTGTTCTAGATCGAGTCTATGTAAAATTAATTTGAGAATAATCCTAACTATTTGGTTAGGTTATTTTATTACAAATTGCTTAGTCTGTTGGATTATATTTGTGTCGCAGAAAAGGGTGGTCCCTGAGGCTCTATTACAAATGGGTTTTCCCCCTTATGATGTAAAAAAATATGAGGATCATGATGTACAGTGTCTTGAGGGTTGGAAAAATAATTTATACTTCATAGGTTAATTAATTAAATTTTATAGCCAAAAATTAATTAAAATCTTAAGCGATAAATTTAATTAATTCTAGGTCTTAGGTAAATTTAAATTCTCCAAAGGCAAAATTCGTCAGTCCTTAAAAATTAAATTTTAAAAAATCTTGAGACTAAGGTAAATTAATTATTTTGCTAAATTTTAAACTTTTGATCTCTGGGGGTTAAGTCAAAGTCAATTTTTTGTGAAATTAACTTAAAAAAAATATTTTTGAGTTAATTAAAATGCATTTAATTAAAAATTTCAAATTTCCCCTAATATTTAAATATTTCGACGGATGAGATTAAAAGATATTTTAATCTTCATAAACAGTCGAGATGCTTTGACGAGTATGACTCGAACTAATTGTTGGAGGATTTATCTTTAAATAGGAGGTCATTTGTCAGTCAATTTATTCGACCTTTGAGTCGTGTCCTTAGCAAAAAGCTCATGTAATATTTTTCTGAATAATAAAAAAAGATTTTGGAGTTAATTTCTGCTGGTGTTACTCTTCATGGGAATGTTATAAGATGTTTTTTATTTCATGCATAATTTTTTCTAAAGGCATTGATGATAGCCTCTAAAGAGTGATTTGAATACAGATATCTTTCTCAGTTGCTGGGATTTGAATAATATTTTAAATTTTGAACGTAATAGCAGGTATCTCTATTTGTCTAAGTTTTATTATTATTTTCCCACTCTATTTTGAATGGCTAGATCGAGTTTTGTAGGGAAATCTTGAGTTAGATCCTCGGGCGTTAGGGAAAGTTTTCAGTTGGACCAGTCAACTCCCGATCCATGTTTTCTTAAGAGCCCAGTGAAATTAATCCTGAGCTTATCATAAGATTTTATGTTTTATTGATGCATAAGGGTTTCGAGTTAGCACTTTCAAAATTTAAAAATCTTTTAATTTATGTACAGCATAATGATAGATCTAGTTGATTAGAGCCTGCAATTTGTAAATTTTATAATTATTTTTGTAACGTGGGTTTTTCTGGGTTTTAGTTTTTATCATTATATATATCATTTAGATGTTTTCTTGTTGTCGTGCAGCGACATATCTAAGGAAGAAATTTGTGTAGAGTCTATATCTAGGCCCTGGAGGACAAAATCTGCGTCTCTGGGTGGGGTTTATCAACATAATTTTCCAAAGATATTATTCAAATTTTTTGCAGTCCAAGGGTTTAAAATTTCTTAGATCTAAAAATTTTCACAAAGGGTTTTAAGTTAACTTCTCCTTTAAATTTTAAAAATTTATTTTTTTGTGTGGAAAATTAATAGATCTGGCTATTGAGAGCCTTATATTATCAGATCTGGGAGCAGAGTTGGACTCATATTCTTCAGATTTGATAGATCTACCATTTTGTGCGTAGATATGTAATTTTTTTGGTTTTCTGATTTGAGTTTCTGGAGTTTTATTTATTTTTGTATATCTGGGTTCTGGATGTGTCTCTTTGTGTTTTGATTTTTTTTATTTTCATTTTTTATTTCATTCAAAAAATATTTAAAAAACATTAAAAATCTAAAAATAAAAATAAAAAATTCATTTATGTGACTTTAAAATTCTTAAAATAATTAAATCAAAAGAGGATTTGCGCTTTCACATTAAAATTTTTAATGTGGCCTATGGCCCATTAAAATTTCAATTTATTAACCCTTTTGATTTACTTTTGTCACATTGAAAATTTAATTGCCACATTAAATTTTGCTTCTAAGCTAAGCGCATAAAACTTACCTAAGGGATAATTAAATTCTAATTTAAAGTTCCTTGGTGTCTTTTGTGTTAAGTGTAAAATTTTAAATTTTCTAACAATGATTTCTCTATTGTCAAGTACAATTAATGTTTTAAAATCATTGACTATAGGAAAAAAATAATTAATTCTAGATCTGGTTATTGAAGAAAATCATTGTAAATCTAGAATCATTGCTTAGCAGTTAATTTTCATAATTTTTCATGGGATTTAATTACTAGAATATATAGCAGTTTTTGGGAGTTTACATTTAATCATCATGATCGTCACTTTCGCCACATTTATAAATTACTCTAGGTAACTTGTTTTCATCTAGTTTATGGTTAATTGAATATAAGGCACTGGTCTAAAATCATTTTTATCTTGTGGTTGTGTCTTATTTTATTAGATCTATCCATTTCAGTTAACGAGAACTCATTTACATTCGTCAAGTTGTCCATCTTTAAGTCTCCTAGAGCCTGTATTTTACTGACTATCCTCATTCATTCACCCCAGGGACTACCACCCTTGACTTGTCTAGGAGAGAGTCTAAACGAAGTGAGTAAGAATTGGAGTGACAACCCTTATTCTGAGCGTTGTCGTGGTGCCTAGACACTTTGTGCGACAATAGATTCAACAAAGGAAAGAGGAATTCCCCCACTGCTCGAGATGGAAATGGTAGACCTCCCAAAAGGACAAGAAATTCCAAGTATGAGGAAAGTAATGTTGTAGGAAAACAAAAATAATTGTATTTTAATTCCGCTTTATCTACTACCTCTCCTCTGAATACTCTGGATCATTGGTTGATTGATAGTGGAGCCTCAAAGCACTTCACTGGGTACAAGGAGGCCCTCTCAAATTTAGTTGAAAAGAAGAGTAATTTGGAAATCATACTTGGAGATAATGCAACCTATCACGTGAAAGGAATAAGTATTGTCACTCTTAACTTGAATCAAAGTCAAACCATTCATCTATAAGAAGTGTTGTATGTGTCCAATTTGAAGAACTTGGTGTCTATTTCTGTGATGGAAGACAAGGGCTTCAAGGTAGCATTCATTGATGGAAAGGTATGTATTTGGAAAAGAAAACCTAAAGATGTTTTTACACTTGGATTTGGGGTTGAAGGTCTCTATCAAGTTGGAGGAAGTCCTTTGGGAGCCTTGACTTCTGATACTTCTTCAATCTGAATTATGGCACCGAAGATTTTCTCACCTTCATTACAAAGCCTTACCTGGGGTAAGAAAGATAGTCACAGGTATGTCTAAGTTCAGCATGAACCATGAAGGAGTTTGTCAAGATTGTGCTGTTGGGAAACTTACAAGGGGACCATTCCCTTCAAGTGAAAGTCAAACTTCTAATATTTTTCAATTGGTCCATTCTGATCTATCTAGTATGTTGTCTGTAACATCATTGGGAGGATACTTTTACTATGCAATTTTTGTGGATGACTTCTCTCGCAAAACATGGGTCTATTTCTTAAGGAAGGATGAAGTGTTCAAATGGTTATGTTCTTTCAAAGCCTTGGTGGAAAATCAAACAGGGAAGAAGATCAAGATATTGAGGACCAACAATGGAACCGAATATGAATCAAATGAATTCAATGACTTTTGCAGAGAGGCTAACATTAAGAGGAAGACAAACATTCCATACACTCCTGAGAAAAATGGTGTTGTTGAAAAGAAGAATTGAACAATCATGGAAGCCATCCGTGCTATGCTCCATGATCAAATTCTACCGAAGTTCTTATGGGGAGAAGTTGCCAACACTATCGTGTATGTTCAGCCCGAATTGGCAAACCCTTCCAAATATAGACAACTTGTGGGGGCCCTGATGTTCTTGGTAAACGCTCGTTATGACATATGCTTCGTTGTGAATATATTGAGTCAATTTATGGTTGAGCCTCATCACATACATTGGATTGCTGCTAAGAATCTCTTAAGATATCTTCGTGGCACAATTAATTATGGATTGAGATACATTGTTGGAAATTTGAGGCTACGTGGATATATTGAAGCTGACTAGGCTGGCATTGAGGTGGATTGAAAGAGCACGTCTGGATGTTGCTTCTCATTAGGGTCTGCTTCAATTTCTTGGATGAGCAGGAAGCAAAAATATGTTGCTCTAAGGACCGTCGAGGCTGAATAAATTGCAGCTAGTATGGCCTATTGTGACGTTGTTTGGTTGAGGAAGATCTTTAGTGATCTATTTGAGCACGTGTTGGATACCACCGTGATCTTTTGCGACAACCAATGTGGGATTCGCCTTTCATAGAATCCCACATTCCATGACCACTCCAAGCACATTGATATCAGGTACCACTTAAGCATGTGAGTGATTCTTTCCTAGTAGGGTTTCAATTTCTCATCCTTTGTGTCAAAAGTTCCCCTAATTTGTGAGATAACTAGATTAGAATCTCCTGTTATGATCAATTTTTGAATCCCTCTTGATTTCGCTGCTTCAAGACCTAACAAAAGGGCCTCATACTTAGCAATGTTATTAATGCAGATGAATTGGAGTCTTACGGAAAACAAAATATATTCTTTGTATGGTGAGATGATCACAATGCCAGCTCTTGACCTAGATTTGGAATGCGCCACATCGAAGTACATTACCCATAACCCCGGATGGGGAGGGGTAGCAACATGTTCATTTTTTAAAAGCCTCTATTCCCCAATGTTTTCATTTTCTTCTTTTAGGTCACTTTCATCCTTGTGAGATGAGGCAATCATAGGGGCAAAAAATTCATGCCTCAAAATTGACGCATAAGAGTTTTCTTTCCATGGCAGATAGTTGACGGAGCCATCTTCATTAATGGATAGGTTGAGATCCTCAATCAACGTTTTGGACACAATCACTCCCCATGCTGGGGGGGTTTCTACCACAACTATATTGATGGAGAATCTTTTTTTTCCCTGGCAATGGCGCCAGAAATGTTACCACTCAAACCAACAGGGGACCTAAAAGGGGTTCCTAAGAGGGCAACTGCTAGGTTAAGGGCAACGGTGGAGGCTTAGCCCATTGTCACCATAGTTAAGTCTCCTTGCTCTTTACAGACTTTCACCGATGGGAGGAGTCCCGATAGTGTAGGGATCACTTGTAAAGTATATGTCAATGGATAGGTGGAAAGTGAATTGGAAACCCTTTCCCAAGGATGGAGTGAAGAGTGGAACTTGCTTGCTCTTTAAGCAAGGGACTTGGTCCTCCAGGGGTAAGGAATGAGGATTGGAGGGTTGAGGGAAAAGGAATAGGCTTATAGACGAGGTTCTTAATCCCCATCATCCTTGGGAAACTTGGATTCCCAAATGATCCTTGACAAACAATCTTTATTGAGGAGTGGGACCACACAGGGCCAAGTGGACCCAGCCCAAGTTCGAGGGTGGAATGCAACAACGAATGATATTTCTATATTGGACAAGGTGAAGGGAAAGGGCCAAACAAGAATATTTACTTCAGAAGGTTGAATTGATCCTATTGAGGTCTAGCCTTGGGGTGTCTAGGTAAAATTGATCCTAGATCTAGGGCATGGAGATTCCAACATCAGAATTGCCTCAAATTTGGAGAGGAAGGGGACCCACCAGCGCAGTAGCCGATGGGAGATCGAAGTTTTTCCTTCGATCAATTCCTGGGAAATTGATGCCCTAGGTGACCTTTAAGGGCTAGACCCAGGAAAAAGTGGTAAAAGGTGAAAAAGGTGAAGAAGATGACTCCTATTTTTAGGGATCAATGCCTAATTCACTTGGGGATATGGAGTCAAGAATGATGAGGAGTAAGAACTTGGTTTCTTGATCAAGGAAGCTCGGAAAGTCATCTTCATCTAATGTTGAGAGAAAGAAAAGAAAAGTGACCTTCAAGCATTTATACTTCAAAGCAAATGATGCAAGCTTATCGAGACAAATAATCTCTAGGACATTTCATTCATATAACATTGGCTCATACATTAAATTAGCTAAAACATTATTAATTCCACGTTTCAATTATGCAACAACTAGCCTTGATTTTGGCAGTATGTTGTAACAAGAATAACAACGTTAAAATTCACCTACAACGTTATAGAGTATATCCAACTAGCATTTCTTTTGCAAACCAAAGCTCCAAGACAAGAAAAATAACCCAAATCCATACATCAAAATTCATCCATCTCCAAAAATATCCTCCAAGGGAAAAAAATGCAAAGTTCTTTATGATTAGAGAGATCCCAAGTCAAGTGATGATCCAGATGAATGTATCTAACATCCATATATAGCCTCCTAAGTTCGAATTAGCCTATGGGCCTACATTATCCCCTAATGATAAAATAATGTGCAAATAAAACCGTATTGGTGACAAGCCCACCAAACTAGCTAACAAGTGGAAAAATAAGCCTCACAAGGGGCCAAATAATAATATGTACATGTCATGGGGCCCTCCAAAGACCTAATAATGTCCTGAAGTGCCATATTGAGGAACAAATTCCTCGAAATATGGTGGACAAGGGAGTGGTCCCTTGTTCTCCGAGTAATAGACCTATGGTGCTCCCAGTGGGTTTGAGGGCACATAAATGACCCCATGGGTCTCCATATGAATTAGAGATGCATGTAGATCCTCTGCAAGGGTCCAAGTGATGTAATGAATGTTGCCACGACATCATACAAGTCTTGGAACACCTGCCAAGAGTGGGGCTCCTGTGGGGGACTGTTGGGCATAATGTACCAAGCATATCACCAGCATCCCAAGAGTGAATCACTAGTGGTCTCTGAGCATCGATGAAGATTCGTGGAGTGTTGTCCGCTGCTATGGAGGCCAATGGCTCTCTATGCACACCCTATATGTGCCAATGTAGACCTCTGGGGGTTGGGATCCCGTATAGAGAGACCAAACCCAAATGGAAACCACCTGTAACCCTGCATAAGATCCAATCTGTCCCCTAGTGTTTTAGTACAACCAGTGATTAAAATAATCATGTAAAAGAGTTTACAAACCATCGATAACAAAGTGGGCACTTCACAATGGCATGCCCTTCTGTAGTGGGCTTTAGCATGTGCTAGTGTCTCCAAGCTCCAAAGGGGGTTAACCAAGTACCTTATTAGGTGGTTTCAACCCTTAAAAGGGATAGTATGTCCAAGGTGCATCCCTCTAATGGGGGTGGCAAGTGATAAATAAGTGGAATGGAGTAGGGAATGAGAGGGGCAATCCTGGGCCACATATTGGGGAATAGGGGTAGCTAGATAAGGGGAAGCCCATACCTAGGTATGCAATGTGTAGGAGGGAGAAATCATGGTACATGAGGTGCCCCGACTTTGATTTTTCCACCCTTCTTTATATGTCTTTTTCCTTTTATAAATTTTTTTAATTAACTACTTGGGGCTCAAAGGACAAGAGCATGATGTGTGAGATACAACAGTGATTACCCCCTTTTAGGTAGGGTGGTCCATTGCCCTCTAGGGGTTGGGACAATCATGGATTCTTGAATGGTAAAGGAAGCTCATCTAAGGCATATGGAACCAGGGTGATGACCATGGGTTTGGGTAGAGCTCATGTATGGCTTTTGCCCACGTGCTAATTATTTTTGTCCCAACCATCTTTTGCATTTTGTGGTACAATTTCCTATTAAATGTGGCCAATTATGCTTTTTATTTTTCTTTTAGTTGCTTCAACCTTCGAGGCATCATTCCAGGCCTGACCTAAGGTGGGGGCAAGGGGATAGGGAGGTTGGCCTTATGTGGACCTAGAATGGCAAAGTGGATCTAGGTGAGAGAAATTATGAATGGAGGTATAGTGAGTGGAAAGGGAGTAATATATGTGGATAAAGGAGCCGGACCACATGCCCAAAGTCGAGGTTTCCCAAGTAGTACCACCCTGGAACCAAATGGTCAATAAAGGAGATCCCACGAGACTACGATCCAAGGGTAACCTCAAAAACAGATCCAGGGAACAAGAGCACCAACTAAGGCCACTCTTTTCGCCAAATCCCCCCATCAATCCATACCCAGAAGTATCCATGATAAGTAAACCCAATACTCAATTACCAAATGAAAAGACATACCTTTAATTTCGAGAGACCCACCTTCAAACATACGATCAATACAGGTGGGTGAGGGACCACATGGTTGGCTCAAGTGGCAGAGAAATGGCACAATGAGCTAGTAGGAGGTTGCAAGGGGTTGTTAGCTGCCGGTTGAGGTTCATCATGGAGAAAAAAATCTCTTGGGCATATCATTCACGAAGTGGTGGGTAACAGGATTATAAAAAGACAACCACATAGAAAGAACACAGAGATTTACCCTGAGAAAACCCTCATGGGGAAAAGCCCAACAACCTTTTCAATAGAGAATTCTTTAGTTCAATAGAAATACATCTAAGTCAACAACTAGGTCAAACTTGGTCCATCCTCTTAGTCAAGTCAATCTTCCCACTAAAGTGTTTGATTAGGTCTGCATCAAACTCTACCTTTTGCCTTCTATAGAAAGGGTCTTTCTATAATGATTAGGTCCATTCAAAAGGTTCTACCCAACAGAGATTCAACGTTTATCTAGCCTCATAATATGACACTTTGATGCCTCAGAATAGGCCCTTCATTGGCCTCAAAGAAGACCTTCTATGCTACCTCAACAAATGTCCTTTCGTTGGTTTCAGACCTCTTTGTCGTCGACCTTAGAGATGGTCGAGTTGCTTGCTTGGATAGGGCCGAAATGATGCCTTTATATAGGTTTTCTTGAGGCTGAATGGGTGTGACTTTATTGGAGTTGACATAAACTTTTTAAGGGGCTAACTTGACTAGGAGGAGGTTGACTTTTTCCTTTTGGAGCCAAAATTCAAATTTTATCTTTTTATAATTGACATGAAGGGCATGTCTAATATAAATTTTCTTTGGACTCAAAATACATCAAGGACCAAAAATATACATTACGAAGACTGGCCATGGTTACAAAATTCTATACACATCAACACAAAGTATCATTTGATTCGATATCATGTAGAGGCCAAGACTATTCATCTAAGACATTGTTCCACAAATGAACAAATTGCAAACATCTTCACTAAAGCACTCGGAAGAGAAAAGTTTGAAAAATACAAAATGATTCTTAGACTCACAAACACCTTTACGAATTAAGGGGGGAATGTTAGACACCTAACCCTCGAGAATTGGGCGAATTCTAGCTTCCACATCTCCTTTTCCTTGATTATTTATAATATGTTTAAATTGGTGGAATAGACTTATATAACATAAACTCATACAAAATGATACTTGGATTCACAAACACCCCTTCGAATTAAGGGGGGGATGTTAGACACCTAATCCTCGGGGATTGGGTGAATAACTTGTAAATATGTAAATAAAGAGAAACATGAACAATTAGAATAAGAACCGACCTTAATTTCATCTTCCAAGGTCGGTTCTTATTCTAATTGTTCATGTTTCCCTTTATTTACATATTTACAAGTTTTTCACCCAATCCTCGAGGATTAGGTGTCTAACATTCCCCCCTTAATTCGAATGGGTGTTTGTGAATCCAAGTATCATTTTGTATGAGTCTATGTTATATAAGTCTATTCTCACCAATTTAAACATATTATAAATAATCAAGGAAAAGGAGATATGGAAGCTAGAAAGCAAGGTCCTAACCTAGTGACTATTGTTTACAAACAATATTTTGGGACTTGGACCACATTTCCCATGCACATATTTCTAATCAAATCTATACGAAGTATATAACTTCAATTATGGAGCAAAAATATCTAAAAATAAAAGTTTATCATTAGAATGTAAATGATATTCACTTAATTGATATATACAAAGAAGACTAACAACAAATTAGGGGAAGTGAATAGTACTAAAAGGGCCAAAATGCCCTTGACATTGGCCACATTGACAGACCTCTTGGGCAGTGTTGAGATATAAGAGTAATTAGAGAATAACAAGTGTGAAAACAAAAGACCCATGCATTATAATTAATGTAACAAAGGGTTGTGGATGGTGGAATTTACAAATATGCATAATGGTTCCACTTTCTCTTGTTCCCACATAGTATCTGCACTCCTTTCCTTCGACATACAATTAATAATAATAAAGGAATGTTTACATAAGCAATTTATCATTTTTTAAGATGTAGTATTATGGAAACAAATTTAGAGATAGCACAAATTATCAAAGGAATATGAGGTGCTAGAAAGCTAGATCCCAACCACGGCAGTATTATTTAAAAACAATATTAATGTTAGATACTAACCACGGAGTATTATTCAGAAACAATATTAATGGGTTATGTTGCATTTTGGGGTATATTTCCCACACCATTGATTATGGAACTTGTGGCACATTTCTAATTAAATCTATGTTACGTACATCAGTTATAGGCCAAACCACCACTGCAATCGAAAAGGAAAATGACATCATTCCAATGTAGATGATATTTGAAACGAATGGACACAAATAGGGTGAAGTGAATATTCCTTTATAAATGCCCATCCTGCAGTTCTTTCTTTGTCACTTGGATGATGAAACTTGCATGTAGCACCAAATTTGCAAGTTCCCGTCTTCAAATAATACTACACAAAACAATTCAAGAAGATGACAGTCAAAGATGAGGCAAAGGATTACTTCAAAGCACAATAAGACACAAGAAGATAGAATATGAAATACAGAATATGAAACTAATCTAGTTAAACCTTTCCATACTGGCATTCTAAAGTACAATAAGACAACCAGCTAGAATAGAGAGAACAAAACATGAAAATATCTAGAGAATATCTCTCTATGAACATTTTCACATTCAAGCAAGATATAAGAATACAACCAAGCAAAACATCCTTTAAACATTGTATACCATCCTAGATGAATCTTAACCCCAGATATGCTGAGAAGGGTAATTGAGTGCAAAACTTGAGGAAAGGTATGCACCTCAAGAAATTTCATTCCACTTATAGATCCGGGATTAAGATGGATCTAGACTGGTTTATATTAAACTAAAGGTTATTATAATGTTTTTTGGTTGACTAATTAATATTTGTTTTCTTTTATTTTTATTAAATGACAACTATGTAATAAATAAATTATAATATTATAGTACTTTATTCTTGAAATTATGTTTGCTACTTTTAGTTGTAGTAAATAGAATGCACATAGGAGTAAATGAGATTTTAACTTTTCATTTTTTATCTGCTAAACTTCAAATCCCATGATTATGACAAATAAATTCTTGAAGATTTTCTTAGCAATATTAAGAATTCAACCTTTGCATTGTTGTCTTATGTGACTAATTGTTCACGATAGAAAGATTAAGAAACCATAAAAGTACGCTCAGAGACAGGATTGTTCAACCATATTCTAGTTGCAGAGAACACAACAATTCATAACCCAGAAAGACAACCAGAGAGAGCTAACATGTGTAAAGTAGATATAAGATACATACTCGAAAGCAGTGTTGATAATATCGGCGATATTCGAAAATATCACGATATTTTTGGCAAAACGATATATCGCCAAGAAAATATCGCGATATTTTCAAAATATTGGCAAAATACCACGATATTTTGAAAATATCGGCAAAATATCACCATATTTTGAAAATATCAGCTATGTTTAAAAATCTGAAAATTTTGATTTTGTATGTTTGCCGATATTTTCGCCGATATTGCCGATAAGATGTTTTCTGGACCCTCACCGATATTTTGCCAATACCGATATTATCAACATTGCTCAAAAGTGTTGGAGTATTCAAACACTCAAGTATATATGTAGGTATATTTCGTTCCTCCACACTCAATAGCATTCAATTTCACAAGCTCATTTCAATGATACCCTAAATCTCTCTAAAGGCCTTCTGTGTCGCCAAATAGAATCGTCCCCGAAGGATTATCCACTACCAAACAAATCAGTTTAATATACATGAGTCAACTTGCTTTTTTATTATTATTATTTTTTAATAAGCTACTTTATTTTTTTATTTTTTTTGATGTAACATTATCGAATGCTAACAGCAACATCTCCCACATACCAGGTTGTAGAGTGCCTTTCGGTGCAATAAGTGTAAAAGGCATTATATGACAGAAACAATCAATATCTAATAGCAACTAATGGGTCTTTCATGTTGCTTAAGCCTTACATAGTTATTCTAACTATAAAATGCTCTAAACAACCAAAAAATTAAATTGAGAACGATATAATGCCAAAAAAACAGTATTGGTTTTCAGTTTCAGTTAAGTCAGAGAATTGGTACCCCACATTCAGGTTGATCTGTTCTTTCAAGATACCCATCTGTATTTGACAGAAACAATCAATATCTTATGGCAACAAATGGGCCTTTCAAGTTGCTTAAACAGTTATTCTAACTATAAAATGCTCTAAACAACAACCAAAAAAAATAATCTTTGAGAGCAAAAGAACAGTATTGGTTTTCAGTTTCAATTAAGTTAGTAAATTGGTACCCCACACATTCAGGTTTGCCTATTCTTTCAAAATACCCATCTTTATTTCAAATTTTCTTGCCGCTACTTCAGCATAGCATTTCACATTAATTAAACTAGATATTTCAGAATTTTATCCAAACAGTACCATATGAACTACAGTACTTATGAGATCCCTAAGCTATTTAAAGTGAAAGTTCCCCTTGCCGCACAATTGAGGGCTATAGAAATGAAATAACATGGAATTGCAAAACATCTCTGGATTATTAGTGGACAAAATCCCATAATGCTAGCTTCCACCAAAGGCTTGTCACTTAACACTATGATAAACTAACCAGTAGACAACAGCACGTTTCATTATTCTAATCATATGCTAAATTGCATGAAACGTCACCCCCAATACTAGGGCCAAAAAGCGGGTATAGGTACAAAATGTGTTCCCTACACATGCAAAATGTTTCCAATCCATACTGT
Organism: Pinus tabuliformis; assembly: GCA_031772625.1. Lineage (NCBI taxonomy): Eukaryota > Viridiplantae > Streptophyta > Pinopsida > Pinales > Pinaceae > Pinus > Pinus tabuliformis. Next base: position 958,426,211 of record CM062815.1, read on the forward strand.
TGTATGGAAACACATTTTGGTCATGTTTCAGCTTGTTTGGTGCCATTTCGATGATTTTGTTCTCCATTCCAAGGGCGGAATCTTGGATTTTGCATAATGTAATCAGTGATCATCTATGTGTTTCCTTCTAAAGTGTCAGTTATGTGTATCAGTCTTATTTTCATGCAAGATAATGTGTTACTTTTCCCACAGCATTCCCATTTCCAAAACCTGTAGCAGTTTCCAAGTTTCATGCAACTTGGATCATATATAACAACCTACAAGAAATGAGGCTTAAAGCTAGTGGCTCAGTGAGTAATGCAAAGTACGCTTAGCAAGTGGATCTCACCAGTACATGAGAAGTGTCCACTATAAGAATGTAATAACCCATTTAGCATATGTTCTATTTGGCTCTACCTTGATAACTTATATATATGTTCTATTTGGCTCTACCTTGATAACTTATATTTTTCTATCATGTGACAACCCACTTTTAGAACATAAGGTTTAGGTACAAAGGCCCCAATATTGAAAGCTTTATATAAAGCATGTTAGTTTTTAGGGTTACTCCAAAAGTGTTTTATGGTAGGTCTCCTGGCCCCTTGGAAAAGCTGCACCAACAAATGGATGGTTCAATTTCGGTGGATGCTTCACCTTTGTAGAGTGTTGGCATGTGACCCTAACCTTTGAGGTTGTTATCTTGATCGGCATGATGACTAACCCAATGAGTGCACATGAAGGGGGAGTTAGTTGTTCAATTAGGAGAGGTACCCACCTAGGAGCATTGGGCACTTCAACACAAGCACTAGGCCCTTGGAACTTGGGACAATGTGCCTACACTTTGGAGATTGGACACTTGACCTGTGAATGCTTGGGTTGAGGAGCATAATTTATGGAAATTGGTGATGGACCCTAACACATATTGAGGGGTATTGGAGCTTAGTGACAATTGTTGGCATTGATTGTCATTGATGGAAAAAAAAACAGCAAGAAGTGTGGTCACCATATGTGTGTGACAAGGTGCAGTTGAGTGTGTTACTTGTCAGAGAACAGAGGTATGCTTGTGAGCAGCAAGATAGAACAGAGGTATGCAGTGGTGTGGCCTAGTTGAATGGAGATGTTGCATTGAGGTATGTTTGTGTTGATGGCTTTGATATGTCATGTTGAGCTGATGTAATGCAAGGCAAAGGCATGAAGGAGCTGTGATGCATATATTGTTATGTTGCTGGTTATGTTGCAACAGTTGCTAAGGTTGCAGAGAAACTGAGGCTGCACGCATATACATATGTTGAATTGCTTGCATATATTGCCATGTGATTGTTACAGTAGTTATGATGTTGCTTATGTTGTGATGATGTTGATACATGAAGAAATTGTGATGCAAAGGGTGATGGCAAATGTTGCTGAGGATGTTGATGCTTGTTATGGCTTTCATGCATTGTACTTGTTCACTGCGAGAAATGTTTCCAGAGATGTTGCAGAAATCAGTGTTGAAGAGGTGTTGTAAAGGTGCTAGGCAACGCAATAAGAATGCAAGAGAAAGTTGTGATGCAAAGCAATGATGGCATGCAGAGGACTCAAGGCAAAGGCAAAGGCAAAGTATGTGATGTTGCAAAGGTGAAGGTATTGATGCTATTGCTGAGTAGGTGTTGCAAAGACAAGGTATGTTGCAGAGGTGAAGGTATTGATACTGAGTAGATACTGAGGAGGTGAAGGAATTAGCTTGTTATACCTGTGATGTTGTGATGCAAGGCTATCAAAATGAAAATGTCATTGATTGACAGAGATATGTTTGCAGAACAGAAGTGTTGACAGCAGTACAAAGGTGGTGACAACAAAACAAAGGTGATGACAGCAAAAACAAAGTTGCTATGACAGTAACACACCCTTTTGATCTCAGAAACCGAGTTATAACGCAGGTCATATAGTGTCTAACCTGTGTTACCCTAGATAGTAATGCACCTTCAGCTCAGTCAGCCTGCATTACAGCCGGTTTGCTTAATCATCCAAGCCCTAACTCATGCAATCATTAATGTTGCCTTATGTTACTTTGGTTATGAATAGTATGAAGTTTATTTATCTCGATTTATGCTTCAAATTTGAAAGTGAGTACTTGGAAACCAAGAGATAGCCCTGGAATGTAAAGAGACAAGCTGTTCACTTTAGAATCCTCAATGGAAGACCAACAGTCAGAAATCTTTGTTTATAAAAGATGTGATTTTGGAAGGCTTTAGACTCAGGTTAGAGAGTTAGAGAGTGTGTCCAAGCTGATTGAGTTATTGTTCGTGAGTTACCTGGCACATACGAAGCAGTTTTGAAGAGGAAAAGTGTTAATTTTAGGTATGTTCTATGCTAGAGCAATTTATTTCAATTTATTTTCCACATTATCAATCACATCAGCATAAAGTAAACTGCAGATAGAACATAAATATAAATCCCAGAAGACAAGCCAAGACAAGAGGACACAAGATGTGGCGCTAGCCAGGGACAAACCCCACAATGTGGGGAAACCCTTGATCAATTCTTCTTTTATGTTCTTCAAAGTTCAGCAGAGAAAGTGAGAGAGATAGTACATTTACAATAGAAGTCAATCACTTTGACTTTTGATATCGTCATGAGATCAGTTGAAGACATATTGCTTCAACTGATTCTCTAAGGTGACTCATTCACCTATCATAGTGCTGCATCTCGTCTATTTGCTGCACATTACCGTGTGACACCTTGTTGTACTGTCACATGTGTTGAACCTTGATGACTGAGCTGCTCTCATCTTCATGTTGCTCATCATGTTGCATCTTCCATGGTCTTATTCATCATCAAGTTTCCCATGCTCATGATCTCATTCATCATTATGTTGCCCATGCTCATATCATCATGCATCAGTATGCTGCCCATGCTCATATCATCATGTTGCTTATTATGCTGCCCATGATCTCATATATCATGCTGCCTTCCTTCGGAGACAAATGCTCCGGCTGTTTCGGCAGTTCCCGGTAGTTCTGGCTTTTCTTGCAGTTTCGGCTTTTCCGGCATTTCCGGCTTTTCTGGCTTTTTCAGCGTTTCTCACTTTTCCAGCAGTTCCGGCTTTTCCAGCAATTTCGGCCTTTCCGGCAGTTCTAACAGTTTCGGCATTTCCGGCTTTTCCGGCATTTCCGGCTTTTCCGGCAGTTCCGGCTTTTCCATCTTTTCCTTAGGATCTCTCCTCCTACTAAAACCCAAAGAAAAGTAGAGAGAGGAAGAGCTCCAAGTGTGTGTAGAAATGACTTGAAGTCCTCTTCTATTTATACTAAAACGTAGAGCTTGAATAGACATGACTGTTGGGCTTCTAAGCCTACATAAGTTCCTGGCCGACTTAACAATTTGTCCATAACATAAATAAATTCATAACTTCATAAATACTTATCAGAATCGGATGATCTTTAGATCAATCCTACACCTCTCAATGGTAGGGCTCCAATAAAAATATCAACTGCCATAAATAATATGACCCACATGGAGTTTGGCCCTAGTTGCCAATTTTAACACTCCCTATCAACTAGGGAGAACTCCATCCGTTGATCCATATGTCCAACTGTACTATCTCTGCTATCAGTGCCCTGCACTGCTCTACTCAACTCTGCTAGCTCTGTTGGCTCTACTCTGCTCTGCTGGCTCTACTGGCTCTGTTGGCTCTGCTCAGCTCTGCTGGTCTACTCAGCTATGTTGGCTCTGCTCTGCTCTGCTTAGCTCTGCTGAACCATGAAGAAGAAGAATTGATCGAGAATATGTCATACCATTCTCCACTGACCCGAAGTAAGTCTCAGAGTGTGTACCACTGGTCCCAAACCAGTCCTCAACCGACCCGAAGTCAGTGTCATAGTAGGTACAACTCCTACCACTGGTCCCAGACCAGTACTCTACTGACTCGAAGTCAGTCTCAGAGTATGTACCACTGGTCCCAGACCAGTCCTCAACCGACCCGAAGTCAGTGTCATAGTGGGTACAACTCCTACCACTAGTCCCAGACCAGTATCATTGATCCCAGATCAATGAAGGTCATCCTAGCATAGGGAGTACGGTAGATACAGCGATGTGTCCATCGGTACTACTATGGTCCCTATCCTCATTTCCCTGCTCATTGATCAAATGAGAGGTACTTCCCATGAGTCCCAGACTACATGGGTAGGATGCCTCGACAGGAGAACTTAATCAATCCTGTCCTCACAGGAGAACTAATCATCCTACTATACAATCGCCATGGAGAACACATCATCCAGGCCTCACAGGAGAACTAATCATCCTGCTACACAATCGTCATGGAGAACATATCATCCAGACCTCACAGGAGAACTAATCATCCTACTACACAATCGTCATGGAGAACACATCATCTAGACCTCACAGGAGAATTAATCATCCTGCTACACAATCGTCATGGAGAACACGTCATCCAGACCTCACAGGGGAATTAATCATCCTGCTACACAGGAGAGCGAATCATCCTGTCCCACAAGAGAGCGAATCATCTTGTTCCACAGGAGAGCGAATCATCCTGTCCACAGGAGAGCGAATCATCTTGTCCACAGGAGAGCGAATCATTCTATCCCACAAGAGAGCGAATCATCCTGTCCACAGGAGAGCGAATCATCCTGTCCCAGTGCGCACCACCAGGGGAGGGTGAGTCACCCTGTGGTCGTATGTTGCTCCAGTAAGAACCACAAGCCCCCAGAGCTCCTAGAGCTCAATGTATACAACATGCAAGACCCTTGTAGAAGGGTCTCTTGACGACTCCAAGTCGTTCGGGAAAATCACAGATTTGATCTACCCCTAGGGCTTAGACAAAGTGTAGCGACCTGTACATCTCATAGTGATGGAGCTTCCTTGCTCATAGACTTACCATATCCCAGATAAGGTAGTATCTGATGTCTATCTGTCGAAGCAATCGTTGAATACGAGATTCCTCAATAGTCGAATCCCACCTCTGGTTGTCACAGAGAATCACAGTGGTACAAACAGCTCACTTGAAGAGCTTCCCCAACCAGGCAGCTTCATATGAGATCATACTCGTAGATAAGTATCCGGTCTCAGCGGTGTTTATAACAACCAACTTCTGCTTCCTGCTCATCCATGATATCGAAGCAGAATCTAAAGAGAACCAGCACTAAGAAGTTCTCTAATGATCCTCCACACTGCCTGCCCAGTCAGCATTCGAATAATCATGCAGGTTTCATATTTCCGGCAGTGTATCTCAATCCATGAGAGATTGTGCCCTGAAGATATCTCAGAGGATTCTTGGCACCAATCCAATGAGGCTCAACCAAATATGAGCTCACCATGCTAACTGCAAAACATATGTCCGAACGGAAGTTCACCAAGAACATCAACGTGATTGAGTTTATGAAACTCAGAGGCATTTCCCAAATCTGGTCCAACATTACTACCATATAACTTCTGAAAGTTAATATCCTCGAGGTAGTCACAAGCTTGCAATTTATCATTCCACATTTGAAATCCAACTCCCTCTTACTTCTGCAAATGAGAGGGTCTGCACCTGTCAGAAATAGGTGGTCCTTATGAGGTGCCAGTATGAGAGGTCTATCATCCACAACATTCGGGTAATGGTTTGGATCGATTTCACTCCTAGTGAATCTCAGCTTCATCAAACAGCTATCAATCCTCTCATACTACGCCCAGGGTGTTTTGCTTCAAGCCATAGAGGGCTTTCTTCCACCTATATACATGAGATTCCCGTTCATGAATCTCAAACTCCACGGGTTGTTCCAAACCTGTGGACCTGCTACATGAGGGGAATGGTCCCCTTGTAAGATTTTCCTTCAGTACATCTCATACATGTACCCTCATGCTCTTTTTGAATTCAGGCATCCTGGTCACCATCTGACTCACAGACCTCCGGTGCTGAGTTAATGGACATGGTCCACAGTGGACTTGATACAACACTAAACTCTAAAACATCTTTGAAAAATCTATTTTCAAACACGTACCTTTCCATCAATGAGTGCCACCCTGAAACCTTAAACTTCCATTTCCGAGATGGACACCAGGTTCTTCTTGCGATCAGGTACATAAAAAAGATTTTGGGGTTCCTTGCTTTCTTTGAAGAGTCGACCATTTCCTTGATGACCTGCATTACTTATCATTCCTCTGATCATTGAAGATGTCCCTGGAATGATTGTTATCTTCGTCAAGAGATGTGTCTCTGCTATTCGGACACTCCTTTGCATGATGGCCGAACTTATTGCAACAAAGGCATTTGCCTTTCCTTCCACCCTTAGATCTGAACTTCCTAATGAAGTGATCTACTGTTGTGCCATTCTGATAATATTCTCTACTTCCACTTCACCCTTAGCAAACTTAGAAGAGAGATGTGGAACTCATTGATCCTTTTGTCTTGTCCCTATTGTCTTTAGTGATTGCTCTTTCACTCTTGCTTGGGCATTGTCTTCACCTCACCTCTGATACGATGTTAATTTTAGATATGTTCTATGCTAGAGCAATTTATTTCAATTTCTTTTCCACATTAGCATAAAGTAAACTGCAGATAGAACATAAATATAAATCACAGAAGACAAGCCAAGACAAGAGGACACAAGATGTGGCGCTAGCCAAGGACAAACCCCACAATGTGGGGAAACCCTTGATCAATTCTTCTTTTATGTTCTTCAAAGTTCAGCAGAGAAAGTGAGAGAGATAGTACATTTACAATAGAAGTCAATCACTTTGACTTTTGATATCGTCATGAGATCAATTGAAGACATATTGCTTCAACTGATTCTCTAAGGTGACTCGTTCACCTATCATAGTGTTGCATCTCGTCTATTTGCTGCACATTACCGTGTGACACCTTGCTGTACTATCACATGTGTTGAACTTTGATGACTGAACTGCTCTCATCTTCATGTTGCTCATCATGCTGCATCTTCCATGGTCTTATTCATCATCAAGCTGCCCATGCTCATGATCTCATTCATCATTATGTTGCCCATGCTCATATCATCATGCATCATTATGTTGCCCATGCTCATATCATCATGCTGCTTATTATGTTGCCCATGATCTCATACATCATGTTGCCTTCCTTCGGAGACAGATGCTCCGGCTATTTCAGCAGTTCCCGGTAGTTCCAACTTTTCCGGCAATTCCAACTTTTCCGGTAGTTCCGACAATTCTAGTATTTCCGACTTTTCTGGCTTTTCCGGCCTTTCTAGCTTTTCCGGTATTTCCAGCTTTTCTAGCGTTTTCGGCAGTTCCGGCTTCTCCGGCAGTTCCGGCTTTTCCTTAGGATCTCTCCTCCTACTAAAACCCAAAGACAAGTAGAGAGAGGAAGAAATCTAAGTGTGTGTAGAAATGACTTGAAGTCCTCTTCTATTTATACTAAAACGTAGAGGTTGAATAAACATGACTATTGGGCTTCTGAGCCTACATAAGTCGCTGGTCGACTTAACAATTTGTCCATAACATAAATAAATTCATAACTTCATAAATACTTATCGGAATCGGATGGTCTTTAGATCAATCCTACACCTCTCAATGAGAGGGATCCAATAAAAATATCAGCTGCCATAAATAATATGACCCACATGGAGTTTGGCCCTAGTTGCCAATTTTAACAAAAAGAGACAGAAAGAGAGATGGATGTATGCTGAACTTAAGACCAGGGAAATCAACAAAGTGTTTTTATATGTATCAGGGGATTGCAGTCTCCTTTCAAGTTGTAGCTTGATAAAGAACAGATTGGAGCATGTTGAGATAGGAGCCTCCTATGGATTATAGCCTGCAGAAAATTTGTGCACGTTGGAGCTTCCTTACAAGTTAAAGCTTGCAGAGGAATTGAGATAGCAACCTCCTGTAGGTTGGAGCCTACAAAAAATCTGATGTAATAGAGCAAGTAGGAGTTTGTCTTTCCATCACAACAATAACAAAGTCATGGTTTTCTCCCTTTATGGGTTTCCACTTATATCTGGTGTCCACATGTGATGTTTATGTGCGTTGATTTTATGTTGTCATGGAAGTTGTTATACTGTGGTTTACTTATTACACGTTTGTACATTAAATATGTCGTTCATAAGTTGTTATGTTGCTCATTAAATAGTTTAGATAAAGATTAAAAGAAAAAATAGAAGTTGTCCATGAATGCACTATACTGATTCACCCTCCACCGGTCTCAATTTAGTCAAGTTTCCAACAATTGGTGTCAGAGCAAGTTCCTTTTGTGTAAACCTAACAACTGAAAGGTAGACCTGGTTAAATCATGGACTATCAAAGTGTATCTGTGCTAAGTGCTACAAACTTTCATGAATGGAGAGATAAGGTAAAAGCAGCACTGATAGCTTATAGACCTTGTGTATGGAAGCTAGTATGTGAAGGATATTGTAAAGATTCTCCATCTACACAAGAAAAACAATGGAATGCTCAAGGAAAATGTATAATTTATAATAACCTTCAAAATAAGGATCTTGAGACAGTGATAGATCTAAAATATGCAAAAGAAATTTGAGATAGGTTACATTTCATGCATAAAGGAGATATTAATAGCAATAGTATAGAAAGGGAGAAGAAAAAGAGGAAGAAGAAAAAGGCCTCTCGAAAGGAAAGCATTCAATCAAATGAGATTTGTTCTGCTAATATGAACGTATCTGATTCTCATGAAGAAAAGACAGATGAACATCAAGCTAGGCTTGACTCAACATTGGCTGAAATAGACAGACTTGTGAATGAGGGCAAAGAACATAAGAAAATGCTGCATATATATGATGAAAGAGAACATGAGTTCAAGGAGGAAATTATTAGCCTGAGAACACAACTTGAAGAAGCAAGGAGAATAGAAGAGGTGATGAGTAGTCGATTGAAGGAGAGAGACTTACAGTGTGAAAGATTAGAAGCTGAGATTGGTTTAGCAAGAAATGAACTAGATGAAAAGAATAGACTGTGTAAAAAGCTAAAAGAAGATGTTGTTTGCATGAAGAACTCAAAAAAGTGCAGTAACTCTAACGCAGTCACAAAAGAGGATATAGAAACATCAAAAAGATTTACAATAGAAGCAGCAAACAAAAACAAGCAGCAACATCAAAAGCAAAAGAATGAGGCGAAGAAAGGGTTCTTTGCAAGAAGGTCATTTGCTCATGGAGATGAGCTAAGTAAATTTGGAAGATCCCAAAGGAGATTCTTTGCTCCCTTGAAAGATATCAAGTGCTTTTCTTGCCATGAATTTGGACATGTAGTGGTTGAATGTAAGAGAAAGCAAATCTAGATTAATCAGCAGAAGATGCAGCAAACAAGAAGGATCCCTCAAGCAAGCAAATAGAGAAAACAATCATCCACTTGGTACACAAATCATTTCTATGGTTATGGTTATTTGTGCAATGAATTTGGACATAAAGCTATTGAATGCAAATTGTATAAAAAGAAGATGAGCACAAGTAGAAACGCACCATTTCCTCCATTTCTTGGCTGTTGAGAAATTAGGATGCTTGTAGATTAGGGTGATTTCTCTTACTTGATACTTACTTGTGAATGGTTGTTGACTCCATATTTAAATTATCATGTTCTTCTTCAACAAGCAATTACCAAAAATACAAAATATGAAGATCACAAGAGACAATAAACGCAGGAAATTAAGCTCCAAGCCAGGGCAAAACCCCACAAGGGGGAAAACCCAAGAAAATCCTCTTCTTATAGAATCAGATCAAAGTGAGATATTCAAGACCCAAGACCAGGACCAAGACTATCACAATGAACCCAAGTCAGCCCTCTTCCAAGTCTTCTTCACCAAGTCAAAGTTAACAAATTCAACGTTGGTCAAATCTCTGCATTCTGGTCATCCCCTGAAATTTTGAGCCTGTAACAACTCTGAAAAACAGTAGAGGATACTTGCACGTGTGGACAGATTAGGGTAGAAAACAAGACTCTCTCTCCTTTTACTTCGCTCTTTCTCTCATTTCACTTTGTTGCTTTCCTTCTTTCTTGCACAAAAATCAATGTGATGTCAAAATGCGAAGTACAGGTGCCAATATATAGCTGTTTGACCATATGAAGAAACAGCTTATGGGTTCGCTGACTTGTCCATCTAGAGGGTCAACTTGGTCTTGTGAAGACACATTGACTCAAAAATAAATTTCTTTTATTTTCTTTCAAAAAGTCCAAATGGGACTTTGACTCAATGACTCATAATAAATTTTCTTTTTGATTCAAATGACCCTACAAGCATGAAGAACATGCTTTGACTAGAAAATAATAATAATAATAATAACCTATTTTTCTTCTTTTCGCTTTTACATGAAAGACATATTGATACAAGTATAATGATAATTATAAAGACCGAACCTAGTTACATTTTGAATACTCTCATAATGACACTACAAGATACCAGGATACTCTCAAATTGAAAAATTATCATAAGAAGAGTTTGGCTTGATAAGCATCATCATCACCATAACTAGCATTGTCAAATATAGCAAGGCCTTGACTGACACAATGTTGGGAGGCATAAATTTGGACACCACCACCGCCTCTCTCTACACACATACCCATCTGGATGTTCACTGGGTATGTCCTCATAGGACTATTCTTATTTTGGATTCCCAATCCTCAAAGAATATCAATCCTCAGGACTACTCTTATCTTGGATACCCTATCGTCAAAGAGTATCAGTCCTTGGGACTACTCCTCCCTTGGGTACCATTCCTCAAGGAGTATCGGTCCCAGATGTTTATCCAATTCTCCATTCTCCCTACCAGTTCCTTCACTACGCTTATGGTTGTTAATCCTAGCCATAGTGCATGACACATGGAGAATACGGTGTCCACCAGTTGTATATGATTGTCTGAATACCCAGTGTTTCATGAAAAGACAAAGCATATCAACAACAAGTATCACTACATTCGGAAGCTAGTACAAGATGGTGTGTTGCAGCTATAAGTATATCTCCACCAATGAGCAGGTAGCTGACATATTGACAAAATCTCTTCCTAATAAGCAGCTTGTGTATTTGAGAGACAAGCTCAGTTTAGTTGATATATCCTCCCTGGTTGAGAGGGAGAGATAGGCACATCATTCTTGTCTTCACTTAGGAAGACAAAATGGAGGATTGGGTAAGTATATGGCATCTGATACTCTTTGAGAATGAGGTAGGTCATCCAAGATAAGAGAAGTCGAGGATTGATATTCTTTGAGAACTAGTTATCCAAGATAAGAATAGTCCAAGGAAGGACATACTCTGTGAACACCCGAATGGGGTATGTACCTTGAGAGACAATGACAATGGTGTCTATAAATCATTGGTCTCGCTAGCATTGTGCTCTGATCTTGTGTAAAGAAAGAGTTGTTAGTCAAGGCCTTGCTATATGACAATGCTTGGTTGATATGATGCTAAACATATGGGTTACCAATCTGACTCTTCTTATGAGACCTCTTCAGATTGAGAATGTCCATGTACCATTTATGAAAACCTCCCTAGTTTAGAGGGAGTGTTGAAAAATGTGTAACTAGGTTTGGTCTTCATAAATATGGAATGTAGTTTTGATTCTTGTATATTGTAAAATGAAAGAAAATTTATTATTGTTATTTTTGGAGCATGGGTTTCATGCTCAAGGTATTTTATTTTATAAGTCAAGCACCCATTGAGTGCTTCTAGGGTTTTTCCTAGGTCAAGAAGTCAAAAGAGTCATTGTCATAAGTTGAAGACCCCATCGGGCACATTGTAACTTATAAAGAAAATTATTTTTGTCATTAAAAGTGTCAAAAATTAAAATACCCTTCAAGACCAAGTCGGCCTAACAGCTGGCAAGTCGGCCTAATTTGAGGAGCAACGTCCACCTCGAGAAGCCTATATAAAGGAGGAATCTCGACCTCCTTGGATCTCATTCATCACTCATTCATTCAAGCGAAGGAGGAAGAAGAAGGGAACGAATAAGGAAGAGGATGAAGGAGACTTGTCTTTGGGCTATTTCTCTCTCACACGTGCAAAGGAAGGCTAGGGTTTCTAAAGCAGGTCTAGGATTTTCTTCTGCGGGTTCGATCTTGAAGAAGGACGGGAAAAAAAGGTCAGCAAAGGTCACAATAAGGCATCCTCAAGCTCCAGAAGGGAGAGAAAGCCAAGCGAAGGTTTGAGGAAGCCTTGGGAGGCCAAAAGAAGTTCACATGTGTGGCAGCAGCTGCTGCAGGAGGGCCGAAAATTTCAAATATGCAGTAGAGACCGAAATTCGGCAGTTGGGGGTCGAAGTTATGCCACTAGAAGAGATTTGACTAGTTTTGACTTGGACAAAGGAAGCACATCATCTGGAAGGGTTAGACTTGGTCTTGGAGGGTATTGATCTTGGTCTAGAGGTCTTGGAATTCATCAATTGAAGAATCTATAAGAATCTATTCATCAATTGCACAAGTAGTTATCAGGAAAATAGAAAACACTTTAATCATTGCCCTATAGATTTCTTAACAACATGGAGAATACGGTGCCCACCATCACTCCCTCTTAACTAAGGAGAAAATACTTAATCCCTCTCAAACAGGGAGACATAACCACAAGCCTCATCTTGTCTCATTCTTCATCAATACATCAACTACTTGTTCTTCCGTGGAGATCCAATTGTAGCTTCGTGGCTCCTGTCTACATCATACTCTTGAAACATAAAGCACTTTGACCTTCCTAGTTCTCTGGCAATCTTCATATAGCTTTGAATCATGTCATCAATTAGTCAAACATCTTATGGAGCTAAACTTCTTCACAAATTGATCATACAAGTCTTCACATCTTCTTTCTTTGTTCTGCAACTGAGTTTTGTTTTCATGCTTTTCCAGGAAATTATACTAGCTTCGAATAGTAATCTCATCAATATTGTCAACCCAATCAATGTGTTCCTGGATCGAATTAACCAGTTGTCGGTACAATGATATCATAACTCTTCTTGCTACAGGTCCCAGGATATAGCCCTAGATCAGTCATCTTCTTTTAATTGCAAGCTTCTTTATTTTTTTCGTCACACTTCAATTATCATTATATCCATCCAAGATCTTATAGATCCTTCAATTTCCACCTCTAGCTCCCTCTGATGTTGAAATTACTTTCTTCTCATTGTCCAGCGTCACATTCTTCAAGAAATCATATTATCCCTCAAACATTAGTAATATCTTTATCAGCATTAGTAACTGTCAATGTGTTCTTGAATCGAACCAATCAGAGCTCTTTCTTTCCAGTTGAGCTAGGTGAACATCTAATCAACTTTTTCTTCCTCCTTTTTAATCTTCATGCTTTGCCACATTCTTCCAAATCTTCTAATCGTTAATCAATCTCAAATAATTCTTCTTTTGACCTGCAACCTTTGTTAGAAGACTATGAAAGAACAAAAAGGACAAAGTATAAAGATAATAGTATTAGTAGTAATCAAGGAAATGTAGAATACTTATCTTTTGAGGAAGGTTGGCTCCCTCTTAATCATGGACCTGTTCACCAACCTTGTTCTCATAATGTCATTATCATCAAGGGTTAGATCTAACTCTTATAGCGGAAACTATAGGGTTTTGTTCCTAAGGTTCTTTTTAGTCCAAACCATGCTAGGGTTTACAAACCCTAGTTGCCAAAGCCTTCAAGACTTGTCAACTTATAAATCGTAAGTTCTATACACAAACCCTAGAAATATCATTAGAAAGCTTTGTATATATAAAATTCATTTCATTCCTAGTCTTTATATGCAAGGAAAAAACTTTTAAACTCTAATGATTTCTAAAACATATATACGCAAACCCTTTCTAAGATGCATTCCTATCTTTCAAGAGATTAACTACTATTGACATTGCAATTGATCACAGTCTATATGTACCTCTTTTAACTTTACCTATTTGTTGAGATTTGTAGCCTGGGAGATACTCCAAACCCTAGGGGACAAGGTTGTGGAAGAATTGGCATCACAAAGTCACTTGTGGGCTAAGAACCTAAGCGTGGGGGTTTTGCACCGAAAGGAGTGGACCTAAAACCAAGCTTGATTTCAATGACATGGCACTTGGAGATGATAGAGCACCCTTAAAGGAGCAAGGGGCTGCTTTAAGCACCAAGAGAGCCCATGTAGAATGTGAGATATAAATTTTTATGTGGGTGAATTGTCTTAAAGTTCAAGTCGGCCTTAGTTAAAGAGACCCTTCTCGAAGGGCTAGACGTCACCCTAGAAAGACATATAAAAAGGTGAGAGGAGAGACCTCATTTCACACATCCAAAGTGAAACAACATCAAAAGATATATCTCTAAGGAATTCACAGCTCTAGGAGGCCAAACAAAGGAGGAAAAAAATTTGTTTGTGGATGATTTCTCAGGATTGTTTAGGCCGAGTTTGAGTAGGGATAAGCCAATGAAGAGGAGGACAAACTCAAGGTGGTTCTATCCCAAATTCCGTGGAATAAAATCTTTGAAAACAGGCAGAAAATTTTTTGTAGGAGTCTGAGCTCCTCTAGTATCCTTTTTTAGGGTCGAGAAGGTGGAACAGAGGGCTGGGAAGTGTCTTAAGGACCAACAAAGGGACTGACCTATTGGAGGAAAGATAGTCGCAAAACTTTGGAGCAGAAGAGGTCGAGTTGCAAGGGTTGTAGGTGTAGCCACAACATGCCCTAACTAGAGGTCTGAATTCTGAAATGACGACACATAACCAAGTTGCAAGAGGAGTAAAGAACAAGGTATGTTAGTCTCCTTTTGGTAATGTTTTGCTAGTGGATAGATGGTCCAAGGTTGGATAGTTTGGAGGGCATCTTGTGGATGTTTGGAGGGAAACAATTAGATGTCCTAGGATGCCCTAAGTGCAGTCCTAGGAAGGACATTAAGTCTACTAGAAGTGGCAGAGAAAGTGAAACTTCAAGGGCTGATCTTTGAAGGACGAAAGAAGGAAGCCAAGTGGAGCAGTTTGACAAGACCAAGTTTGTTGAAGAGAAAGACATCTTGCAATGATAGAGGGAAGCCCTCCATGCCCTAAATTTGTCTTCATTGGAGCAGCACAGGAAGGCAATAGAGGGAAGAAGTCCCTAAGTGTTGAGGAGCAGCAATGGGCAATCTAGGAGTTGTTCACAAACGGAGTTGTGAACAACTCACAAGAAGACCCTATGTGTTGATTCGTTGATGGACTAATGATCAGCTAGAGCGCAGATTGGAGTCGTGTTTAGTGACCTAAAGGAGCCAGATTCATTAATAGAGGCAGATTGGTGTTGCTGCAGATTGGGAGCCAAAGGACCGGTGTATGTGTTCAGGACACATGGACTAAACAGGTTGTGGAGCGCTAAATCAGCAAGTAGGTAAAGCGTTGTCTTGTTT
Organism: Pinus tabuliformis; assembly: GCA_031772625.1. Lineage (NCBI taxonomy): Eukaryota > Viridiplantae > Streptophyta > Pinopsida > Pinales > Pinaceae > Pinus > Pinus tabuliformis. Next base: position 958,441,473 of record CM062815.1, read on the forward strand.
AGGGTAGATTGGTTGTCATAGTTGTTGACACCAAACCCTAGTTTGTATTCTTGTATCAGTGACTGTATGAGGGCCATGATCCTTGGTACAAGGGCCCTAGACTATTTTACTACATATTTGTTAATATAACAACGTTGGGTTGTTGAAGAAAATTGTAAAAAGTTGTCTATTTGTGCATTGATTGATTTACTCCTCTGATTATTCTGTTGTGCAAAGTAGTTTGTTGTGGCATTTGAGTTGGTAGTATCAGAGATTCTAAGACCCTAACCTAGATTCTCCAGTGTCATGGAAAAGCAACACTATTCTCCATCATTGTATTCGAGTATTCTAAATTCTTGAGGTTGCTTACTAAAATCAGACTTCTTATTCAACTCACTTCTGCAACCAGGTCTGCATGTGGTCTTCACAATGATCTCAGTCCTTCATCCTTCAAGCTTTCAGGATTCAATGTCAGATAGGTTGGCTTCAAGGTGTTATTCATTCTTTTGTATAGGGGTCTTGGTAGCGTGGTTGCTTCATATAATCAAATATCTATTCATAATTCTTCGTCCTTCAAGATGGTATAGGTCTCAGGACTACATATATCACAGAAGATAGTGTTTAATATGATGTTACAAAATTTGCATTCTTCCATAGAGCAATTTCGGTCTCTTCCTCAAAATGTCATAGTTTTGTACTCTAAAACCATATCACAACGTACCTTAGGTCCTTGTATATAATGCCACAGAGATAAATTTTGCATGTCTTAACTTAGTTCAAAATTTTGCCCTTAAATTTTACAGGGTAGGAATTTACAAGGTAAGTTCCTCAGATAGAACACCAAAGGACACTGCACACAAACAGATCACAAATCAATACACCCATATATTTGACGTGGTTTAAACCCTCAAAGAGGGAAACAATCCATGGCGTAAGCCAACGCGGCCACTTCAGGCAATTTATTAATAAAAGAAAGAAATTTTACATAAGCTTCTCTCATGAACGGTCACCTTACAAATGACCCTCCATGCTCTTTAAATAGAGGTCATGGACCAATCGAGTGTTAAGCCATGGATCAAGTGTCGGTAATACCGAGGAGAGAATGAACCGTCGGATCACTTCATGTCTATAACATATTGTGAATGTCGAATTGTAAGTTACAAAAGTACATAGTAAAGAAACACACTTTACCTAACTCTACACTAGACCAAGTTATACTTAACTATTTCCTATGTGTCAGAATATCCTAACATCCCCTCTTAAAAACAACTTGGGATAGGATTGAAGGATGTACAAATATGACACAATAGGAGAAGGAAGGAGACATTAAAGCCTATCCCCTTGTTGACCACTATGTGTCAACTACCCATAGCAGTACACCCCCTTTTTTCGCAAAAGGGACAACACTGGATCGACGTGTCCGTGACATTCGATTGTCATTATCAGCCCGATCATGTTATGTTGTAAACCCAATCTGCATGTGTAAATTGTAAATAATCTTAGCAGATCTGGGTCATGTATGTAAATTGCCTAGGAAAACCTAATTTTCTAGTGATAATCTACGTTCCGGAAGGTTTTTTGTCTCACCAATCCATGATCAGCAGAGTTTTCCTTTAGCCTAACCCTAAAGCCGAAATGGATTTTGTCATTAGAATCTTAGGGGAATCCTAGTGTGCTTCGAGTCTATGTAAAAGTAATTTGGAAATAACTCTAACTATTTGGTTAGGTTATTACAAATTGCTTGATCTGCTAGATTATAGTTGTGTCGCAGAACTGGGTGGTCTATGAGGGTCTATGTCAAATCGGTTTTCCCCCTTGAGATGTAAAGTTGTAAAAGTCATGATGTAAAGTGTCTTGAGGGTTAGAAAATTTTATCCCCTCATAAGTCCAAGTCCTAGGTCTTAGGTGATTTTTCCAAAGGCTAAGTTCGAGGATCCAAAAATAAATAATAAAAATATATATAAATAACAAAAAAAAATAAAATCTAAAAATAATAAAATAAAATAAAATCTAAAAAAATAAATTAAAAAAAAATTTGAAAAAATAAAATAAAATAATAATAAGTCAAAGTTTTGAGTAAATAAATGCAAAATTTCAATTTTTTAATGCATTTAAAAATTCGACGGATGCGATTAAAAGGGATTTTGATCCTTATCGATGGTCGAGATCGTTTTAACATGGATCACTCGAACTAGTCGTTGGGAATTTTCCCTTTAAATAGGGTGTTAGGGGTCATTTGAGATCAGATTCGATCTGTGAGTCTTGTGCTAAAGAAAGCTCTCTTGTAGTCATTTTTTGTGCAATAAAGAAAGACTTTGGGGTTGAAATCTTGTTGCCGTTACTCTTCTGGAAATGCTGTAAGATGTTTTATTTTTCTGCATAATTTTATTTTCAGCCATTGATAATAGCTTGATGAAGATTGACTTAGGCACAGGTATCTTGTCTGATCTCTGGGGTTTGAATGATAGTTTAGATTCTGAAATATAATGGCAGGTATCTCCATTTGATCTGGATTTCACTATTGTTTTTCCCCTCTATGTTAATGGTTGATTTTAAGTTGTGCAAGATATCCTTAATTTTAAGCTTATCGGGCGTTAGGGGAAGTTCTCGGCTGAACCAGCCAACTCCCGGATTGTGTTTTCTGAAAGAGCCCAGCCAGTTTTGATCCCAGGCTTATCATTTGAAATTTTTTTTTTTATGAATGCATGAAGGGTTTTTTTGAAGCATCTCACATTAAATTTAAATTCTGAAAATATTACTATGGATTATTCACAAATATGGCTGCTTAAGAGTTGAAAATCTGTAAATATTGTAAATTTTTCGCTGGTTTTAGGGTTTTCAGTTTTGTTTTTGGCACATTTTACTTGGTGTTCTGCTTTTCCATTGCAGGTTGCAGGTACAGGTTTTTGTGAAATTTTTCAGGGTTTCCATCAGGCAATTTGGAGCAGGAAAGATTTAAAATTTTGATCAAGTTTTTGGACTATGGGTCTGCAACCTGTGTTTTTTTTATTTTTCACTGTTGCCTAGGGTTTTATTGCTGCAAAACAAACAAACAAAAAATCAGGGGCTACAGTTTTTCGCTACTATCAATGCAACTGCCATTCAAAACAAATTTCGATGCTCTTGCATCCCCAGTCTTCACGCTTCATCTTTTCCTTGAACCTTAATGCAACAGCCTGCTCCAAATCATTACACAACAGCCATTACATTCCAGATCTGCACACAATCTCAACTCTCATACGCTTCTCCAAACCTGAAATACATTGCTCACGCTTTCTATTTCTCCTGTGTGTTCCTCTGGCTATTTCTCCTGCGTGTTCCTCTGGAGCTACGTTTCCTTCAAGCATTTCACTCCCTTCCCTGCCTGCAGCAATCCCTTACTCTAAATCTGCCATCACTTCCCTCATCTCCACCTGCAAACACAAAAAAAGCCGGCACTCTCATCCGCTGCAATCCATTCCATCTTCACGCAGCCAACCCCACGCTAACCTGCAAACTTGTCGTTGTTGTCCCTACGTACAGTTTTCTGCTCCGTTCCACACTGCGTCCACCGCTGTCATTTCCTTTGCCGTTGTTCAAACCTGCATATTACAACAAACTAGCAATCCGTTCGATTTTTTTTCCACCTGCGTTTTATAAATACATAGTTTTAGTGTAGGTATGTAATTTATTTTCATTTTTGATATATACATATGTTTAGGCTAGGTTAGATTTTTATTTGTTTTAGATTTAGACTTTTATTTAGTTAGGATTTGAAATTTTATAAATTTTCATTCAGGTTAGGTTTTTTGTTTAATTCAGATTCAGATTTGAATTCTTTTTAGCTAACATTTTTGTTTTTGTTTTTTTTAGAAATAGATATAATTTAAGTTTCATTTTGTTAGTAAAAGAAAATAAAAATAAAAAAGTTTCTTTTTTTAGGATTTTGTTTTATTTTCTGATTTAGCGTTTTAGTTTAGATTATTTTTTAATTTTAGATTTCTTTTTTGTAGTTTTAGTTTTAAATCCAGTTTTCTTTAAATTTAGTTTTTGTTTTAATTTTGATTTTAAAATAATATCAAAAAAGTTTGAAAACCAAAAAAAAAAAATCTATTTTCATTTTTTTTAGGTTAGTCGTTATCTTAAGTCTTAGTTTTATTTTTTTTTAGATATATTTAAGCTTAGATCTTGTTTTATTAGTTTAACCCATAGTTTAGTTTAGGACTAAGTTTTTTTAGAATTAGATTTTTTTAATTTTAGATTTCATTTTTGTATATATTTTAAGTTTCATGTAGTTTAGGTTTCTTTTTTTGGTCTTAGAATCAAATATGTTATAGTTTAATTTAGTTTTATTTTATTTTAGAATAAATCAATAAATCAATAAAAATAAATAAAAAAATTCATAAAAGGTTAAAAAGTTTCTTTTTATTTTTATTAGATTTTAGTTTAGATTAAATTTTATTTCTATTTAGGATTTTAGTTTTATTTTTAGATTTAAAATTTTATAAAAAATATAAAATATATATATATATATCATAAAAGTTGTTTTTTCCTGAAATATTTTTGTGTCACATTTAGCCTTAGCATATTTTGTCACGTTTCCAAATTTTGGTATATTTCACTAAGGCTAATAGATTTTTGATGTGGGATTAATATTTATCATTTTTTATATGGTTAAACATGCTTAAATGTTCATTTGAATATTAGTTATATGAAAGTGATAAATGGTTAGCATTTAAAATCTGCATGGTTATTTAAAGCATTTATCTTTTGAACTTTTAACTGCTAGATCATTATTAAAGCATTGTACTTTCGTTGAATATCTAGCATTTTGCTTGGGTTATTTGATAATAAATGATTGTTAATAGTGGAATTACAAAGTTTATATTTCTACAGCATTTGATAAACAATTATTTAATCATTAACTCCATAAGGCACTGGTACATTAATTTCAAAATCAATCAAGTGCTAAATTGTCTTGCTGTGTCTCCCAACCCAACTGGTCCACAGTTGGTCATCCTTTACCCCATAGGGTCTAGCCCCCTTAGCTGCGGGAGACAGCTTAAACGGAGAGATCGGGGATCAGGGTGACAGCCCCCGGTTTGAGCGTTGTCGTGACAATTTGTGCGACAACACCCCCCTTAGTGACAACTTCCTGAACTCCAACCGTAAATCAAAGTTTAGTAAACTTCGCCTCTGTGAGAGCCTTTGTAAAGATGTTTGCAACTTGATCATCGGTTGAACAATATTGCACTTCAAGAACATGGTCATGAATGAGCTTTCTGATAAAGTGCAAGTGTAGTTTAATGTGTTTGTTGCGCTAATATTGGACTGGATCTTTGCATAGTTGAATGGCACTTTGATTATCACACCAAAGTGTAGTCGGATGTTGCTGCTGAAAGCCAAACTTTGACAGAATCTGACGAAGCCACAGGGCTTCCTTACTAGCTTCTACAGCGCCACGATACTCTGCTTTTGTTGAAGAAAGAGAATGGCACTTTGTTTCTTGCAAGCCCATGTAATAGGTCCAGAACCATGAGTGAAGACATAACCTGCAGTAGACTTCCAATCATCATGGTCACTAGCCCAATCGGAATCAGTGAAACCAACCAATAGAGGAGATGTTTCTGCACTGTAATGAATCTCAAACTAAACTATACCTCGAACATAACGAAGTATTCTTTTAGTTGCTTTCCAATGACTTTTATGTGGGTTTTGCATAAACCGAGCAATAAGGCCAACAACAAAGGAAAGGTCATGACGGGTATGGGTCAGATACAAAAATTTTCCTACAAGCTGACGGTATAAGGTAGCATCAACTTCAGGGGAAGTACAAGTGACCGAAATTTTGCCTCCAAACTGAAAGGGAGAAGGGGTTGGCTTACAGTCTTCCATGTGAAAGTGGCGTAGAAGATCACAGGCATACTTGGACTGGGAAAGGGAAATACCTTCCTTGGATTGCAAGACTTGAAGACCAAGAAAATAATGCAAGTGTCCTAAGTCTGTCATTTCAAACTACTTTTTAAGGCTGGACTTCACATGGTTTATAAGGTTGGGATCACTACCAGTAAGGATAAGATCATCAACATAAAGAACAAGAATGATAAGAGACTTACCCACTTTCTTGGTGTAGACAATATTATCAGAATGACACCTAGAAAAGCCAGTATCTAAAAGAAAGCTATCCATTTTGGCATACCAAGCTCGAGGGCTTGCTTGAGACCATAAAGGGATTTCTTAAGCCGACATACAAGGCTGGAGTCTGTTTGTATAAAGCCAGGATGTTGTTCCATATAGATTTCTTCATGCAAGTCCCCATGCAAGAAGGCAGATTTAACATCCATCTGATGGACTTCCAATTTGAAAGAGGCAGCGAGGGAAAGAACAAGGCGGATAGAGTTCATTTTGGCAACAGGGGAGAAGGTTTCAGTATAGTCCAGTGTTGCGGGGGAGCGCCCCCCCCCCCTCGAACCCGCTCCCGAAGCGCGCTCCGGGCAGGAGCGGGTCGGGAGCGCGCTCCCCAAATCGCTCCCGGACGGGAGCGATTTTCGGGAGCGCGCTCCCGTAAAAAAATTTGCGCTCCCTGGTCTGTGAGGGAGCGCTTCAGGGAGCGATCGCTCCCGCGCTCCCGGAGCGCTTTTTAATGCCCGGGAGCGATCGGGGAGCGATCGCTCCCTGATCGCTCCGGGAGCGAATTTTAAAAATCCGGGAGCGGTTCGGCGGAAAAAAAATTCCGCCGGACCCGAAAAAACAAAAAAATTTAACTAATTTTTTTTGGTTTATAAGCCCAATGGGCCAAAAAAAAATCATTTCAATGAGATTGAGCTTGAGCTTGAGAGCTGAGGAAGAGCAAAGGAGCAAGGAGCAAGAGCTAAGGAGCAAGGAGCCAGAGCTGAGGAGCGAGGAGCAAGTGCCAAGGAGCGAGGAGCAAGCTTGCAGAGGTAAGTAACTTAATCATTTAGTTAGTTTAGTTGGTTAGGTAGTTAGTTTGATTAGTTTAATTTACCTGTTTGAGTTTAAAGATCATTAATTTAAATTAAATTAATAAATTAAATGAATTAATCCCAATAAACTAAATTAATTTGCAGATTCAAGACTCAAACCCTACAAACATCAAACACGATGGACCTGGGGATTTTTATTGGCATTTTCCTCTTCCTGGTCCCTTTTCTGGTTATTATGGTGGTGGAGAGTAGGAAACGGAGGGGGCCTGAAACTGAAGAGGTGGATGAAGAAGCCGGAGGAAGTCAAATAGGTGAAAACCCCAGTGAGGAGGATGTGGAGGAGGGTGAACATGAGGGTCAAAAAACTAAACAAGACCAAACTCCATTGTGGAAATATGTTCAGAGGGCTGAAACAGGGAGAGGGGGTGGAACCACTAAATTTCATTGCCCCCATTGCAACACTGATTACACAGGCTCATACACCCGTTTGAGAAGACACCTTTGCGGGAAAAGGGCATGGGATGGAGAGAAACAAATAGGAATCAGAACTTGCGACGCGGTGTCAACAGCAGATAGAGCCAAATACATAAAGGAAGAGGAGGACGACCAATACAAAGCAAAAAGATCAAGGGGTTTCTTTGAAAGCTCACAAAGAACTCCTTCAGCATCCTCCCAAGGCAGTGGATATGGACATGGAGGCTCAGGGTCATCATCTTTACGCCGTAGAACCATATCAAATTTCCTTGATGAGGGGTGTAGGAATGATGTGGATTCAAAAATTTACAGGTTCCTCTATGCAAATGGGATACCATTCAATGTTCTACGCTCACCTTATTGGCACGAAATGGTTTCTGCCATAAATGATGCCCCTAAAGGATACAAGAGCCCTGGGTATGACAAGGCAAGAACTGTTGGCCTTGATCATGAAAAAGCAAAAATATCACAATCTTTGAATAAAATGACAAGTTCTTGGACTGACAATGGGGTGTCCATTGTATCTGATGGATGGACAAATGTAAAAGGCAAGCCATTGATAAGTGTTCTTGCTGTGTCCCGAAGTGGTCCCATTTTTCTAGCTGCACATGATTACTTAGACAAGTTCAAGACCGCTATCAACATTGCAGAAGCATTGCTTGAAACAATTGAGCGTATTGGCCCATACAATGTCATCCAAGTCATCACTGATAATGCTCCTAATTGTAAGGCAGCGGGAGCAATTATTGAGGATAGATACCCGAACATATTTTGGTCTGGATGTTTGGTTCACACATTGAACCTTCTGTTGCATCATATTGTCAAAAACAAAAATGAACAATACCAATGGATTGGTGATTTGTACAAGAAAGGAAAAAAAATGATAAAATTTATTACAAATCATAGCAATACCCATGGCCTTTTCCGCAGTCACTCGAGATTGGAGTTGCTGAAGATTGCGAGGACTAGATTTGGTAGCTATTACCTCACCTTCAGGCGCCTTTTGAAGGTAAGAGAGGGTTTAGCTAGCATGGTATCAAGTCCAAATTGGCAGGTGTTAAAGGAAAGGGCTACAAATGTAGCTGACATTGCAGGTTTTGAAACGGTGGAGGAGGCCGCTCTTGATGGGCAGTTTTGGACAACTGTGAGACAGGTATTGGATTTCACCAAGCCAATTTATAACATGATTCGGTTTGCAGATACAGACAAACCAGTGATTGGCGAGGTGTATGAGCAAATGGATACCATGTTGGGGGAAATAAAAGACATTGTTAATAACAGAGATCCCGACTTGTACAATCTGATTCACGATTGTGTGTGTGAACGGTGGAAAAGGCTTAACCTTCCACTACATTGCTTGGCGTATATCCTTACGCCAAAATACTACTCAGATTCTTGGTTGGGCAAACCTGCAGCAGGGGGTGGTGTTAGGACCAAACCCCATTTAGATCGAGAGGTAACTAAAGGATATCTGGATGCATTAGAAAAGTTGGTGCCTGACAGGGAGGAATGTGCAGCTGTGCGCCTTGAAATAGGCAGATACTTCACTGGCAGTGGTTTGTATGGTAACTTCCATGCAATGGACGACAAAGATAAATTTGATTCTCTCACATGGTGGGAAACATATGGCGGCGACGGACTTTTGCGAAAATTGGCATTGAAAGTTCTTGCACAGGTTGTAAATTCTTCTTCTGCAGAGAGGTGTTGGAGCACCTACAGTTATATACATAATGTGAAAAGAAACAGGCTCAACGAAAACCGAGCAGAAAGCTTGGTTTATGTGCACTACAATTTGAGGTTGTTGAGCCATTACTGTGATCGGGCTAATGAAGATCCCACATATAAAATTTGGGACAATCACCCTGAGGACGACAATTTGGAGGATGGCATTGTACATATGGAAGAACTAGAAGATGAGCTTGTACGGGATGAAGCTGAAGCAGCTGCAGCAGCCATGCCACCTCCACCTCCACCATCCAGTAGCAGTTCTCGGGGCCCGAGTCTTGTTCCATTGCTGTCGCCACCTCCATCGACACCCTCGCGTGGAGGCTCTAGTTCTGGTCGTCGGTCTGGGCGGGAGACTCCTAGAAGACCGCCACGACCTACTTATACTCCTGGAGACTCTCGTGGCAAGGGCCACTTGTAGATTTACAGTTTACTTGTCTTTTTTAGTTTCTATTAGACTTGTCACTTTAGTTTTCATAACTGTTCAGTGTTGAGTTTTGAGTCCTTGACTCTTGACTCTTGACTCTTTCATATCATTATGACATTATGATATTTTTTGTAAACATTATATCACTGTGACAATGAAAATTTGAAGTTTGAAGTTGGGCCTTGGCAATTATAACTCATTGGTAATGATTGTGAATTATGAATATGATGCTTTGTGAAAGACTAAAGTTGTTTCATTAAACATTTCATCTCATTATTCATGTTTCATTTTATAAATTTTTAACATTTCATATCATGTTAACAGTTAGAAGTTAGGACTTAGAAATATCTTCGATATTACTTCTTGTAATGGTTAAACTTGGCTTACAAGTACAACTTGTTACTTTGGTGATCAATGATGATAAATGTTATTGAATTGAATGTTATTTTAATTTATTATTTTACTAAGGTTGATGACGATTATAATTTCTAGATGATTGATGTGATATGGTTCAATGATCAATTTATGTTTTTTTATGTTTTTTATGTCTATTTCATCATTCTACATGTTTTTGTTGACATATATGTATCAAAAATTAAAAAATATAAAAAATATATATATTTTTAAAAAATCGCTCCGGGATTCGCTCCCAAACCGGGAGCTTCTGAAAATGGTCGCTCCCGCTCCCGCTCCCAAGTAACACTGGTATAGTCAATGCCTTTGACCTGTAAAAAGCCCTTAGCAACAAGACGAGCTTTATGTTTATCAACTTTTCCATCTGGTCCAAACTTGGTTCTGTAAACCCATTTACATCTAACAAGTTTTATTCCCTTTGGAAGAGGAACAAGATCCCATGTATCATTTGCCAATAATGAACGATATTCTTTGTTCATAGCTGCATCCCAATCTGGATGGCCTGAAGCTTCAGCAAAGATGTCAGGATCATAATTCGTTGAAGCTTGAGCCAGTAAAGAAGAGGCTCTATCGAACTCAGAACGTGTACGTTGGTGATCTGTAGGATCACCTGTAAGAGAACCTGTTGCATCCCGAGTAGCATGGACCCATTTTGGAAGTTGAGGAGCTGAAGAAGGATCCTGAGAAGGTGGGGGAGCACTGTCATCCTCGCGGTCATAATCTGAAGAAGAAATATTTTCAGAAGTAGAAGGAATAGAGAGAGGTGGCACATCCGCTGAACTAGGCTCGTAGGCCGATATATTTTCAGCAAACTTTACATCTCTTCTAATGATAACATTTTTGGATTTAGGTGAAAGAAGTCTATATCCTTTGACATCTTCAGAATATCCAACAAAAATACATTTTTCACTCTTAGGTTCTAAGGCTTTATGTTTCTCATCAAGAATATGGGCCCATGCTTCACTTCCAAAAACACAAAAGTGACTTACATCTGGTTTAATTGAGCTCCATGCTTCTTCTGGAGTGATATTCTTTAAAACCTTAGTAGGAGTGCGATTTACCATGTAATCTGCATAGTTAATTGCGTATGCCCCTTTAGATTGAAGCATACAATTAGCCATTTCTTTTAAGGTGCGATTCTTCCTTTCAGCTACACCATTTTGTTGTGGAGTATATGGAACAGTATGTTGCAGTTTAATTCCATGCTCAGTGCAAAAGTTGATGAATTTGTTGTTAAAGTATTCTCCGCCATTATCAGATCTTAGCTTAAGAATTTTATGTCCAGATTGTTTCTCAACAAAGGCCTTAAAGGCCAAGAACATGTTAAATACTTCACTTTTGAGTTTTAAGAAGTATATCCAAATGCATCTAGAGAAATCATCAATGAAAGTTAAGAAATACTTGTAGCCAAAGAATGAAACAACTGGAAGTGGACCACATAAATTAGTATGCACAAGTTGTAAAGGGGTTGAGGCGTGCCAAGAGGCACATTTTTCAAAACTATCCCAATGATGTTTTTCGAGTACACATCCGAAACAAGCACCATCTCTGCAAGATACCATAGGAAAACCTGTCACCATATTTTCTTTACATAGATTTTGAAGGGAGCGATAGTTTAAGTGACCAAATCGCTCATGCCAAAGTTTGCTCAATTCATCAATATGAACAACAAATACCGAGGGAAGAGTTGATGACCCAAAGTTGTTAAACTTATACAACCTTGTAGAATCATCAACAATGCCAGTAGCTAAAATCTGTCTAGGATCTCTTAGGTCCTTAATTACAACATCATGAGGTGAAAATTCAACGATTTTACCTTCACCTGAATGAGTTATCTGATATATAGATGGAAGATTGCAGGAAAGGTTGGAACACATAATACATCATTAAATTGACCATTGTCTAGATGAATAGTTCCAGTCCCTACAGCACTAAGAGATCTATCATCACCAACATATATATTTTTGGTGTTACAATCATTTAAAGAAAAAAACATGGCTTTGTTTTTGGCCATGTGATAAGAAGCTCCAGAATCAATGAGCCACTCATGAGAATGAGAAGAAAAAGATACATTTAGTGCATAACCAGACCAAGATGCTTGACAACCATGCAGAAAGTGTTATTTCTGAAGATGAAGTTGAAGTTGAAGAGTGCTCCAAATGCATGTTATGCTTCTTCATTACTGCTCCCAAGGCTTCCATCTTCTTAAAGCATTTGGATTCTAAGTGGACATCTGGATTACAAAAGTTGCAATGTCTATCAGTCTTCTTCCATTTGTTTTTATTTGCCTTATCATTTTGTTGAATTGATTTTTCATTTTGAGACACGAAGTGCTTAGGACCCTTGGTTGGTTTAGGACCATTCTTTTTAGGATGTTGCTTCTTAGGATTCTTTGAACTTGGTTGCTGCTGGGCGACTAAGCCTTTCTTAGAAGAGTTTCCAAGATTAAGAAGACCAAGATGTAAGAGTTTTTCTTGTTTTCTTATTAAAAAACCACAAAAGGCATCAAAAGAGGGGGACTTGTAGGCTTGTCCTTGAGAAATAAAGGCTTCTCTAGTAGAATGGAAGGTGGAAACAAACACAGAGTACGCTGGTCCTAACTTGGTAAGAATGGAATAGATAAGGCTACCATATTCTTTCTTAACCTTAACACCTTCCAAGAGAAATCTAAGGGTCTTGAACTTGGACAAAAAATCTTCAATGGAAGAAAAATTATTGGGGTCCAACGTAAGCAACTCATTTTCGAGTTGATGGGCTCTAATTTCATTTTTAATTCCAAAAACTTTATTGAGTTGTTTCATTGCTTCATCGGGGGTATCAATGTCTGCGATATGAAATCTAACATTTGGAGAAATAGACATCCCTATCAATCCATGTGCTTGATCTTTCTTATTTTCCCATTTCACTGCCTTATCTTCATCTTTAGGTTTAGACTCTTGGCCTGAGGCTATTCTATAAATACCTTTACTTCTAAGTAAATCCTCAATGTAGAACACCCATTGGAAGTAGTTGGTGCTGTCAAGAATAACTTAGCATGGACTTTCATTTTAACAGAAACTGAAGTTGTAAATGTTGAAACTAAGTATTCCAATGGAAAGATCTCAAAAAAATAGGCCGATTAAAAAAAAATGGCTCTGAAAATGGCTTCTAGATGAAGAAGTTATGGCTTTTTGAAGAAAATTTGTTGAAGATGCCGACGAAGTACGTGAATGTGCAGAAGTGAATGATAATGTTATATTTTAAAAAAAAAATCCCCCTTTTTCCAAACTTAATCTAATTAGCTCACTTTTAAAAAACAATTATGTGACCCACTTTTATAAATAAGTGAAAGTCACTTTTACAATGGTACTTTATGAGCCATCCACTAAATTGTAACTTAAATAAAAGATAAAGAGACTTTAGAGTTATAAGTGACTCACTTTTTATAATGGGTGAGAACACCTTTACATAAAGTAACTTTAAAACATAAGTTACATGTGCTTTTTGAAAAAGTAACTCAACAAAAAGAAAGACTTGAACCCAAGACCTCTATTCTCATAAAGTAACTTTGGACCAAGTGAGCTAGATTAAAAGGTTAGTAATTTTTGGAAAAAAGGAAGTGGGGTTTTTTTTAGTCACTGAAACTTTGGAGTGCGTGCTTACTTGAAAAAGGCCTTTTTGCCTACAAAACAAAAAAACACACAACCTAACACAGACATGCAAAAACAAAACCAAACCTTATGGCTTGAAGTTAGCTTTCATCGAGAACTAAATATTTTACTCAATGTTTATGATTTTCCGAGATCACACTAAGGCGCAGCAAAAAAGAGCATACGCATGAGAAAAATCCTTCCTTTCTGTTTTTGATTTGCCCAAATCACACAAAGCCGTGAGGCAAAGAGCATACGCAAAAATGAAAGGTATAGATCCGGTAATAAAAAAACAGAGAGCTAAATAAACCGAAATAAACAGAGAGATGAATAACTAAAACTGCAAATAAACATTGTATACCTCCAGATCTTAAAAATGACGTAGCTAGGGCTACTGGAAACCATTTCGAGTGAAACGAAAGGGGTTCCTGTACTCCTAACACAATAGAGCAGTCCTCTCGGCCCGAAAGCAGTGAGAAACAGTGGATCTAGGAAACGACAGTCAGATGCAGTTGTACCGGCTTCGGATTTAGATCACCAACGGATGCGGCCCTCAAATAGTTCTGATACCATGTAGGAATTTACAGGGTAAGTTCCACAGATATAACACCAAAGGGCACCACTCACAAACAGATCACAGATCAATACACCAGTATTCTTGCTGTGGTTAAAACCCTCAAAGAGGGAAACAGTGCATGGCATGAGCCAACGCGGCCACTTCAGGCAATTTATTAATAAAAGAAAGAAAATTTACATAAGCTTCTCTCATGAACGGTCATCTTACAAATACCCTCCATGCTCTTTAAATAGAGATCATGGACCAATCGGGTGTTAAGCCACAGATCAAGTGTCTGTAATGTTGAGGAGAAAATGAATCATCGAATCACTTCATGTCTAGAACATATTGTGACCATCGGATTGTAAGTTACAAAAGTACATAGTAAAGAAACACACTTTACCTAACTCTACACTAGACCAAGTTATACTTAACTATTTCCTATGTGTCAGAATATCTTAACAATATACAATGCCACAGAGATAAGCTTCGCATGTCTTAACTTAGTTCAAAAATTTTCCCTTAAATTTTATAGATCTTTGGTTCCTTCCAGATTTCACCAAAATTTAATTTTTATAAATGTATAGACGAGCTCGGCCTTTGCACTGTTTAGTTATATCTCCAAAATGTTGATTACTTCAAATTTTGCTATCTATGTTCTGCTTCCAACAGCAAGTGGTCTTTGTCTACAACTACGAGCCTGAATAAGATATGTAAGTGTATTATGAACTGATGCTTCTTAAACGGATAAGAGCTTGCTTCAAATGCCAAGTTATTCTGTCACCAATGATAGTCTTCTTTATGCAGAGATGAAGATAATAGTCTTTCCTGTGGCTTGCATAGTCCTTCTGCAGCTCATATAGTACCTTATAAGAATTTGCTCGATAATGAATTGTGTTCTTTTAGCTTATCTGAATTCCATAGTAGAAACTCGAGTTTTCCCTTTTAGATCAAGGTTGTATGAATTTCTTTTTGACTTTTTGAACTCTCCTTGTCTTCTTCTAAACTTCATCCTTTTCTTTTTCTTTCAAAGATAAATTGGATGCTATGTAATGTGTATGCCAAATGAGGGATGCGAATAGGCTTGGATGTCATGTTCAATGAAATAGAATGCCTTATATAGGATAACTTAGGAGTAGAACTTGTATAGCCTTGAATCTTCATGTATCGAAGGTGATATATGCCTCAAAATCTTTGTTTAAACCAGTGTTGATAATATCACCAATATATCGGCGATATTTCAAAATATCGCGATATTTCCTGCAAAACGATATATCGTTGAGTAAATATCACAATATTTCCCGTTTTAAAAATATCGGCTAAATATCGCCATATTTTGAAATTATCGGCTATGTTTAAAAATCTGAACAAAAAACAAAACAAAACAAAAAATATGATTTTTATGTTTGTCGATATTTTTCGATATTTTGCCAATAAGATGTTTTCAGGACCCTCACCGATATTTTGTCGATACCGATATTTTCAACAATGGTTTAAACCACCAGAGGATTTCAGATTGCTTCATAGCATATCACCACAGACTTGAACTGTTCATAAGTGTCATCATAGGTTTAGATCTACTTTATTCGGATGCCCAGAACTTTCTTTCCTAGCTTCCACAGTGTTTTTGTAGATTGCAAAGATGATGGTCTTTGTGTTTGCAACACTAGAACTTGTGTTAGCACAGAGGGATGCATTATAGAAATTTGTATCACATGCTACAAGAATTCGCATCACATGGAGCCTTATATGTTACAGTCAATAAGGACCTTAGTACTCCACAGAAAACTATTATAGAGGTCTAATCTTCTTAAGCATATATTCTTAAAAAATTGGTCTTGAACTAGATCTCAAATAGTAGTATCCTTGACATATTGTTATTTGTATGTGACATAGAGTAATGTCCTTAAGACAATAGATGTCTCAGAGTTCTCATATAATCACAAAGAACCACAAAATTTGTAAAAGAAGAAGAGACCGATATGAGGATGTCTCCAAGAGTATTGAGTGTTGGCTGCTACAAGGACAATGATCTTCTAGACTTTTGGTTCAGCTTTTGATAGAAAGAGATATAATTGTTGCAATGAAATTTTCAAGTGATGTTGCAGTAATGGAGTCTTCAAATGAGCCAACAAATTGTGATCTTCAATCTGCCTTTCCTTCACCTTAGCTCTTGTACCATGTTCATAAATCAGGATGCTTGTAGATTAGGGTGATATCTCTTACTTGATAATTACTTATGAATGGTTGTTGGCTTCTTATTTAATTTATTATGTTATTCTTCATCAAGCAATTACCAAAAATACAAATATTGAAGATGACAAGAGACAAATAACACGGGAAATTAGGCTCCAAGCCAAGGCAAAACCCCACAAGGGGGAAAACCCAAAAAAATCATTTTCTTATAGAATCAGATCAAAGTGAGATATCCAAGACCCAAGACCAAGACCAAGCTTGTCACAATGAACCCAAGTCAGCCCTCTTCCAAATCTTCTTTACCAAGTCAAAGTCAACGCTGGTCAAATCTCTGCATTCTGGTCATCCCCTGAAAATTAAGCCCTGTAACAACTTTGGAAAACTGCAGAAAATAATTGCACGTGGACAAATTAGAGCAGAAAACAAGACTCTCTTTCTCCTTTTACTTCTCTCTCTTCTTTGACTTTGTTGGTTTCCTTCTTCTTTCTTGCACAGAAATCGATGTGATGTCAAAATGTGGAGCACAAGTGCCAAGATATAGTTGTTCGACCATATGAAGAGGCACAACTTATGGGTTGGCTGACTTGTCCATCTGGAGGGCCAACTTGGTCTTGTGAAGACACAATGACTCTAAAATAAATTTCTTTTATTTTCTCTCTAAAAGTCCAAACGGGACTTTGACTCAATGACTAGTAATAAATTTTCTTTTTGACTCAAATGACCCTACAAGCATGAAAAGCATGCTTTGACCAGAAAATAATAATAATAATAATAACTTTTTTTTCTTCTTTTTGCTTTTACAAGAAATACATATTGATACAAGTACAATGATAATTATGAAGACCGAACCTAGTTACATTTTCAACATTGGCCACACACAATGTTATGTGTGTGATAACCTTGGCCACAAAGCTAAAGATTGCAAGCTGCCATATATCCTAAAGAGATCTAGCCAGAAGATGGAAGCAACTTCAAGCAGACCAAACAATGAAAGAAATGCAGACAACAAAAGGCAATCTACTCGAGTGTTGAAGAGGAAGAAAAAGGAGCAGCATGTCAATTCAATAACAAAGTGAAGTCAACAAAGGAAGCAATGAAGAACTCGGTCTATGTCAGAGTAGCGCCATCTCAGGGGGAAAGCATCCCCAACAATGCCTTGGAAGAAATAACAAATATGAGAAGACTAAACCTACACACGAAATGTGACAAAGGCATCTTGTTGCATTGTATTATGAAGAGCTTGAGGACCTAAGAATGGACACATTGGATGTATCAACCCTAACTTCATATACCAGTTATGTAAGACAACACATACATCCCAAGATATCTGATAAAAGGTTGTAGAGGATTTTATTCATGGTTATATTGAAATGCACCAGAGGCAACTTTCTTGACAGCAGTAAAAGAAGAGTAGAATAACATATATGAAACTCTCTGCACAATATGTTCATCTATAAAAGACAAAGTACAGAAATTTTCTTACTATCATGTAAATATCCATATAAGCTAAATCAATTTTCTTCACGTAGAAAACCATCAAGTTGGTTCAACATTCAGAAAGTCAGCATTTAATCATATAGCATTGATATCAAAATCTATGCAAGAAATATGTACCTGGTTTGTCATCATTCAAAGGGTAAACAGTTGGATATGCATAGTCAAAGCTTTTTAAATATGAATCCAGTTCAGTATAAGAATATTCGTGCATCACTCGGATTTCCTCAAATCCTTCATCTCTATCATTACAATCAAAAGGAAGTTTAATGTCATATATGTTCAGTATTGAAGACCAAATTTCTGATCTCATTCACTCATGTATATAAGTGAGATCAATTGCAATTCCAAAAGGAGATGTGTTCGCAGGACTTCCTTAAGAAGCATTCAACGTATATCAGCTATCCTATATTGTTCATCACCTAGAAGGCTACATAAATGAAATATGTCAAAGAAAGAGAAAGCTCCAAAACAAGCATGCACCACCTACAAAATATATTCAACAAGAAAATTAGAGTGTGACAATACAGAGCATAAAAATCTCCAAATTCTCATTTGGGCAATTCTTCCAACACAAGCATGAACCATGACTTATACAACTATATGAAAAGTTGACATGTTGGCCATACCAATCATAATACAAATAGACATGTGGAAGGGCCCTACATGATTGCTTACTATTTATGACAGCATACTTGATTGGTAAACAGAGTGGGCAGAAGCAAAGTTCATAAGTTCGAGTGATCACATTGAACAAAAACAAAGCCAAAAAGTGAACATCACTACACCATACAACCTCAAATTCCAATGCCACTATGCACACATATTTGGTTGACAGGCAGGGACAATTGCAAACAAAAGCAGAATGGATCTCGCAATCTGAGTTTGACAGCTAGTTTTACAACTTCATGAGAAAAAGTGAGACACTTTCTGCCAAAACAGGGAGTAATTAGTATGTTATGAAGAAATGTTTAGAGGTTCGAGCTCAAAGCAGATGATGCATTTAAAGCACTTATCGCTAGCTTTGGTTCAGCTTCAGTTCTTAAGTACACTAACTGTCAGGGCAGATGGGATTTAGTTAGGATAGCATAAAAGATGCTTTTACACAAGGTGATGCAGGAAATGGAAACAGAGTAGGTAATGGATTGTCTACTTGATTGCAGGATAAGTTATTGAATGCAGGTGCTGAGACAGTAGACATGGAAATCAACGTTGGTTTACAAAATGGGACAAAGCTTTGGAGATCAGGATATGTTTACAAAAGGTTTTCTCATCCTGTAATCAATTACAGCAGGCTCCATTTACAATACGAAGAGCAGCACCTCAACATAGTGCCTTGAAGAGCAGAAACTAAAATCTACAACTTCTCAAAATACCCATCACCAGGACTTGAAACGATATCCTAAATACTCTGATCAAAAGACTTAAAAACAAGTGATTATAGTGCCTCCACACAGGATCAGCGAAATGCAAAAGTTTTGACAACATAAATTCGAAGGTGTCTGAAGGAGGAAAGAAGAAGGAAGAAGAATGAAGCTCGAGTAGCATGGTTATTTGAATTAGAATGAGACTCATATAGATGGAACAAACAGAGAGAGAGTAGCCAGAGGAATAGAGAATAGGCAGTCAGACAGAGGTGCCAAATGAGATTGACTTAAGGATTACAAAATTGAACAGAATGCACATATGGACAAATGTTGGGTGAATGTTATGAATCAAATATATATAAAAATAATATAAATATAAATAATGATGATAATTCTAATAATGATTAATTAATTAGTGATTAGTATTGAAGAGGCATGTCTCTATGGACATGACCATTCATGAAAGGGTATCTACCTAGCTATATATATGGGACCCTCAATTGTGCTCAATCCTCTCATATAATTTGTACAATCTATATAACTATGTTTGTCCTATCATGGATATTTAAATTTTATATATTTCAGATCTTCCGAGTATTTTGTTGTGTGTATGAACTTTGTTCATAACAATAGTATCAGAGCATTCCTTTGAGTATACGAACTTTGTTTGCTACAGTGGTATCAAAGCATTCCTCTAAGTATATGAACTTTGTTCTTAACATTGGTATCAGAGTTGTTCAATCCTCAAGTCACTCAACCGCTGCATAGAGTCAATCTGATCCGCCATTGACTCTTTGTCAATTTCATTGTTGTCGCAATTCAAGCATTTCACTACATAAGATTTTGGAGGTTCTCTAGTCTTCCATTAGGCCTTTGGCCACTTTTACAAAGAAAAAAAAGGAAAATAGAATATAGTAGAAAAAAAGAAAAAAAAGGCATATATTATATAAAAAAAAACATATCTATATATATATATATAAAGTGAAAATAAATTTAATAAATAGAAATAAAAATAAAAAATATTAAATTAAAAAAAGGGAATTATAGAAAAAAAAGGATTTAAATTTGAAAAGAAAAAGAGTTGAAAAAAAATAGTAAGAAAAATAAAAACATAAAAAAGTCAACGGAGAAAAAAATATTAAAAAATAATAATATATAAAAAAGGGTCGCAGCCACAACCCCAAATTGCATTCGACCGCCATCGTTCCGCCTCCACAAGGAATCCGCCCACAACCGCCATTCTGTTGTCATAATACTCCCTTCTGTGCAACCACACTCTCGTTGCACCCTGCTCTTCCGCCACCAGACGACACCAACGGTGACACCTCCGACCATCGCCTCTCCCACAATAGACAACTCTCCACATGGCCACTTCTCTGCCATTCCAATCCAATCTAACCCGTTAGCCACCCAAACAAACCATCACAATCGAGTTGCATAACCACAAACAAGTATAGTTGCAGGCATTTACAGCCATTGTCAAAGCCACCAACTGTTGTCGCGCTTACAAACTACAGCAATAGCCGTCGTCGCGCTTGCTCGAACCACCAATCCAGCCGCCCAAGCCACCGCCAATCGTGTTGCACCCAATTATGGTTTTTCTCCGCCGCCATTTCCCTGTGAGCCCCGCCATCCGTCGTCACTCACTTGACAATAAATGTGTTTATTCCGTTGTTTTGTGCAGCCTCAACCGTCACATGGTCTATTCGTAACAAAATTTTTGCTACCTTGTCAATTCATATTAATTTAATCTAATGGGTAAATATATAATTATATTATATAGTTTAATCAAATATAATGAAAATTATGTATTTGAAACTATATATATATCCAAGTAAAAAAAGAAATACTAAAGATTGGAAGGAATAAAGTTTCGAAGGTTTATGAAAAAGGTATTTATTAAAAAAAAAATCAAGAGTATTTAAATATTTGAGAGCAAGAATTGTTAAAATTGGCAACTACAGCCAAACTCCACATGGGTCATCTTATTTATGACCGTTGATATTTTTGTTGGATTCCTCTCTCCGAGAGGTGTAGGATTTTATCTAAAGACCATTCGATTCTGTCATGTACAAATGAAGTTATGAATTTATTTTGATTATGGGCAAACTGTCAAGGTCGGCCAGCAAACTTATGTAGGCTCAGAAGCCCAACAGTCACATCTATTCATCCTCAACATTGCATATAAATAGAAAGTGACTTAGCCTAATTTGGACACACTCATCTTCACACTTCTCTCTCTCTCTCTCCTCATTGATTGGGTACGGATTTCTGGGCCGCTCTCTCTCCACACATCTGAAATTTCAGGAGACCGAATTTCTGGACAGTTTGACCAAGCGTTGACCAGCATGTGTTGACCTCCTTTGACTGTGTTTTTTGTGAGGGCTATATCTGTTTAGGCAGGCCGCACTTCTGGGCACAAAAATCAAGGCTAAACGTTGATTGTTGGCCAGCGTTGACTTTTCTGGTTAGGGCTCTTTTGTCGCTATTATAAATTATCAGATTTGTAAATTGTACTATCTCTCTCTGTTGAACTATTGAAGACTTAAAGAAGATTTGATCAAGGGTTTCCCCACATTGGGGTTTGTCCCTGGCTGGTGCCACATCTTGTGTCCTCTTGTCTTCGCTTGTCTTTTAATGTTTATATTTATGTTCTATCTGCATTTTACTATCATGTTGATGTGATTGCTAATCTGAATATTGATACTGGGCTAATAAATAAATTGAAGTAAAATTGCTCTAAAGCATAGAACATACCATTGTTGCCTCAAATTAACACTAACTCATGGACAAAAGTGATGGATGATCTGTGCCCTATGTAGAAGTTCCCAAAGATGAAGACTCCTTGACGAAAAAGAAATTCATGACATCGTAGGAAGGAGCTCTTCAAGCAACTGGTTGTTTCAGGATCTCCACATGAAGAGCTGCGATAGGTCCCTAGTTAAGAGGGAGCCTGAAAAGAAGTTTCTTACTTAAAAGATGTAGAAATTTATGTTTTCCCACCCCGGTTTTCAGTTTCTCCTTATTTCTCCCATATAGTTAAATGCTCTTTCCCATAACCATACATTTAACAAGCTGAAAAAAATAAATTTGCTGAAAACACAAATTCTGGAAATTTTACAGAATGCTGGAAATTGCAGAAATAAAAATCAGCAATAATAACCAGCCATTAAAACACATTTAAACACTGAGATTTTTGGTCAATATGACCCTGGAAAAACCCCCTACAACTCTTGGAGAAAACCAATTTGAGAACTCTTCTTTATTTCTGAAAATTGCCTTTTACAGTGAGAAATTTTCAGCAAAAAAATCAGCAAGCAAATTTACAACTTATCTCTTTTCCCATGCTTCATAGCAAACTGGAAATTACAGCAAACAGGACAGCAATAAATGTTGTACGGTCTCCTCGATTTTCGTGCCCACTTTCAGCATTAAATGATGTTGTATGGCCCTCGTTTTGCGTGCAAAAAAACCAACAAACTGCTCCTCGATTTTGTGCAAACCTCTCCTCGAAAATCGTGCCAAAATCTGCCTTTCACCGTGTGTTGAATCAGCTGTACAAATCTGCTCAACTGCTGCCTTGGAATGTGTGCCAAACTGCTGTCTCCTTCTCCTCCCTGCTCAGAAATCTCTCTTGCTCTCTTGCTCTCCTTCTCCCAATCTGCTCATGAAAGAATTGAATCGAATGTGATCTTTTCCTCCTTTTCCTCCCTTAATATAACTCCAAATGACTTTTGGGTGACCCAAGTGACTTTTGGGTGATCTCTAAATCCAATGGCTGAAATAGATTTAGATCAATGGTTGAGATTAAATGCTCATTTAAATCTCACTTTTTATTTTTTAATTCACCTCACTTTAATAAAGACCCACTTAGTCATTTATTTCCAAAGTCACTTTTCTTTTCTAATTTTTCATTGACTTTATAAAAGTCACTTTAAAATTAGACTTAGTAACTTTATCACTTAAAGTCACTTTTAAATTAGATTTAACTTTATGAAAAAATTACAAAGTCACTTTAGGAGAAAAATTAAATACTTTTTTGGACACTTTTCCCTAGGCCAAAGATCAAAGCCTAAGGGAACCACCTGTCCTCCGGTACCAAATTTCAACAAAAGAAATTTGAAAAATTCCTAAGCAGGGAGCTTAGGTACATTCCTTTGTGATAGGAATGAGTACATTCCTTTAATGGATATGTCCTCCTAGTTTGAAAAGGAGAGATAGACATGTCGTTTTGTTCTTCACCTAGGAAGACAAAATGGAGGATTGTGTAATCATTTGGCATTCGATGCTCTTTGAGGATGAGATAGGGAATCCAATAGTAAGTGTCATCGTGGATGACCTATATTCTTCGTGGCACTGGGGAGTCCAAGAAAAGAATAGTCCTTATGGAGCATATCCTGAGTGAACCTAGGTGGGGTATGTTCCTAGAGAGACAATGATGAGCATGTTTATAAATCATTGGTCTCGCCAACATTGTGCTCTAATCTTGTGGAGAGATAGAGTTGTTAGTCAAGGCCTTGCTATATAACAATGTTGGTTGATATGATGCTATACAAATGAGTTACAAATCCGAATTCTTCTTATGAGAGATTCTTCAGATTGAGAAAGTCCAAGTACCATTATGAATACCTCCCTAGTTAAGAGGGAGTGTTGAAAAGTGTAACTAGGTTTGGTCTTTATAATGACATGTAATTATGATTTTATGTAATGAGATGTAAATAAGAAAAATAAAAATCATTATATTGACTTGCTTCATGGGTTTCATGAGCAAGGGATTTTGTTTTTGAGACAAGACTCCCATTGAGAGTCTTTAGGATTTATTTATCATCTAGTCATAAAATGTTAAGAGTCATTGTCATGTAATGAAGTCATGTTACACTTTGTAAAAGGTCAATAATGTCTATGTAAAGTATCCTCCAAGAACTTGTCATCTACCCTCTTCAAGTCGGCCTCCAAAAGAAGAAGGAACTCTCTAGAACAAGTCGGTCTACCTCCAACAGTCATGTCGGCCTAAAGAACATGTGGTGAGGTGTATATATACACACACTCGTCCTACATTTGGAGCAAGCAACTTGACTTGCCTTAGACAAGCAAAAGTGCGAAGTAAAGGGCTAAACAAAAGTGCGAAGAGGAAGTTAAACAGCAGTGCAACGAAAGGGTTTCTTCTGGGCAAGTGAAGGAGAATTCTTCTGGGTCAACGAAGGAGAGACTCTTCTAGGTCAGCGAAGTAGAGTTTCTTCTGGGGAAAACAAAGAAGGTTTTTTTTGGGGCAATGTGAAGAAGGTTTCTTCTCAGACAGTGAGAAGAAGTTTTGTTCTAGGGCAGCAAGGATTCTTCTGGGAGGCCGAGATAGAAATCTAGAGACCGAGTTTCTCTAGAGGAGACCACTGAAGACCTAGAGATCGAGATACTCTAGGGGAAGTCGAGAAGAAGCAGTGTGAAGGATAGAGACCGAGTTTCTCTAGAAGGAGCCAAGGAGAGCAGTTTGAGACCAAGAAGAAAGTCAAGAAAGGGAAGAGGCAGAGCATCAAGGTTCGTGACAAGGTTCTTGGGAGGATACTAGAGTTAAGCGTTTGTGTCATGGTCTTGGTACTTATAAATTGAAGATCTAGAAGAAGAATTTTGATCAGATTTTCCTCTCAAGAGGTGAGAGGCTTTGGCCCTGGCTAAGAAACCTACATACTGTGTCACTTGTCTTTTATTGTGCATATTGGTAATTATCTTGATTAAGAGAACACATTAATAAGCTAACAAAAAAAAGATCATAAGCTAAGAAGTAAAGTTATATCACAAACAATTATCAAGCAAAGAAATTGTTAACTTTAAATGCCCTAGATTTCTCAACATAATGAGCCAGTGATTATTCTACTATATGTGGATGACCTATTTATTACAGGTGTAGAGCGAAGGATACAAGAATGCAAGAAGATGCTGGCAGACAAATTTGAGATGAAGGATCTGGGTCTAATGCATTATTACCTAGGATTGGAAGTATGGCAGAAACCTGGGGAGATTTATTTGGGGCAAGGAAAGTAAATAATTAAGTTGTTGCAGAAATTCGGTATGATGGATTCCAAGCCCATGACAACTCCCATGATCACCAATCTCAAGAAGTTAAGAAGCCCTGACTCAAGTCCTCCTATCAAAGTTGGTGGGTTCCCTAATGTATCTGGTAAACACTAGACCGGATATATGTTTTGTTGTGAACATTCTTAGTCAATTTCAGTTGGAGCCTCGTCATGATCATTAGATAGTTGCCAAGCATATATTGAGATATCTACGAGGTACTATTCATCACTGCCTAAAATATGATAGCAAGGAAGTCAAGCTGACAGGTTTTATGGACTCTGATTGGGGTGGTAGTGAGAGCGATGGAAGAAGCACTACTGGTGGATGTTTTAGTTTGGGATCTGCGACAATGTTGCATTAATCGTTATCGGGATAATATTGGCGCGAGGAAAAAATTGGAAAAAGTCGTAATTATCGGGAAATAATCGGAAATAATCGGGAAAAAATCGTTTGGTACAAAAATATTCATTTTTTTTCATTTTTTTCATTTTTTTTAATATCTAAACCATCTACAACATAAAATAAAACATTGACACATAAATATGATAAAAGAACTAATATATAAGATGTTTAATATCATTTCTAGTGCTAAAATCACACATAACATTGAATCTTGTCCTAAATAGTAAGTCCTAACTCCTGAGTCCCAACTCAGCCTCAAAATATCAACAAAAAATATAATAATGTATCTCATCATGTCATAATGTCATATACAATAAAATGAAAAAAATAACTAAAGTCTAATCCTATTGATTTCCTCTGCCCCTCTTGCAAGAAAATGCCACAGCTTTCCCTTTCCCTCTAGATGTAGATGCTGGTGCTGGTGGAGTTGGCAGTGGAGTCTGATATGCTCTAGAAGCTGAAGAACTAGAAGTAGGAGCTATAGGAGGTAGACCACGTCCTCTACTAGTGGCAAGGGTGGCTCGGGCAGGTGGTGTCACCTGGAAACATTACAATCTCCCAATCCTGAAATCCTGAAAAACTGATAAGTCTGCTGGATTTTGAATGAAATCTAAAATTCTACTTTCTCCATATGAAATCCAATGAGGTCGGAACCACTCTCAAACATCCTGAGTCATTTCATGGTAATGTTAAAAATTTAAGTAAAAAGATGAAAATGAAGATTAAGGAGAATGTCACTTTTACTTTAAGAATTTAACATTACCATGAATAGCATATCAATACTAGGGCCTAGACTTGATCATTAAGCTGCCCCACTCAAAAATTATTTGTTTCTTTCAAAAAAAATTGCATTCCGAACATTTAGCATCCTTTATAAAACCTCGTTGCCCCGACTGCCCGCAATAATTTCCAATTTTATCGCGATCTTTTGGAAAAAAATCGCAATAATTTGAAAAACTCACAATAATCCAAAAAAATCGGGAAAAAAAAAATATTGGCGATAATTTCGAATAAAACTCGTGATATTTTCGTTCTGCTGAAAAACTCGCGATAAAACGATAAAATCGCGATAATATCGCGATTTTCACAACACTGATTTGCGATGATTTCATGGATGAGTAGAAAACAAGATCATGTTGCTTTAAGTAGTGTTGAAGTTGAGTATGTGGTTGCATGTGAAGTAGGAAAGGAGGTTGTATGGTTAAGGAAGCTTCTGCCAGATTTGTTTGAGAAACCTCTAAGTCCTACAGTGATAAATTGCAATAATCAAAGCAGCATTAAGATGTCTGAAGATCTCGTGTTCCATGCAAGGACGAAGCATATCAACAATAAGTACCACTATATTAGAAGTTTGGTACAAGATGGGATCGTGAAGCTATAGTATGTTCCAACCAACAAACAGGTAGTTGATGTGTTGACAAAGTCTCTTCCTAATAAGAAGTTTGAATATTTGAGAAGCATGCTTGGTTTGGTTGATATTATTAATTTCGTTAACGAAAGGTGTTTGGAAGAGACTTGAGGAGGCATCTTGTGTGATACAAAATGCCTAGGAGGACATCTGGTCGACATGTGTGTTGATACCTAGATCCCAAACTAGGAAGGGTGGCATTGTTCATAGATCTATGACCTTGTATTACGTACCTAGATTGTTGGGTTGATGGTCAGCAAGTAAGCCTAATGGTACCTAGAGAGGTTGAAAGCTTTAGTCCATCTTAGTCTCACCCAGATAGATTTCCCTAGTCAGGAATCTAGTCTATGGCACCTTGTGTGTCGAAATTCTTCGTAGTTCTTGTGTTTTGAGATCTTCCTTCTACTTGTATATATATGTGTAAATTATGAATACCTCCCTAATTAAGAGGGAGTGTTGAAGAATGTAACTAGGTTCGATCTTCATATTTATATTTGAGGCAAAAAATGAAAAAGAAATTTTTGTTATGACTTATTAAAGAATAGGTTTCATGCTTGGGTCATCATTTTATAGATCAAATTCCCCATTGTGGACTTCTAGGTTTTACACTGAGTCATTGGAGTCATTGTCCATTTAATGAGGACCTTCTTGGGCTTTTGTATCATATAAAAAGAATTATTATTGAGCCAAAAATGTATTTTGTCACCTCCACACCAGTCGACCCTGACCTAATGAAGTCGGCCTAGAAGAAGACAATTCGACCCACAGATGAGGGTATATATACAAGAGAAGTTAAATCTATTTGGACATCAACTCAACAAGTTCGATACACATCAAGGAAGTGCTAAAAAAGTGTAAAGTTCAAGGGGAAGAAGGAAGAAGTACAAGTCAAAGTTTTTGGGCTGTCTCTCTCTCTCTCTTTTATTCGAAGTTACTGGTCTATTTGCTGGATCGAAGTTCTGCTACTAGGAGGGTCGAAATTTTGAAAGTGTTGGGTGTTGAAGAATCTAGGGCAAGTTATTAATGATTTTTCCATCATTGACAATTGCTTGTAATGTCTTTGAATTTTCTTGAGTTTAACTTCTTTATGTTTGTTTGTTCTTTAATCATCAAAAAGTTATCAAAACAAGAAAAACAATAAAGTACACGTACACAAAATGTTGGCTCCAAGCCAGGGCAAAACCTCTCCTTTTGAGGGTAAAACCCTTGAATCTCTTCTTATAGATATTTAGATGATGAATACCAAGACCCTTGACAAAATTGACACCAGATTACCTCCAAGATGTTTGTCACTATCCTCTACACTGTTTGGCCCACAATCCACAGTCTATAGACTTGATATCACTATACTCCTTCTTAGTCTCCTTATGTCTTCGTTGTCCAGTCACAGTCCTCGACTCCTCCTTTCTCGGCTGCCATAATTCTTCGTTTATGTTATTGTCTTGAGACAATCCTTCATGCTCTTCGTTGGTTATGATAAAGATAAGAAAGGCCACCACCGAGAGCTGAACATAATCATTGTATATATATACACCACCATCGAGCGCTGAACGCAGTCACTGTATATATATACACCACCATTGGGAACTGAACGCAATCATTGTATATGTATACACCACCACCGAGAGTTGAACGCAGTCACTATATATACACCACCCCCGAGAGCTATCATAGCATATAGACTTCCAAGATAGACTTCCAAGAGCTTGATATTACCCTTGATCACTTCACCGAGGTATCACTGTGTATGCGTACAATCTTCGTTGACCATGATGAATGATCTGAAGACTTGTTCATTGACTCAACATCACTCCTTATATATATAGATCATCTATGATACATTAGGCCGACATGAGTGCCTTAAAGGTAGGCCGACAAATCATCAAGGAGATCACTGTCTTTTTGTAGAGCCAACTTGCATGAGGATAGTGACACTTGTTCTTGGAGCGTAATCTTTTGACCTTATGACTTTTATAATACTTATGATGAGACATAAAATTCTAAAGGCATCAAGAAGAAGTCTTTGTCCTATGGTAAACACATCTTGCTCATGAAACCCATGATGCAAGGAATAATAATTTTTTCTTTTACATAATTATAATTACAAGTCATAATGAAAACCAAACCTAGTTACATTTTCTTCAACACTAGGTCGAAGATTTTGCCGCTGGGAGGTCGAAATTCTGAATTTGTTGGGTCGTTGTTGCTACAAGGTCGAAAATCTAGATTGAAGTTGCTGGAAGGAAGGGCTGACTTGGTGGTTGGAGGAGGTCTTTGTCTAGGTTGAAGAGTCTTGGATTATCTCGTTTTAACTACTGAGGGAAGAAGTTTGACTGGGTTTTCCCCTAGATAGGGGTTTTGCCCTAGCAGAATGCCTACATCTTGTGTCTCTTATTCTTGTGATCTTCATACACACATAATTTGGTAATTGCTTGATGAAAGATAATAGAATAAAGATATAAAAGAAGCTAACATAATTCACAAGTAATTATCAAGGAAGAGAAATCTAAAACTAATTCTATTAGTATTGATTTCTCAACAATAATAGGGT
This sequence comes from Pinus tabuliformis, assembly GCA_031772625.1. Lineage (NCBI taxonomy): Eukaryota > Viridiplantae > Streptophyta > Pinopsida > Pinales > Pinaceae > Pinus > Pinus tabuliformis. The sequence goes on from CM062815.1 coordinate 958,471,087, forward strand.
TGACTATCTAGCCATCCCTAACACAAGTAGGGAACACTTTTACGGGACTTGATCTAGTTAGATATTTGAAGGTTATCTAAATTTTAAATGTTATTATGGCATTAACAATTATGTATGGTCCACTATAATGCATCTATAGTCATTGTCCTTAATGATTGGTGGTATTCACTTGATCTTGAGATGGTTTTACCACGTGGTTCTTCACACAACAACAGAGGCCTTCAAGGGAACATTACATCTCTCCACTACACAGCTTGCCCAGGCCATTTTGCACCTTCCAAAGAGTAGTGTTGACCTTGCAGATGCAACATTGCCCCTCCAAAGCAAAGCTTTGGGCACTTCGATGATTCCAGCTAATGATTGACACAACTGGGCACCCCCAAATGCTGAAACACTGAGCTCCTCTTGCTTGGTGTTCGATTTTCTTGATGTTGTACCCAGCAGACCCGTAATGCTCCCAGGCTAGCCTTGACACTACTTGATGTTAAAAATTTGAAAGTTCTATGCAGAAACTTAAAATTCTTTGCAAAAACTTGAAAGGTATATGCAGAAAACTTAATGTACTTTGCAGAAAACTAAATGTACTTTGCAGAAGTTGAATGTACTTTGCAGAAAACTAAATGTACTTTGCAGAAAGCTGAATGTACTTTGCTGGAAACTTATTGTACTTTGCAGAAAGCTAAATGTACTTTACAGAAAACTTAATGTACTTTGCAGAAAACTGAAAAGGTCTATGTTACAATTACTTAGAATGCAAATTTCTTCTTCAAAACTTTTCAAATCAACAATTGTAGATAGAACATAATCATAAGGATCATATGAAGACAACCAAGCACAAATATGAGACACTGAGATTTAGGTCCAATAACTAGGGCAAAACCCCTCCAGGGGGAAAACGCAAATGATTCTTCTTCTATTAGATTTCTTCAATTGTTCAGCAGAGTACAGAGAGAGAGAGAGAGAGAGAATGAGAATGGATAAAGTCACCAATGTCTGATCAACTTGTAGCTGAAGTGTTCTTGCTCTTTGCTTGAAAATCTCCTCCTTCCTCTTGCTCTCACACTTTTCACACTCAACACTTGCTCTCCTTCTTCACAATGAACATGCTACATTGAACTCTCACTTGCTCTTGCTTAAATAGATGAGAAAGGAGAGGAGTTACAAAATGAATTCATGCCTTGAGCCAACAATAAGAGAATCGAATTCCATGAGGGAGGAGTTACTTGAGGAGAAGTGTAACTCATCCCAAGAATAGAGAGAGAGGTACACTTGTCTTGAGGAGTTAAAATTCGAATTAGGGAGAGAGAGAGTTACACCTAGACATGAGAGAATATTTAGTGAGAGTTACAAATCAAATTGAGTGAAGGAGTTACAAGTGCATTTAAATAAGAGGAGTTATACTTTTGCCATACATCAAATTAGTAAGGGAGAGTTACATCCACTTAAGTGTGGATTTATTGTTTTATTCCAAGGGAGAGGCTCGATTTGTCAACTAAGAGATTCTCAATTTAATTGACTTATTCCATGAGACTATTGAAAATTTGCTTTTTATTAATCCATTAAAGGTGAAATGACTTTAGACTATTTTATAAATAATGGTATAATAATAATAATAATACTAGTACGGATAAAATATTAATTCTTGACTTGTATAATCATGATTGTTTTGATTTTAAAGTGGATACCATATGTCAAGATCATCCTTGATCATTTAGACATGACTTTCTATTTTTGGAAAGTCACTTCTAAATTGAGATGTGACTTACTATTTTTGGAAAGCCATATTAGAATTGTCAGAAATGAAATTATATTATAGGTGGTTCAAATAGAACTGAAAGATATGATTTCTTCTAGGAGAAATTCATCCTTGAGCTACTAAATTTTAACACTTGATGGGCGTTACTTGATCTTGATTCCAAATGATGATGGTCATTCCTACGATAACGAGGGCATGTACTCACACTTGAAGCCCCAACGTTGGAGAGAGATGATGCCATGTCACCCATCTAGCCCTTAGGAGGGTGCAAAGCATGGTTTTGACGCATGGAGGCACTTTGAGGCATTTCTTGAGGTCTCCCTCAAGACTTGGAGTTGATTATGATAACAAGACATCTCACTAGCCCATCCCATGCATTTTTGTAGCATTTATGGCCCAAAAGGGGCATGACATCATGCTTTTGGAGGATATCGACCACATGTGTGGGATTTTATGGCATTACTTTATTGTTTTGAGCTATGGGGTTAGCTTGTGACTCCTTGACTTGTCAAACACTCAAAGTCAAACTTGTTTTAGGGTTTGTAAGCTAATATTATTTTGTAAAGTGAAGGGATAGACTTCATATAAATAGGGAATCCCTCACTTGTTCTTTTTATCATCACATCTGAGATTTTGGCCTCTCTTAGAAGATTGTGAATCACCTTTGTCTATTTCGCTGCTTAGTAGAGACGTGATTTTATGGAGTGTTTGCTATTGGAGATTAGTTATTGTATTGAAGATGTCTTTTTGGGATTGGAAGAAGGTCTTTTCTTAGAAGAATTTGTAAGTTTATTGTGTATTTTCATTATTTTGCATGTGAATAATTTATGCTAGGGTTTATTTATGTTCCATGACTAAAAGCATATTATTTATTGGAAATATTGGTTAAATTTTGCATGTTAAATATATTCTTTTTTGAAATCCATAGAATAACTCCTAGTGTGCATCTTCTATTTAATTTCTTCCCTCACAAAAAAGATAGTTAGAGTTTCACAAGTGTTAAACATATTTTCTCCCCTTACTCCAATCAATTTTCCTTTCTCTCCAAAATTGGCCCTAAAACTCCATCAACCCAAGTAGAATTAGGCAATGGTAAATTTGTGTTGATAAAAAATCTTCAAAACTAAAATATCTGGGGTGGTTGCATACCTCATTTCCATTTTACATTATGTTGTTAGGTCTACAACAACCTCCCATTTTTGTTAAAAAATCTATAAAAAAAAAATAGGATCCCTTTTAAAATAATTATGTTTATTAAAAAACCTTCCAAAAAAAACTAAGTAATAAAAGCTTTTTCTTTTAATCGGAATAAACTTTCAGGTCAGACAGGTCGAAGGTCGGTTTCTGCACTAAAACAAACTTTCTTTTTAAAATTATCCCAACTCCCTCTCCTTTAGACCTCCCAACTTCTCGATTTTTACTTTTCTGCCGACTCCCGACTCCAAACTCCTTCGACTTCCCGACACTGCTTTATATTAATGCTTTCATTGTTTTTATGTATTCTTAATGAAACCAACCATTTTGATGAGTCAATATACAGGTCATTCGAAGTCAATTTAAATGTTAAATTAATAAACAACCCAACCTTTCACTCACCCGACTATGTTCTTCGCCACTTGAAACGATGGGCAGATGGTTATTTATTACAGAATTTTTGAGACTTAACATTTACCTCACGTGGTTGCAGGTTAACTCCATAAGTTTTTCAAGAAATTGACCTTCTAGTTTTTCAAAAAACCATTACAACATTGTAATATGAGTTTTACGCTTGAAGTTATTCCCTGCTCTCTGCGCGCACTCTCTCAATTTTTTGTCAAAGAAGTATCAATTGTTCATGAGTTCTGTTGTCACACAGAATGTCTAGGCACCGCGACAACGCTCAGATCAAGGGTTGTCACCCTGATCCCCAATCTCTCTGTTTAAGTTGTCTCCCTACAGTACCCTAAGGGGGGTAGACCCTATGGAAAAATGGAATGAAGAAGAACTAGTTGGGAACCAACCAGTTTGGGAGACACAGTGAGGCGATCAAGTACTTGATTAAGATTTAGCAAGACTTAGGATTTGATTAAATTTTAAACAATTGATACCAGTGCCTTATGGAGTCAACGATCTTGCTAGGGAAATTAAGACCGAGTAATCGATTAGCAACTGCATCCTAGATGAATGACTATCTTATATGAAATGCAGATCTTAAAACTAATGTAAGGTGCAAAAATCTTGATTAGTTTTAGTTAAATGCCTACTTAAATGTGAATCCTTCGATCCTTTATGTGTTGAGCCTGATTTCGTAGTAATTGGCAAAGAGAAGATAAGGAGAAGCACACTAAGGTCACCATGGCTCTGACGACTACAAGGTCACTATTTTAAGTACTATTAAAACAGGTTTTTCAAGCAAAGAGTGATGGATACCTATCTCTCTATCGACCAAGCTTATTCTTGGAAGTAAATTTTATCTATGCAAAGTTAACTTATATGCGAATGCACTAAATGATGGAATGAAGTTAGACTCGAGAATCAGAAACACTTGCGTCGCTAAAGTCCTTAATCACCAAAATTAAATGTTCGCTTTAATGGATGAAGACTTAAAATAAACCCTTGAAAATATTACAATTAAACCACAAGCTTATTTCAAATCTCTCTGATACAATCATAGCTCAAAGAGAACAAAAAATTCTTTGCAATTAGTATCAATGTCAACAGATGCTCGAAAATATACTCAGCTTAGGAAACGAAGATATGCGATCTATTATAATTCCACGACAGAGTTCTTTAACAATCGCTTAAATAAAAATGTCTAACATGCAACGAGCATTAAATAATTCAAGCAATGACGATCATGGTTATTTATTACAGAATTTTTGAGACTTAACATTTACCTCACGAGTCATTGAGAAGGGGTTGGCATGGTATGTGGGAGATGGAACTCAGATCCGCTTGGGGCAAGATCCTTGGATTGGATGTTCTGAGGAGTTCACTCTATCTCAAGGTTTGGTTGCGGCTTTAAAGAACAGAGGTCTATACACTCTAAACCAGGTAGCTGATTCCCGAGCCTCTTCCATTTGGAATCAAGGGTGGCTTCAAGGGCGTGACTTAGATTTGACCGACGATAGGTTGGAGGAATGGGACAGGTACACAAGGGACCTCCTCAATTCCTCTGTGCGGTTATCTGACTCTCCGGACGAGCTAAAATGGGTTTTTGCTCAGAATGGTTTTTATTCCCCAAAGGCAGGTTACAAATGCATGATGTCTCAAAACGGATGGGAGAATCCGGATTGGTGGACTAAACCGTTATGGAAGTTAAAAGGACCAGCTAAATCAAAATTGTTCTTCTGGTGTGTCCTATTCCAGAAAGTTCCTACGTGGGATTTCCTTCAAAGAAGAGGTAGAATTGGCCCTGGTAGATGTCCACTGTGTAAAGACAGTGCTGAAACAGTTCAGCATTTATTTCTCTTTTGCCCTTTTAATTCTAGCCTTTGGGCAGCAATGCTAAGCTTAATAAATGTTCCTCATAGATGGGAAGGGCAAGGGCTCTTAGAGGCCTGGCAGAGTTGGTGGAACGTTTCTTTAAACGAAAGGGAACGAACCATTCCGTTACTCATTACATGGGGGACTTGGCTTGCCAGAAATCAAGCTATTTTCAAGGACTCTGCATTCCCTATTGGAAGACTTGCCGCTGAAGGAGCTGCCATCTATGAAAGCATTCCTATCCCTCAAGCTCTTAATTCCTCCAGAGCTGTTAGTCAAGAAGTCATTGGACACTCTATGCCGTGGGCTTATTTTGATGGGGCTTCGGATATTAATGGTCGATGTGGGGCTGGCTTGATCATACATTTTTCAAAGGAGAAGATTGTTAAAGCCTCAATAGGTCTGGGACAGGGTTCAAATAATTTTGCCGAATTGAAAGCCCTTCATCTCCTCCTCAGCTGGCTTATTCTTCAAAATGTGAGAGAAGCTCAGCTTTTCGGGGATTCCATGAATGTGGTGAAATGGTTCAACGGGGCTCATCGCTGCAGCAATCTTACTCTGCTTCCTCTGTTCAGAGAAGTTTCTCGGCTTAGGAATCACTTCATGGAGATCTCTCTTAGCCATATCTACCGAGAAAGGAATTCTGAAGCGGACCGTCTTTCTAAAGAAGGAGTAGAACTTGAGATGGGGTCGTGGGCTATCTCAGAGGTTGATAATGGGGTTGTTCGACAAGTCGAACAACCCATCTTTGCTTAATTTATCCTCTCTTTTTATCTGTTCCTGTAAATAATCGTGTGGTTTTTCTGTCTCTTTTTCCTTGTGTTATCTACTCTCTGTTTTTTTTCCCTGCCGAATTTCTTGGGTTGTTTTCCCTATTTGTGGATGCCCGGGCAGTGGTTCCAGTCTCTTCTCTACAGCGGTTTCAGAATCCTCAATGTTTATTGTGGATCACTGAGGCCTTTTTCCCTGATCGCGTTCACTCCCGCGTGGTCTTGTTTCCAACGAATCGGTTGGTTTTGGAGGAGTTTTTCCTCTTGCGGTGGCTTGCTTTTTTATAGCTGCGGGCAGTTTTGACTGTGTTTCAATGAAACGTGTGGTTTGGGAGGAGTTTCTCCTTCCTACGATGGCTTGCACTGTCAGCAAGCAGGTTTGGTAGTAGGCTGAGACTCTCCCCGCTTGCTGGCGAAAACAGTCTTGGCGTTTTGCTTACATATTTTATGTAACCCCCCCTTTTTTTAATAAAAGGATGGACTTTTTCTGTGGAAAAAAAAAAACATTTACCTCACGAGGTTGCAGGTTAACTCCATAAGTTTTTTAGAAATTGACCTAGTTTTTCAAAAAACCATTACAACATTGTAATATGAGTTTTATGCTTGAAGTTATTCCTTGCTCTCTACGTGCATTCTCTCAATTTTCTGTCAAAGAAGTATCAATTGTTCATGAGTTTTGTTGTCACACAGAATGTCTAGGCACCGCGACAACGCTCAGTTCAATGGTTGTCACCCTGATCCCCAATTTCTCCATTTAAGTTGTCTCCCTACAGCAGCCTAAGGGGGGTAGACCCTATGGAAAAATGGAATGAAGAAGAACTAGTTGGGAACCAACCAGTTTAGGAGACACAGTGAGGCGATCAAGTACTTGATTAAGATTTAGCAAAACCTAGGATTTGATTAGATTTTAAACAATTGATACCAGTGCCTTATGGAGTCAACGATCTTGCTAGGGAAATTAAGACCGAGTAATCGATTAGCAATTGCTGCCTAGATGAATGACTATCTTATATGAAATGCAGATCCTAAAACTAATGTGAGATGCAAGAATCTTGATTAATTTTAGTTAAATGCCTACTTAAATGTGAATCCTTTGATCCTTTATGTGTTGAGCCTGATTTCGTAGTACTGAAAAAGGGGATTGAATATAATGGGCTATCAGCATTGGGCTATCAACAATGACACCACCTTCTGTAAATGAGACTGGCTACCGTCGGTGACCACCTCCTTTCCTTATCGGTGACCACTGTCTATTGGCTTATCGACTGGCACTTGACGCCTCCTTGCAATTGACTTGACCTCCTATTCATATGGTGAGGGTCCTCTCCCTCTCCCTTATGGTCGAGTACCTAAAGGTCCTATGGTCGAGCCTGCTTACGCATCCTTAACAGTCGAGTACCTAAAGGTCCTTATGGTCGAGTACCTAAAGGTCCTATGGTCGAGCGCCTATTGGCAGAGAGAAGATAAGGAGAAGCACACTAAGGTCACCATGGCTCTGACGACTGCAAGGTCACCATTTTAAGTACTATTAAAACAGGCTTATCAAGCAAAGAGTGATGGATACCTATCTCTCTATCGACCAAGCTTATTCTTGGAAGTAAATTTTATATATGCACTAGATGATGGGATGAAGTTAGACTCGAGGATCAAAAACACTTGCGTCACAAAAGTCCTCAATCACCAAAATTAAATGTTCACTTTAATGGATGAAGACTTAAAATAAACCCTTGAAAATATTACAATTAAACCACAAGCTTATTTCAAATCATTATGATACAATTATAGCCCAAAGAGAACAAAAACTTCTTTGCAATTAGTATCAATGTCAACAGATGCTAGAAAATATACTCAGCTTAGGAAACGAAGATATGCGATCTATTATAATTCCACGACAGAGTTCTTTAACAATCGCTTAAATAAAAATGTCTAACATATAACGAGCGTTAAATTATTCAAGCAATGACGATCAATTTCAACAGAGGCACAATGTTTTAGTAATTAAACTTCTAGAGATCCAAATACTTTAAACAACCATGAAATTTGAATGCTAATCAATTCCAATCCTAGAATTAAAATGATTTATGCTTAGTGACCCAAACCTAAGAAAATTTACCACTTTCCTATAGTTAATCTTTAGATACGAAAATTTTAAGTATGTTTAACTATAGAGAAATGAAAAATGTTACATACCACAAAAGTTCTCTTCCAGATTTTACCCTTAGCACAAAAATACACCAAGAAGGAATTTTAAAATTCGACGATTTAATTTGTCCTTAGGAGAATTTTTTTAAGTAAAACTTAATGCGATAAATGATCAATGTGACCAAAGTAAATAAAAAAAAGAAAATTAATAATTTTTTAATGGACCAAAGGCCACATAAAATAACTTAAAATCTTTAAATGCGAAAAATGCTTTTGATTTGAATTTTTTAGAAAGTCCCAAAATCACATAAAAAATAAAAATGAAGCCCCTTCTTTTATTTTATTTTTTTTATGTTTAGAGATTTTTTAGAATTTTTTAAAAGAATTTAGATTTTAATTTTTAGATTTTAAAAAAAAAAAATTAAAATGTTAAAGTCAAGAAAAAATCGAGACCCAGTTAACAAAAAAAAATCATCTCAAAAAAAAATCAAAATTCAAAATTAATTTTTTTGTTTTGTTTATGTTTTATATTTAAAATAAAATAAAAAAGAGAATAAAAATAAAAAATGAATTAAAACTAAAACATGCAACCTAACTCAACGAATACATAAAGACCAAAAGGAAATAAAATAAAAAAATCGTAAAGCTGCCAGGTTTGGCGGCAGCGTGGACTCGATGGCGAGGAGGGCAGAACAAAGGAATGGACGCGTAAAGGATGAGAGTAAATGGAGGAGCAATGAAGAGCTACGCAGGCCAGGAGGTGACGGATTGGAAGCACGCAGATGGAAGAGGCAGCGCGTAGGAGAAGAAACCGTGGGTAGCAGAACAGGATTCCAGATACGTATGAGGGTCGAGGGAGCAGCGGAAAGGGTTTTCTTGGAGCTATGGCAGCGAGGAGATCGATAATACGCAAGGGTGGAGTAGCATGAGGGTTTGAGAGAATAGAGAGAAAGAGCTGCGTGAAGATTTTCTGCAAGGTCAAGACTAGTTAGCAAAGGAGGTCGGTGAAGGAAGGGAGTTGCTAATTTGGGAGGAAGGGTTTGCTGCGGAGAGGGATAGAGGGTTTTTTCTTTGTGTTTGCAAGTGGAGGACGGACAACGAGAGAAGGAACAATCGATGGCAGGGCTGAAATGGCAGACTGATGGCAGAAAAAGGGCTGCAAGAGGATTTTCGAGGGTGGATGAACTGCGGCCAGCAAACTGTGGACAGTAGAGAAGAAAAATTAGGGCCACAAAAGAAATTTGAATTTTCCATAAACCCCTGAAACGCGAATAACAAAAAAAAACTTCAAAATTTTCTAGAGGAGAAGAATGTAGCAGAAAATCGAAAACCCAGCCAGCAAACCAACTAGCAAAAATGGTGGCCCAGACCCTCTTTAAATACACTAGAAACTCTTAAAGAATTTCCAGAAAACTTAATTTAAAATTTTGAATCAACTTGCTTTAGATTTAACCCTGAAACCCTCACAAAATTTCCAGATCCGAATTTCAATTTAAAACCTTGGACTGCAAATGTCTGAATAATATCCCTAGAAAATGATTTTAATGAACCCCAGAGGTCCAGATCTTACCCTCCAGGGCCAAGATCTAGACTCTACACAGATTTCTCCTTCAGATTTGTAGCTGTGAGACAACAAGAAACACCCAAACGATATACACAATGACCCAAAAAACTAAAACCCAGAAAACCCAAGTCAGAAAACTGAAAATAATTACAGATCTGTGTACATGAATGACAGATCTATGAGATCTAGGGAGTGTGAATCTGACTCCGCTCACAGATCTGATGATCTGAGGCTCTCAATAGCCAGATTTATCGATTTAGCACAGAAAAATTTAAGTTTAAAGGAGGTGCTAAGCTCAAAACCCTTCATGAATCACCCATAAAAAATATCTTATGATAAGTCCGGGATCAAATTAAGCTGGGCTCTTCAGAAAACACAGATCGGGAGTTGGCTGGTCCAACTGAAAACTTCCCCGAATGCCCGATGATCTAAAAAATCAAGACTTTCCTACAAGACTCGATTCAGCCATCAACTTAGAGTGAGAAAACGATAATAAAATTCAGATAAATAGAGATACCTGCTATTATATTTAAAACTTAAATTATCATTCAAACTGTAGCCACTGAGCAAGATACCTATACTCAAATCACACTTCAGAAAGCTACATCAATGGCTAAAAAGAAATCTATGCATGAAAATGACACATTTTACAGTATTTTCACGAAGAGTAACACCAGCAGAAATTAACCCCAAAGTCTTTCTTTATTGCTCATAAAAAGATTACAAGAGAGCTTTTCACTTAGCACACGATCAAAAGATCGAATAAACTGACTGACAAATGACCTCCTATTTAAAGATAAATCCTCCAACAGCTAGTTCGAATGATCCTCGTCAAAGCAATCTCGACTGTTGATGAGGATCAAAATTTCTTTTAATCTCATCCGTCGAAATTTTAAATTCTTGAGGAAATTCGAATTTTTCAGTTTAATGCATTTTAATTAATTCGAAAATTAAATTTTTGAATTATTTTCCTCAAAATTTTGACTTTGACTTAACCCAGGGACCAAAGACTTAAAATTTAGCAAAATAATCAATTTACATTAGTCCCGGGACCTCTTAAAATTTAATTTTGAAGAACCAATGAATTTTGTCTTCGGAAAATTTAAATTTACCTAGGACTTAGAATTAATTAAATTTCTCGCTTAGAATTTTAATTAATTTTGGACAGAAAATTTAATTTATTAACCTATGAGGGGATAAATTATTTTTCCAACCCTCAAGACACTTTACATCATGATTTTTACATTTTTTATATCTCAAGGGGGAAAACCCATTTGCAAATGACCCTCACAGAGTACCCAATTCTGCGACACAAATATAATCTAGCAAACCAAGCAATTTGTAATCAAATAACCTAACCAAATAGTTAGGATTATTCCCAAATCACTTTTACATAGACTCGATCTAGAACACTAGGACTCCCTTAAGATCCCAGTGACAAAATCCATTCCGGCTTTGGGGTAAGGGTGAAGGAAAACTCTACTGACCATCCGAAAATGGATCGGTGAGACAAAAAACCTCCGAGAATGTAAATCGTCACCAGAAAAGTAGGCTTATCTAGGTAATTACATACACGACACAAATCTGCTAAGATTATTTTCATTATACACATGCAGAATGGGTTTACATTATAAGATGATGATGATAGTTAGATGGCACAAACACATCGATCAGGCATTATCCCTTTTGCGAAGAAGATGAACCAAAAAAAAAAAAAAAAAGTGGTGTACTGCTATGGGTTGTTGACACGTAGTGGTCAACATCTAGCTCTACTTGGGGACACGTTGCTGCATTGGAGGAATGTGAGAATCCAGAATCTGCATCCACACAACACACAACATAACATAAGTAGCGTCCATCCTAAAATCATCATATAACGTTAAGCACAGGAAAGATATAAGCTCTTCATTTATTAACTAGTCTAATAACAGGAAAAACACAAATCTAACTACAAAATGAAATACTGAAATAACAGGGCATAAGGTTATAAATACAATACAAAGATTCCCCATGGCATCAGATGCGTTCAATATAGTGCATACTAAGCATTTCCCTGCTTTTAAGCAAATCTGTCCACTGTTTCTCAGATGTGCCATGTCCTAAGTAATCGGATTCGTTATATAGGGGCCACGTGTCCGAAGACGTGTCGGACATGATTCATCCAAAAAACGTGTCCCAAAAACAGGATTCGTTGAATCCTATCAGGATTCTTCGAATCCCAAACGTGTCCCGAAATTCTCCAACGTGTCCTGATTTTTTACTACGTGTCCTATTTTCCAGAATTCGTCTAGCGGAAAAGGGACTCCCACGGGTTAGAAAAGGCCGCATTTCCTCATTACAGCCACGTTGTTTATCATTTGGCAAGCATTGTTTGACCTGTTTGCAAGTGGAGAAGGGTTTGGAGCAAGGAGCTAAGGGAGTAGAGCGTTCGGCAAGGAGATTCAAGCACCAGGTAAGTGCATTTCAACTCCATTTTTTTGCATTTCTTATTCTATTACAACAGTTTGTATATGATTTTTTGTTTACAAATTTGTGCATGTTTTGTTCATTTCTTTTACAGTATTCATGGCTCAATCAAAGGCAGCAGTTAGGGGGCAAAGGAAGGGCAAGAATGTCTCCATTGGAGATGCTCCTCCTCCCCCAATATTATCAGAGTCTGCTGCAAGTAATGTTGAGGGAAGAGGAGGACCTAAAGACAACACTGATAAATATCCATTGTGGAAATATGTCACAAGAGAGGATGGGACAAACACCAAGGGAAAGGGAGGAGGCAATGTGCAATGGAAATGCAACTTTTGTCACATTTCTTTCAAAAGCACATATTACCATGTGAAAGCACATTTGTTGGCTTTACCGGGTTGTGGGATTGGAGCTTGTAAAGTTGTTTCTTTACAAAAGAGAAAAGAATTGGAAAAGGAGTCCACTGTTGGTATGGAAAATGTGGCTTCAAAATCAAGAAAACCCAAGAATGAAGACCCCCTTCCATTTTTTAGGAAAGCCACCACCAAATTTCCATTTGAGAGTTCTACTTCTACTGGGGGACAAACAGCAAAAAGAAGAGCACTTGGTCCAATGGACAAGATTTTCCAAAAAGAGAGACGGGAAGAGCTTGATCTCACCATTGCCTCCTTCTATCAAAACTTCATATCATTTAATGTTGTATGCTCACCTCTATTTATTGAGATGTGCCAAGCTCTAACTCAAGGGGCTCCAGCAAGGTATGTGCCTCCTGGGTCAGAGAAACTGAGAACCACATTGTTGACGAAGGCAAAAAAAGAGGTGCAAAAAATGCTTGAGCCTATTGTAGCATCATGGCCAACATCTAGGGTTAGCATTGTTTCTAATGGATGGACAGATCCAATACGACACCCAATCATCAACTTCATGGTGTCTTCCTTGGGTGATCCAGTTTTCATGAAAGCAGTGGATACACTTGGAGAATACAAGGATGCACAATTTATTGGTGAGTTATTTATTAAAGTTATTGAAGATGTAGGTGTTGATTCTTGTGTGCAAATCATTACAGATAATGCACCTGTTTGCAAAGCCGCTGGCATGATTGTGGAAGCTAAATACCCACAAGTGTTTTGGACACCTTGCATTGTCCATTTATTGAACTTAGCACTTAAATCCATTGCTTCTACTGTGCTTTGGATTGCAAGCATTGTTGAGGATGCAAGACATATCCGTGATTCCGTAACTTTGTGCAAAATCATACAAATGCCCTCACTATCTACAAGGAGTACACCAATCTATCATTGTTGAAGATTGTTGATACACAGTTTGCCTCTTCATTCATGATGTTGAAGAGGTTATGGTTATTTCTGAGTCTTGGTCTTTTTGGAGAAAGACAGATCAGGTAGCCTCTAAAAGAGTGAAGGACAGTGCTAGATGATGCTTGGTGGGAGAGGGTAGATCTAATTATTTGGATCATGGACCCTATCATTTCTTTGCTTTGATTTGCAGATACAGACAAACCCATCCTATGAGAGGTTTATGAGGGATGGGATTCCATGATTGAGTCTGTGAGGAGCATTATTCTACATAGTGAGTGCCCCGAGTATGAGACATCACCAGAGGCCTTCTGTGATACTATACAAAATATTCTTGTTAGCAAATGGGACAAGAATTGTACACCTTTACATTGTTTGGCTCACTCATTAAACCCCAAATACTACAGCCATGAGTGGCTGAATGGTAGGACCTTCCTGCAGATTCCCTCCTCACCTGGATGGTGAAATCTTACAGGGTAGAAAAGAGGCATTCAAGCAGATTTTTCAGGATACTGCATTGCTTGATGAGGTGGAGGATGCCTTTGCATAGTTTTCCACTAGTAGTGGTCGATTTGGAGGTTATGATGTGATTAGAGACAGGGGAGCTAAGAAGCCATGTTCTTGGTGGGCAAATCATGGGACAACAAGCCCTCCTCTTCAGCAGTTAGCCATGAGGCTCCTCTCTCAAGTGACTTCATCCTCTTGTTGCGAGAGGAATTGAAGCACATATGGGAATTTGTATAGCGTGAAGAAGAGCAGGTTTGAGCAGTCCAGGGCAAAGACAATGGTGTATATGCACACCAAACTTCGTCTTATTTACAGGCAGAGGGAAGAGTGGTTGAGGGGAAAGACAAAGATGTGGGATGTCTTTCTTGATGACATGGGTCTGGACACCAGTGTTGAGTTGGCACTGGCCAACATGGATCTCAATGATCCAGTGCTAGAGCCTGTTAGATTTGATGACTTAGAGGGGTCATCCTCCTCCACACTAGCAGATGCAGAGGCGACTATGGATACAGGGGGGGAGGAGGATGTAGAGGAGAGCAGTGGGGACCATGATGATGAGGACATTCATGCTGATTCTGATGTTGATGATGAGGATTGATGCCTTGAGGCTTGTATACCTGTAGTTGTTTTATATTTTCTATTTCTATTTGCCATTGGCATTGCACCAGCACTACCTATGTAACACATTTTGACTTGATGACTTAATGAGAAAACTACAGTTGTCAGTGTGTTTATCTTACTATCTTGTAGTTGTAAGTTGTCTTTCAGTTATGAATTATGAATCATGATTTATGTGACCACTGACATGTATTTGAATTTTGTATGTACTATGCATGCTATAGATGAAGATCTATGTTTGAAATCAATAAATTTGTATCATTCATTAAAATTTGTGTAAGAAATATCTAATTTTTAATATATATACATATATAATAAAATAATATATAACGAATCCTACGTGTCATGTTCCGGGGGGGTCAACGTGTCCGAATCCGACACTACGAATCCTGAATCCTACAAATCCCAAATCCCAGTGTCAGGTGACTTAGGCCATGTCCTATTCTGCATTATCTGAAAGTCAAGCTATTCACAACCATCTGATGCATCAAATCGCTTTCTCATTCTCTTTCTATTGCACTTTTTCTTTGTGGCCAGCTGTATCACTGATGATGCGGAACATTCTGCTTCAAAACTCTCAGAGGAAGTATGTAAGATATGCATGACATGTCTTTCTTCATTTTGCATTTGCTCTGTCAAGAATGATGGATCAGTCTCACAGGGGTCATGAGTTATAACTTGACCTTTTTTAATTTATTCTTTCATTATGTCATTCTTAGTCAAATCTTCATTAATGGAGTTAGCCTCTTTCTTGGGATAGTCATAACAAGACGAGACTTGTGATTTCCTCTCTTCCAGCCTCTTATGTAATGAACCCATTTCTCTGGCATGTCTTACTATTAACTTTGCTTGATTGAGCTCAGTTTTCACGAATCTTTCTTGCAGAGTGACATGATTAACTTACATAGCCTTTATTTGATTCTGAATAATGAGCATCTGATTAGAATGATTAACTTCCATTATTTTTAATCTGTTTTCGATGATATGTATTCCATCTGTATTTATGACACATGGTACCTGCTTTTCTTCTATGGCCAATAATCTATTCTGAAGAGATATTTGACCAACTTCCATGTCCTTTATAATTTTATCGTTCTTCGCTTTCATGCCCATGAAACAATTTTTCATATAGTTTATTTCTTTCTTATGATTTGCTTGCATGGTAGCTAACTGATTATTATAATCGAATCTCATGATGGTCATTTCTTCATCCATAGTTGACAATTTGTTCTGAATCGAACTTATTTCTTCTTGATAACTTGCTTCCATGGCAGTCACTTGATTTGAATGATTGAATTCCATGATCGTCATCTTTTCCTTTAGGTCCAATAACTTGCTTTGCATAGAATTAATTTCCCTATCATGATTAGCTTTCATGGTTTCCATTTCGTTAGCTTGCTGACTCTGAATGTCGGTTACGTGATCAGAGTGTTTAATTTTCATGATTTCCATCTCCTTATCACGTTTTTGCAGGTGGGTGTACAAAGTCCTCATATCCTTGACGTAATCAATTACAATTTTTTCTTGATTAAGTTCCATATTTTTTACTAGCCGCGTTTGACTAAACTGCATGTCTTCAACCAACTGCTTTAGTACTTCTATAAGATGCTTACCATTCTCCCTTTCACTGTCAACACTGATTTGATAACTTGTTCCTATTTTTCCACTATCATGAACTTGTCTTGCAATGGTACAACTGGATGACACATTCTGATATGGAAAATTGTCTTGAAATCTTTCATTGACAGTTGGATCCGTTACAAGATCACTTTCATTCTGTTGCATAATTTTAGGGGCACAAGGCGAGCTACCTTGATTACCATATCTATCTATAAAAGCATTGACGATGTCTTGTAAAGAAGCGAAAGAATCTTCAGGACAATTATTAAACCAATTCAAAGCATCACCCTCTAAAGAAAAGGCAAATAGACACATTTTAACATCTTCATATTTATATTGGGGAGAACTACAATATTTGATTATTTTATGAGTAAACGTGCATAGATGCTTTCTAATAGCGACTGAATCACCACCTGAGAACAAAGGCAATTTATGAATGGCCGCTTCTGGTATATCATGGAAAAAATCAGTGAAATGACACGGGGTAAACGAATCATCCATGATGACTTGCTTGAAGGGATAAGGAGAGACCAAATGGATGCTAGAGAGAGTCCCCTGCTCAAGAAAATCAAGAGATCCACAAGAAGCGAGCTTCTAATAGAAATTCTTGTAATAAATGAAAGAAGTGGAGTCGCCACATGAACATGAATCTAGCTCTAAGATCCAAAAGGCAAACAACTGGATATAAGGGAGGTTTCTTGTTTGAGAAATAATGGATGAATAAGTGGAGTCGCCACGCAAACAAGAAACAAACCGATATGTCCAGGTGCTAAAAGTGCAGATGAAACGATTAATGAGATGACGAAAGATAGGGCGATGAAAAGATCAAATGACGCTAGGAAATGTTGTGTCGCTTAACAGGCTAATGAATGGCGGAAAAGATGAGATGATTAAAATGATGTCGAAGAAACCAAGGACAGAAAAAACTCTATCCCCGACAACGGCGCCAAAATATGTTGGCATTGCCGGCTCAAATGAAAAGATGAGAAATGAGAAGAATGATGAGGAACTGTCTTTGAAACACCGAGAATAAAATATCCACGGCAACGGCGCAAAAAAAGGTTGGCGTTGTCGATAAAAATGATAAAGATGATATGAGGATAGAGAAGATAAAATGTCGTTGAAGCGCCGAGAATAAAATATCCCCAGCGACGGCGCCAAAAAATGTTGTCGCACAAAGTGTCCAGGCACCGCAACAACGCTCAGAGTAAGGGCTGTCACTCTTGATCCTTACTCACTTTGTTTAGACTCTCTCCTAGGCAAGTCAAGGGTGGTAGTCCCTAAGGTAAATGGATGAGAAAACCGGTGGAACACGGGCTCTAGGAGATTTTAATGATGGACAATTTGACGAATGTAGAATAAGTCTTTGTCAATGAAAATGGATGGATTAAAATAAGACACAATCGCAAGATACAAATAACCACAGACCAGTGCCCTATATATTGAATTAACCATAGACTAAGTAACAACAAGTCATCCAGCGAAAACTTGTAGATGTGGCAAAGCGACGATTATGAACAATTAATGTAAATGCCCAAAACGTTAACATGCAAGAGATTCCAGATTTAAAATGATCTTCATTTAATGGCCCAAATCTAGAGCATTTAACTTCTCCTACAGCCAATATAATTTAAAACATTTATAGCATCTTGACCATAGAGAAATATAAAAAATGCATTTAATCACCAAAAAATACTAAGGAACTTTATGTTTAAATTTAATTCTTCCTTGGGAACTTAATTTAATGTGAAAGATGAGGAAAAAAAATCAAAGGGTCAATAAAATAGCTTTTTAATGGGCCATAGGCCACATTAAAAATACTTAATGTGAAAGCGTAAATCCCTTTAATTTAATTCCTTCGTAATTCTCACGTCACCCAGAATTTTTAAAATTTTTAGATTTTTTAAATGTTTTAAATTTTTATTTTATTTTTTATTTTTTAGATTTTAAATAATAATAAAAAATGAACAAAATCGAAAAGTTAGAAAAAATAAGAAAATCAAATGTGAGAAAGATTATATTTTTCTAG
The DNA here is from genome assembly GCA_031772625.1 of Pinus tabuliformis. Taxonomy (NCBI): domain Eukaryota; kingdom Viridiplantae; phylum Streptophyta; class Pinopsida; order Pinales; family Pinaceae; genus Pinus; species Pinus tabuliformis. Next base: position 958,489,331 of record CM062815.1, read on the forward strand.
TTTTCGAAAACATAAAAATAAAAAATTGAATTAAGAAAACTAAAAAAAATGAAACTTAAAAATATCGAAATGTTAGAAAACCCAAGCTAAGCATTCAAACCTAAAACCTAACCTAAATCATATGCATACAATGCAAGTGAAGTGAATAAAAAAGTCGAAGTGTTTCGCTGTGCAGGTTTGCGGCAGAATGAAGCTCGAGTGTCTCGACGACGTTTGCAAGAGATGGCAGCGTGGGATCTGAGCGATGGGTACCTAAATCATACGCATACAATGCAAGTGAAGTGAATAAAAAATTCGAAGTGTTTCGCTATGCAGGGTTGCAGCAGAATGAAGCTCGAGTGTCTTGACGACGCTTGCAAGAGATGGCAGCAGGGGATCTGAGCGATGGGTACGCAAAGAGGTGGGATGGAGGATGAGGAGGGGATGAGGGATGGGCAGGGCAATGTATGGAGAAGTATCGAGGGCAAACGGAGAGGGATGGACGGCTGTGAGAGAAGGGAAGGTTGCGGATAGGAGAGGCATGGCTGCCAGCGAGGGTATGCAGCGAGAAGAATATCTGCGACAAGGGAAGGTCAAACCAGGGAAAAGGAATGCGGATAGGAGAGCTGGAAAGGAGGCATGGGGGATGAGGCTGCGTGGAGGAGGTTGCTTGTGGTAGCACGCAGATGAGGGATAGAAGCAACATAGGAGGAGTTGATGAATCCGAGGGAGATGAATGAGTGAATGAGGGAAAAATGCGCGAGGGAGAAGCGGAAATGCGAAGGAGGGATATGAAGTCGTTGTTGGCGTTTGCAGGTTTGCGTGGAAGAGGAAGCAGGTCGAGGCAACAGCAGCTTGAATGTAAAGTTCGAAGCAGGCAACGACGAAAGGCGAGAAGGGTTGAGGCAGCATGCAGGTGAGAGAAAGGTGTTGGACGGAGCCACAGGAGGGAGCAAGGGTTTGTTGGTTATGGCAACGGGAATGGAAGTCCGCGTGAGGGCTGCAGACAAATGTGAACAAGAAGAATGGAGGGCGTGATGACAAGTTTAGGCCAGCGGTTGAAGAGCTTGCAAACAGAGCAACGATGGAGTGTAAGGGCTATGGATTTGATGATTTTCGAGGAGCTGTTTTGGAGCAACAGAGATGTAGCAACAGGTTGAGGATTTTAAAAAAATATTCGAAATTTGAACAGTGAACCCTAAAACCAAGCAGTGAATAAATCTGCAAAAAACAATGGCCCAAAAACCCTTTTAAAAAATTCTCGGAAATCTCAATTAAAAAAGTTGAATTCTTCTGCTTTATTACTGAAACCCTTTAAAAAAATTCTCCAGATTTAAATAAAATTTAAAACCTAAACCCCCAGACTGCAAAATGCTAAATAGTATTCCTGCAAAATGAATAAAAAAAGGAACAAAATCGAAAAGTTAGAAAAAATAAGAAAATCAAATGTCAGAAAGATTTTTTTTTCTAAGTTTTCGAAAACATAAGAAAACTAAAAAAAATAAAATAAAAAGGAAACTTAAAAATATCAAAATGTTAGAAAACCCAAGCTAATCATTCAAACCTAAAACCTAACCTAAATCATATGCATACAATGCAAGTGAAGTGAATAAAAAAGTCGAAGTGTTTCACTGTGCAGGTTTGCGGCAGAATGAAGCTCGAATGTCTCGACGACGTTTGCAAGAGATGGCAGCGTGGGATCTGAGAGATGGGTACGCAGAGAGTTAGGATGGAGGATGCGGAGGGAATGAGTGATAGGCGGGGCAGCGTATGGAGAAGTATCGAGGGCAGACGGAGAGATATGGACGGTTGCGGGAGAAGGGAAGGCTGTGGATAGGACAGGCGTGGCTGCCAGCGAGGGTATGCAACGAGAAGAATATCTGCGGCAAGGGAAGGCCGGACCAGGGAAAAGGAATGCGGATAGGAGAGCTGGAAAGGAGCCACGGGGGATGAGGTTGCGTGGAGGGGGTTGCCTGTGGCAGCACGCAAGTGAGGGATCGAAGCAACGTAGGAGGAGTTGATGAATCTAAGGGAGATGGATGAGTGAATGAGGGAAAAACGTGTGAGGGAGAAGCGGAAATGAGAAGGAGGGATATGAAGTCGTTGTTGGCATTTGCAGGTCTGCATGGAAGAGGAAGCGGGTCAAGGCAGCAACGGCTTGAATGTAAAGTTCGAAGCAGGTAGCGAGGAAAGGCAAGAAGGGTTGAGGCAATGTGCAGGTGAGAGAAAGGTGTTGGATGGAGCCACAAGAGAGAGCAAGGGTTTGCTGGTTATGGCAGCGGGAATGGAAGTCTGCATGAGGGTTGCGGACAGATGCGGACAAGAAGAATGGAGGGCGTGATGACAGGTTTAGGCCAACGGTTGAAGAGCTTGCAGATAGAACAACGATGGAGTGTAAGGGCTACGGATTTGATGATTTTCAAGGAGTTGTTTTGGAGTAGCAGAGATGCAGCAACAGGCTAAGGACTGTAAAAAATATTCGAAATTTGAACAGTGAACCCTAAAACCAAGCAGCAAATAAATCTGCAAAAAACAATGGCCCAAAAACCCTTTTAAAAAATTCTCAGAAATCTCAATTAAAAAAGTTGAATTCTTCTGCTTTATTAATGAAACCCTTTAAAAAATTTCTCCAGATTTAAATAGAATTTAAAACCTAAACCCCCAGACTGCAAAATGCTAAATAGTATTCCTGCAAAATGAATAAAAAAAAGGAACAAAATCGAAAAGTTAGAAAAAAATAAGAAAATCAAATGTCAGAAAGATTTTTTTTTCTAAGTTTTCGAAAACATAAAAATAAAAATTTGAATTTGAAAACTAAAAAAAATAAAAATAAAAATGAAATTTAAAAATATCAAAATGTTAGAAAACCCAAGCTAATCATTCAAACCTAAAAGCTAACTTATATCATACGCATACAATGCAAGTGAAGTGAATAAAAAAGTCGAAGTGTTTCGCTGTGCAGGTTTGCGGCAGAATGAAGCTCGAATGTCTCAACGACGTTTGCAGGAGATGGCAGCGTGGGATCTGAGAGATGGGTACGCAAAGAGTTAGGATGGAGAATGGGAGGGAATGAGTGATAGGCAGGGCAGCGTATGGAGAAGTATCGAGAGCAGACGAAGAGGGATGGACGGTTGCAGGAGAAGGGAAGGCTACGGATAGGACAGGCGTGGCTGCCAGCGAGGGTATGCAACGAGAAGAATATATGCGGCAAGGGAAGGCCGGACCAGGGAAAAGGAATGCGGATAGGAGAGTTGGAAAGGAGCCACGGGGGATGAGGCTGCATGGAGGGGGTTGCCTGTGGCAGCATGCAAGTGAGGGATCGAAGCAATGTAGGAGGAGTTGATGAATCTAAGGGAGATGGATGAGTGAATGAGGGAAAAACGCGTGAGGGAGAAGCGGAAATGAGAGAGAGGGATATGAAGTCGTTGCTGGCATTTGCAGGTCTGCATGGAAGAGGAAGCGGGTCAAGGCAGCAACGGCTTGAATGTAAAGTTCGAAGCAGGTAGCGAGGAAAGGTGAGAAGGGTTGAGGCAGTGTGCAGGTGAGAGAAAGGTGTTGGATGGAGCCACAAGAAGGAGCAAGGGTTTGCTGGTTATGACAGCGGGAATGGAAGTCCGCGTGAGGGCTGCGGACAGATGCGGACAAGAAGAATGGAGGGCGTGATGACAGGTTTAGGCCAACGGTTGAAGAGCTTGCAGATAGAGCAACGATGGAGTGTAAGGGCTACGGATTTGATGATTTTCAAGGAGTTGTTTTGGAGTAGCAGAGATGCAGCAACAGGCTGAGGACTGTAAAAAATATTCGAAATTTGAACAGTGAACCCTAAAACCAAGCAGCAAATAAATCTGCAAAAAACAATGGCCCAAACACCCTTTTAAAAAATTCTTGGAAATCTCAATTAAAAAAATTGAATTCTTTTGCTTTATTAATGAAACCCTTTAAAAAATTTCTCCAGAATTAAATAAAATTTAAAACCTAAACCCCCAGACTGCAAAATGCTAAATAATATTCCTGCAAAATGATGTTGATGAACCCCAGAGATCCAGATCTTAACCTCCAGGGCCTAGATGTGGACTCTATACAGATTTCTCCTTCAGATCTGTAGTTGCAAGACAACAATAAAACACCCAAACGATATATGCAGAAACCCAGAAAAACCCCAGGTCAAAAAACCAAAAATAATTACAAATCTATGTACATGAATGGCAGATCTATTAGATCTCCCTTAGATTCATCAACTCCTCCTACGTTGCTTCGATCCCTCACCTGCGTGCTGCCACAAGCAACCCCCTCCACGCAACCTCATCCCCCATGGCTCCTTTGCAACTCTCCTATCCACATTCCTTTACCCTGGTCCAACCCTTCCTTGCCGCAGATATTCTTCTCGTTGCATACCCTCACTGGCATCCACGCCTCTCCTATCCGCAGCCTTCCCTTCTCCCGCAGCCGTCCATCCCTCTCCGTTTGCCCTCGATACTTCTCCATACGCTGCCCTGCCTATCACTCATCCCCTCTGCATCCTCCATCCCACCTCTCTGCGTACCCATCGCTTAGATCCCACGCTGCCATCTCTTGCAAACGTCGTCGAGACATTCGAGCTTCATTCTGCCACAAAACTGCACAGCGAAACACTTAAGACTTTTTTATTCACTTCACTTGCATTGTATGCGTACGATTTAGGTTAGGTTTTAGGCTTGAAAGATTAGCTTGGGTTTTCTAACATTTCAATACTTTTTAAGTTTCATTTTTTTTTATTTTTTTAGTTTTCTTAATTCAAATTTTTATTTTTATGTTTTCGAAAACTTAGAAAAAAATAATCTTTCTGACATTTGATTATCTTATTTTTTCTAACTTTTCGATTTTGTTCATTTTTTATTTATTTAAAATCTAAAACATTTTAAAAAAAAATCTAAAACATTTAAAAAATCTAAAAATTTTAAAAAATTTGGGTGTTGTGAGAATTACGAAGGAATTAAATTAAAGGGATTTACACTTTCACATTAAGTATTTTTAATGTGGCCTATGGCCCATTAAAAAACTATTTTATTGACCCTTTGATTTTTTTCCTCATCTTTCACATTAAATTAAGTTCCTAAGGAATAATTAAATTTAAACCTAAAGTTCCTTAGTATTATTTGGTGATTAAATGCATTTTTTATATTTCTCTATGGTTGTAGGAGAAAGTTAAATGTTCTAGATTTGGGCCATTAAATGAAGATCATTTTAAATCTGGAATCTCTCGCATGTTAAAGTTTTGGGCATTTACATTAATTGTTCATAATCGTCGCTTTGCCACATCTATAAGTTTTCGTTGGATGACTTGTTGTTACTTAGTCTATGGTTAATTCAATATATAAGGCACTGGTCTGTAGTCATTTATATCTTGCGATTGTGTCTTATTTTAATTCATCCATTTTAATTGACCAAGACTTATTCTACATTCGTCAAGTTGTCCATCATTAAAATATCCTAAAGCCCGTGTTCCACCGGCTTTCTCATCCATTTACCTTAGGGACTACCCCCCTTGACTTGCCTAGGAGAGAGTCTAAACGGAGTAAGGATCAAGAGTGACAGCCCTTACTCTGAGCATTGTCGCGGTGCCTAGACACTTTGTGCGACAACAAGTTCAAAATCTTCTAGTTGGTAATAGCCTATTTCTTTCTTTGAATTCACCTTTCAATTTATGAAATTTTTATATCTTACTATACTTTCATTATTACAAGTGAAATGGGCAAGAAGGGAAAAACACAAGCTTCCAGGCCTGCAATGCAGAATATCAAAATGAAAATGAAAGTAGTAGAACCTCCAGTGCCTTATGAAAGAAATCTCAATTTATCTTTTATATTGGACACAACATACAAGACCAAAGATGTAGGTTCTGTTCCATGGGAAGGAATCTACGATTTCTTCAAAGATAATGAATGGAATGACCCTGAAAAGTCAGATGATAACTCGTTCGATAGAGTTGTGGAATATGAGGCAATTAAACAGACTGAATTGCACAAAATTGCTACCAGGCCAACCATGTTTCCATATTACGGCATGGTAAGCTAGATTATTTTTCAAGCTCATGTTCAAACTTGCTCTATTTTTTACCATAATAAAAATGTGATTGCTTCTTGGAAGCCAAAAGTTCTTAGGTCCATCTATAAGGTTAATTCTTCTGAAATTCTTCTGAATACAAAATTTCTAAATGATTTCCAAAACAATGTACTAAGTAAGAAGAATAGGGATTATACCCTAGTTATCAAGAAGTGGTTACATGACCCTGAAGGTGCTAAAATCAAAACAGGAAAAGACTTTCCAATAGCTCTTTTCAAAAGCCCTCAGGTATTTGTGATTAAAATGCTTGCAAGATTATATGGTGAACCTAATCCTGAACATTGCAAAGTAGAATGGGTTCCATTCATCTACTTGATCTTTAAACAGTCAAAAAGGTTTAATTGGGTTGATATTTTGTCCCAAAATATATTAGAAGCAATTAAGCTTTCTTTAGTTGCACCTTCAGGTTAAGGTTTCTTTATGTCAAGATACCTTATGGATATTGTTACTGCAGCAGTCCCTTTCCCGTTCATGGAATGGAGTACCTCTCTAAACCATTCACAAACCATTCAACATTTATGTTCTGTTCTCTGGGAAAGCAAAGACAACAACCATTTTTACAATAGTTGTGATAATGTTATGCTATACTTTTATGAGGTTTTGTTTGGAAAGACTCCACCTAGGGTGACCAATGAAGTCCAGTTTGTACTATCTCAAATAGGGGATTGGTTCACTAAAGAAATGTTTTCTTACATTCGAATCTATGGAACTGAAGTAGGACCTCATGTCTTGCCTCAGTTCATTCCAGAAAGATTAGCAATCAGAGAAATTGTCAATCAAACTGCTTTAAAAGGAGTTACCAAGTTCTTGTATAAAACGAAGAAGAAATTGTGGCCCAAATTTCCCATCGAAATTGGCCAAATCATATTAAAAGATAGAGGTCATGCTATGGCAGAAGCCAACGGTTTACAAGAAATTTGGTTGCATTCACTTCCCCATTATAAATATGATCCAAAGAATGTCATGGTTGATCATTACAAGTCAATTAATCTTTCAAAAGTCTATACTCATTAACAACCACTCTTTGATTATGTTTTTATCAACTATGATGATTTTGATCAAGTGACATCAAAGGCTTGTTTTATGAGCATTGAGGAGAAATTCAAGTTGCGTAAGTTTGAAGAAGAAACATATGATTACTACTTGAGACAAAGAAGTCTAAATTATGGTATATCAATTGAAAGATTGAAGCTTCTTGAAGATATTAACATTTATTTTACAAATATCCCTTCAGACTTTGATAGTCTACACAGGAGGAATATGTTGGTTTGAATACTTTATAGTTACCTGTTTCTTCTATTCCAATGGATAAACCCCATATTCAAACAGAAGCATTAGGGAATTCTAATAGTGTAGAGCAGATGACGGCTCAAAAACATGGGACTTCTCTTCCAGAAAAAAGGAGCATAGACGTTGAATCTCCTAAGCAGACAAGTCAGCTCGATGATCATATGGAATTTGATTCCTCTGAGGCAGAAAGGCTAAAGAGTCATTTGAGGCTCAAGAAATTGTTCAGACAATTGTTCATGAAATCAATAAGGAGATACAAGATAACCCAGTGTCACCAACTTCAGAAGTTCAGAATGTCTCTCCACAAACTGTCACAGAATCTATCACAATTTCTCACGACATACATCAGGAGCTAGTTCAGGATATTCTACAGACACCAAGTTCTTCAATACAGGTTATGAAGGATATTTCTCCAAAAGTGTCAATTACTCCTATTTCTACCAATATTCCTTTTTCTTCTTTAATTTTCAAGCCAATTTCTGAGGTTGAACCAGTTATTGAAATTGTACCTTCATTAAGTGAATATTATTTAATTCTCAGACTAAATCAGTTGTTAAGAAATCCGGGAAATGAAAGCATGACTCTGTTGAAACAGTGACAAAACTCAGCTGGCAAGGTACGGGAGACCCTCCAGCAAAAGCACAAGAATCAGTGTGAACATTGGGAGCTTTTGTGACTTACACTCAAAACTCCATTGGAAATTTGTCTCAAGAATTTAAGGAAAATCTAAACAGAATTAAAGAACTGGTAGCGGAATTGGACAAATGCAAGTTATTTAGTGAACAGCAGTGGCAAGACCATGCCTCGAAACTCAGAGATGGATTTGCTTTGGCGATACAACAAATTAAGGCTAAACACAGTCTTGAAAAATCAGATTTAGAATAGAATTGGCAAAACAGATTGGCGGAATCAAGTGACAAACAAGCCCAACAGATTGAATCTTTAAAGCAATTTCATAATGATGAAATCAGAATTCTAAAAGAAGAGTCAAATACCAATCTGCAAACCATTTCATCAGCATATGTAGATCAGAATAAATCTCTTCAACAGCAAACACAACAGATCCAAGAAACTGTTGCAAGTGTCAATGTTTTTAAAGAACAAGCCTTAAAGATCAATGAACAACTCAAAGGGGTACAAACTAAATCCTTCAAACAAATGGATAAAATTTACAGGTTCTTTCACGAGTTAGTATCCCTCATTGATAAAATTGATGCATTAACAAAGGATGACAAGTTAATCAGTCAAAGATTTGGCATGATCGTTGATTGGGAGAAACAATTTAATCCCAAGAATATAGAGAAATTATCCAACAATGATACGAAGCTCATGTGGGCTTTGTTACCCACCACCTGTGGGAAGTATGCATAGGAGAAAAATTTTCTCTTAGATGGTCCTCAGCCGGCAGCCAACAGCCCCTTGCAGCCCCCAGATAGCTCGATGTGCCATTTTCTCCACCACTTGAGCCAGCGATGTGGTCCCTCACCCATCTGTTATGAATGTATGTTTGAAGATTGGTCTCCCAACCCCAAAGGTATGGCTTTTCATTGGTATAGTTGAGTAATTTTTTTTTTACTTATCATGGGCACTTTTGGGCATGGATTGGTAGGGGGATTCAGCAGAAAGAGTGGGTTAGGTCTGTATTCTTGTCTCCATGGTGGCATGCCATTCCATAGTGGGCTCTGGCATGTATAAGTGTCTCCAAGCTCAATAGGGAGTTAACACATAAGGATGTCCTTGTGCCCCCACACCCACTTGGGAGCACCACAGGTTTTTGCTTGGAAAACAAGGGGCCAACCACTTGTCCACTATGTTTGGAGTCCATTTCTACATCATGGCACCCCTTGGACTTCATTTGACCTTCTCAATGGCCCAACGACTCATTATGTTGATCATTCTACCCTCTTGAGAGACTTCTATTTACATTATTGAACTATTTGGTAGGCTTGTCACCAAAAGTATTGTCGTTATGCATATTATTTTATTTTAGGGGCTCAATTAGGCCAATTCAGCTAAATCAAATTCAATAGAGTGTATAAATAGAAGTGAGATTATTAATTTTCATCATCATCACTTGGGTTGGGTTATCTTCTCTTCTAAGATTTTCGCTATCCTTCTTGGAGGACGAGTTTGGATGAATGGATGAATTTTGATGTTTGGATCTCTTTCATTTTGTCTTAGAGCTTCACTAATGGCATATATTGATGATTGGAAATACTATTTCTTACATGTAACTATTTTAATGCTATTCTCGTTATTTTCTTTTGTGACATGCATGTTGCTAGGATTTCGCTATACGAGGCTGAAATTTACTATTTTTCTTATGCGAAATTGTGGAAATTTGATCTTTTATAGCGTTGCATCATGTCATGGGCCATGTATGAATGAGTGAATATTCCTAGAGATATTTTGTGTCAAAATTTTATCTTGATAAGTCATCAAATATTGCAAATCGAAGTATTAAGACCTTGAAGCAGTTGTTCTCATGCCCTAATGCCACGGGAAGTTATTTTAAGGGCCTCCTTGACTGAGTGAATCCATTCCAAATATTAAACTCTCCTTGACTCCATCTCTCCCAAAGGACAAGGCACTAATCCTCCATAGATGATCACTCAAAAGCATAATTTTTCTCACCTCTCTCTTTCTTTCCGGGCCTAGCCTACATAGGTGACCTAGGGCATTGGTTTTCTCACAATTCATCCATCAAAAAAGTTTGATCTCTTGCCCACTACTGCGTTGTTGTGTCTCCTAGAGGCCCTCCAAATTTGAAGCAATTCCAACAGTGGGATCTTGAGATATTTCAAGCCCTAACTCTGAGATTGATTCTTGCCCTTGGTTTCAGTTGGCTAGTGACCTTATTGGGATCATTGCATCAAAATTACCGAAAATTTCCCCTTTGATCCCCTTCTCCCCCTCAATTAGGTCAAGCGTACCCCTCTCAATTCCATTACCTTGACCTAATTTTGAGTCCACTTGGTCCTGTGTAGTCCCACAACTTATTGAAGATAATTTCACAAAGACCACTTGAAAACCAAGTTTTCACAAGGATTTCTAGGACTAGGTATCTCCTTTACAAGTCTTATCCTCAAACCCTAGCCCTTGAAATCCCCTTGGCCCTTCCTAGAGAGCCTTACACCTTGCTTCTCAAGCAAGCAAACCATACAATTGAGTCTCTCTTGTGAATAGGCCTTAGGAATCACTCCTTATCCTTTCATTGACTCACTCATCTAGTGATTCCCTTTATACCGGGTCTCCTCCCATCGGTGAAAGTCCGTAAAGAGCAAGGGGTCTTAGCTGAGATGACAGTGGGCTATCGCTCTGTTATTGCCCTTGACCTAACAACTCCCCTTTTAGGATCCCCTCCTAGGACCCCTGCTAGTTTGAGCAATACCATTTTGGCGTTGTTGTTGGAGAGGAAGCAGGTCTACCCATAGTTTTCAAAACTGGGCGGGTCTGAACCAGAAACCGATCAAACCGGCCAGTTCATTAGCCATAGCCATCAAACTGGTTGAAAAAACCTGGTTTTTTGAGCGGCGCACCGGTTTTTTGGTCTAACTGGCCATAAGTTGGCCAATTTATGAAGAAACCCACTGATTTTCCCATAAACCAGTCGGTTCCTTCATAAACTGGTTGGTTTATTGCCAGACCAACTATGAACCCCACAGAATGCAGTTTTGTGGGTTTTGATGTCGTTTTGAGGGAAATTTGGGGTTGTTTCACTCCAAAAACAGCCTCTCTACGAAAAGCATGCCTCCCCTCTCATTTGTCTCACACATATCAACAGTAGAAATCAATGGTAATGTTAAATTCTTAAAGCAAAAGTGACATTTCCTTTATTTTTCATTTTCATCATTTTACTTAAATTTTTAACGTTACCATGAAATGACTCGGGACGTATGAAAGTGGTTTCAGCTGCATTGGATTTCATATAGAGAAACTAGCATTTTAGAGTTCACTCAAAATTCAACAGACTTAATGGTTTTCAAGATTTCATGGTTTGGGGGTTTGCAATGTTTTCATTTGATTCTATCACGCATGAAGGTATGAGATTGGTGTTTGATCAAGAGCATGAAGCCCTTTAAGAACCTTGATGTTGGTGGCATTGATTTTTGAACTTGGTTGATGTTGGTGGTATTGATTATTGAACTCCTCTACCATGGTGTCTTCACTCAAAGGAAAATAACTGGTTACGGATGCTAAGCTTTTTCTACCACATTATAAGGCTGAGGAGATGAACCCTTCACTCAAACCAAAATCACTAGTTAGGCGTGTTAAAAAAATTCAATTTCTATCATATTATAAGGTTCAGCAATCCAAGTTTAAAGACTTTGAGCGAGATGATGTTTATGTATCTCTTGCTGATGATCCCATTTTTAGTAGCATTGACTCAATGATGAGTTTCACAAGTGATCATGTTGAGCAATGATTTGTAGTTTTGATGTCTATTTCTACTGCTACTACTACCACTATTGCCAAGGTTGCAGAGGAGTTTTAGGAGTCCTCAAACACTCAACCAGATTATTTATGTAGTTCATGTTGATAATCCCTTGTCTAGTAGTGGTGATGAGTTTGATCATGATGAGGAGTCATCATGTTGATCATTGATATGTAGACTTGTAGTAGGATAGTGACCCCATAGCTTATAACATTGCTTTTGGACTCTGGAGGCCATTTAGAGCCTCGTTGATTATGTATTTTGTTGCTGATATGTATTTCACTCGGTGCCAATTTGATATATTCACCTTTACCTAGTATATAGATGAGAAAACTTTGCATATTTTATCTCTATTGGTTTGGAATCATGGTTTTAAATCTTAATAATAGTTTTTTTCATTAAAAACTAATTATTTCTTGTATTTTTTTAAAGATCGGTTCATTGGGATCTGACCGGTCCCAGTTTGATAGGTGGATTGGTTCAGTCGTCGGTTTTGGTTTTTAAAACTATGGGTCTGCCTCCCTAGTGAATCAATGAGGAATTGGTTCATTGACAATACTTTAATATTCCTCTGGTGACTCCATTCATTGTCCAAACCGCTAGTTTACTTGAAGGTGACAACATTCCTCCTTTAACTAGGGCCGTTGCAAGAAGGGGAGAACAAACTCCATCACCTATTAGAACCGCCTTCTCCCTAAATTTGAAAAGGTCAATGATCCTACCCCAAAGATGGCAACTTATTCTAGCACTGACCCAAAACAAGACCAACCCAAAATGACCAAAAGTGAAAGGCATTTGGTTAGTGTCTTTGCCCCCTTGAAGTTGAGTGATGACTCCAAACCTTTACTTGAGAAATACTAATTGCCCAAGTTCAAAGGCAATGCTACCATAAGTGTCCATGACTTTGTTGAAGAGTTCTATTGGAACATGTCTCCTAGGTTGATATTTGATGAGGATAGGCTCATGATGCTTTTCGCTTTGTCCCTTGAAGGACAAGCAAGAGAATGGTACCTTAGTCTTCCCCCAACATGCATAGAAGACTCTGACCAATTTGAGGACATGTTCATGAGAAGATGGTCATGTAATGCACAAGGAACCTTCAACATTGAGAAGTTTTATCAAATAACTAGGGGAAGGGAAGACATCCGAGAATTCATCCAAAAATTTGATAGGGTAGTTAGGGATATCCCTGACCATTTGAAGCCCCCTGATGCTAACATTCTCGACAAATTCATCAAAGTTGTGGGTGGCCACCTAACTTATGCATTAAGGGACAAGAAACCTTCAACCTTGGCTGAGGCTAAAGAGATAGCAATGGAAGTTGAGGAAAACTTACGAATCTCTAGAATGGATGCTAATGACCACCCCAAGGCTAAAGTAGAGGTCAAGAAGGAAAAATCCAAAGATCAACACGAAGAAACCCTTCTAGTGCTCCTTAAGAAAATGGAAAAGATCAGCGAAGAAATGAACTCACGAGATAGGCTCTACATGAACAAACTCACTGCCTTGGAAAGGGCCCAAAAGTCTAACTATATCCCAAAAGGGAAGCCTTTTCCTAAAAAGCAAAATGAAGAGGACAAGCCAAGCTCATCTCAAGTCCCCAACACTTTGGCTCCAACTAATGCAGTTGAGCAAGATTCATCTTCCAAAGAGGAGCAAAGTGATGAGGATGAGAGTGATGAATAAGAAGTAGATGAGCAGGCTAACCTTGTAGAATCTGAAGTCTTCAACATTTTGCTAGAAGGTTCATATACTCATCCTCCCATGAGTGAGGTCACCTTCAAAGAAGAAAAGGAAGAGCCAATCCTCAAAGTTGATGATAGTGAGAGATTCAAAGGGGTCCAATATTCACGAAAGGACAACAATAAAGACTCCACAACCTCCAAGGAACTCGACAAAGACGACCTAATTCCCAAGCAAGTCCCTCCTAAAGAACCTCTCCCTAAAGATCCTCCGAAAAAAACCAATCCCAAAAAGGATCCTCAAAAGAAAGAGACCATCAAGAAAAAGGACAAGTGCAAAGAGGTCAGACTTGACATTGATCTAGAGACTGCTATAGGGAAAATGACTGTGCCAGTTCCATTAAAGGAGATTGCAAAACTTCCCCAACAACAATGGAAAATCAAGAAATCATTGGGTTTTGAAGAGGAAGAATTACCCGAAGACTTGCAAAACATTCACCTTCCCGATTTAAACCCAAGACATGAGCCATTCATGCTTACCTTGGCCATCAATGACCTTCTGTTACATAATTGTATGTTGGACTCAAGGGCCTCCACAAACATCATGCCACTAAAAGTCACGAAGCAATTAGGTCTTAACATCACTCGGTCGTATAAAAAGGTGTGTGGTTTTAACTCCAAACCTGTAGAAGTAGAGGGCCTCATAAAAGATCTTAAGGTTTCTTTGGCTATGAACCCAAATATATCATTGCTTATGGGGGATGCTGCTATCAAAGAAGTGGGGAGCCACTGTTAGAGGTCATCTCCAAATGGACTTGCCATATGCCACTATCCCACAATTTGATGGAACCCCCTTCATTATTTATAGAGAGCCTGCATACCCTTCTCATGTGGTCAAGCTAGGACTGATCCCATACTAGAAGACATATGAGATTGAGAAACCTTCTCCCATTCTCCCTTCACAAGAAGTTTGTATTCTCAAGCAACTACATTACAAAGCAAACAAAAAGTGGAAGCCTAAAAGGGAATACAAGGTTGGCGATGTGGTCTTGGTAGATAAAAATCTAGTGTCTGTCAAGATTCATGGGAAAGTTGGGGAGGATTATTACTACATTGCCCAACTCAACGATGAACTTTGGCCGCAACTGGTCAAGTCGTATCACCCCTTTCCTTGATACTTGACATTGTATTATATGCATGAGTTCTCATTAGAACTAACATCATATGATATTTCTCATGGTAGATTAGCTGCATTTAGATTAAATTTGCTTATTTTTACTGTCTTGTTGATTTTTAATTTTTTACGGCCTAATACTAAGCATGGGTGATCATAAGACACCACAAAAACATGTTGCCCCGTGTGCTTGGTCTTTGATATGTGCAATTAACAGGTCTATGATACCAAGAGATTGTTGGTGCTCTCATGACCTCCCTTTCGAGTGGCTTTGCACACTTTCCCGAGAGCTCACGTCCCAGTTGGAGCCAGATGTTACCCACCACCTATGGGTAGTATGTATAGGAAAAAAATCTCCTAGATGGTCCTCAGCTGGCAGCCAACAGCCCCCAAATAGCTCGATGTGCCATTTTCTCCGCCACCTGAGCTAGCCATGTGGTCCCTCACCCATCTTTTATGAATGTATGTTTGAAGATCGGCCTTTCAACCCCAAAGGTATGGTTTTTCATTGGTATAGTTGATTAATTTTTCTTACTTGTCATGGGCACTTTTGGGCATGGATTAGCGGGGCGATTCAGTGGAAAGAGTGTGTTAGATCTGTATTCTTGTCTCCATTGCCTGATTTCGTGGTTACCCTTGTATCCTAGTCCTGGAGGCCAAGTTATTGCGTTTGTTGGGGCTACAATTGTGATAAAGACTGAGAACCTTGAATCTTCTTGGCATGATCTCCCTTGTTGGCAGGCCAAAATCTCTTATAATTATGGGTTATCAGATTGGACCGATCCAGTATCGCACGGGCCAATGACTATCAATTAAACAGAGAAAGAAGCAACCCTCAGCATCGGCCTCGTTTCAGCATTGTCGTAGTAGCATCTGGGTGCGGAGAAGGGTCGAGCGACGAGCTTGTTAGTTGACAACCTCATTGCAGTGTTGTGACCACGAGCGTCAGCCTTGTTACCAACGAGGACTGAGCACTACCGTAGCAGAACCTTAGTCATTGCTTGAAGCCGCCGGCTGCAATGGGATGTTCAACTGCCTCTACCACCTGCGATTTGTAAAGGATCGCGCCAATCAATTTTATCATGTCGCCAGTATGCAAAAACTGGTTGAACAGAATTCCTTATTGTTGGTCGACAGCGAATTGGTGGAGGGAGTGTTGATTAAAGGGGTTATGAAACTATTATAAATCCCCTCATTTAATACCTTGGGCCGATCACGTATTTGATTTTTGGTTGGGTTCAATTTTATGTTGGATATGGATATTGGCATCAAAATATATTAGAAATTTAGATATCTTCAATGGTGTTATGAATAATAACTCAAAGGCACTCATCATATTCATGTGTTCATATATAGTGCTTGGAGATTTTTAATATGAAGTATATTACAGTGGTGTATTTGAAAAAATTTCCTCACCATGGGCTAAACTCTCTCATAGTCCTAAGGACAAAATTAAGGATTAATTATCAACACCAAGGCGAAGTCAAAATTTCCTTATCTTCAACAACGTTATTGAGTTGTCCTACGCAAACTTGTGGGTTGAATCTACTTGCACTTACAGTGGAGGATCAAATCTTCAACAGTCTTGTAATCAGACCAGACCGAGGTTTCCTTGAAAAGTCACCTGTAGCTACTTTCATTCTTTGTTATATATTGAAATATATATTCAAGTCATAAATTCTTGGCAACGTGTAAGTTATACTGGGTTATTATTTTCTCCGCGATTACTTGCAGGTGTTCAATTTCCTTATGGAGGTTGAAGATTTATCATTTTTTTTCTTTCAAGCCCAGTATAGATCGATTTCTCAAAAGGGTGTAAATCGATCTTATTGAAGAAAGTTGGGGAGAGAGAAAGCTAAACCATAATGCCATCACTTTACTTTTGGAAACACTTCAGGAATCAACATGGTAATACATCAGCTAGTCCTCTGGGCTACAATACTTCTACGGATCAAAAATAGCACATCTTACAGATCAGAAGCAAGAGCAGAACAATAGGCCTTTCTCTCGGAAGGTCCATGTCATTCTTCAACAGTCAAATGATATCTGGAAGGAAGAGGTAAAAATTAAGTGTCTCTTCATACTTGGATCTGAATTGCAACGAACAAAGTCAATCATAGACCTTCATAAATTGGAGGAATTAGACACATGTCTCTCCGAGGTGGGGCAACCAGAATGGAAGAAACTCAGTTGGGCTCTCAAGCCATCCATGCTTGCATTGATACAACCCAAACTTTGGGAACATCCTTGTGAAGAGGTCAGGCTCATAGTTGCTTCTTGTCTCAGCAGGATCATAGCTTTAACATCACCACTACTGCCTTACAATAATGATATCATGAGGGAGATATTGCAGTTGATAGTAGAATCCCTTCAAGGGTTGAACAACATCATGCTTCCTACCTTTCAAAAGTAGCGCAGAATCTTAGAACTCATGGCAGAGTTTAGCTTTGGCACATTCATGTTGAATTTGGAATGTGATGACTTAATCTTTCAGGTATTTCAGAACTTTTACACCAGCATTACATCAGCTCATCCAGACCGTGTCAAAACAAGCATGCAAAAGATTATGTCCTTGTTCCTAGAAGGAGATGTTGACATCTACAAGATACTGAGATCCAAACTGTTGACCATTTGGAAGGAACTAATTGTATCACCAACTACCTATGATCTAGTGGAGAAGTTGGTCATGCAAAACATAAAATTGCTCAGAAGGGTGTTGACGAAGAAGGAGCTTAAAACGATTGATGGAGGAAGCAAGAACAAAGGTAGTAAAACCTGCAGCAAGAATGAACTAAGAAGGAGAGGATTGTCTTATCTGCAAGGGACCTTGGGCACTTAATCATTCATGTCCAAGTGATAAGGAGGCAACAAGGGCAGAACAATTGGAGACTCCTTCATATCATGGGGATTCATCTATAGTTGGGTTCATCAGTTTTCAAGAGAGCACCCACGAAGGATCCAAACAGTCAAGTCCACATGGTGAGTTGCAGCACAATGTTTTTTAGAGAGACTTGCAGGATAAGCCGATGATAATCAGTCGGCTTGACAAAGTACATGGGGAAAGGAAAGGAGGTCATTCCTCCTAACGATGTGGTAGACTCTTGTGTTGGAATTTCTAAGTCTAACTATTAGAAACCCTTCATGCATTTTACTGATTTATTCCTACCTACTTGTTTTGTTAATTAACAAGTTATTTACCATGTAAATACTGAAAATAAACACAAGTACATGTTCAACACATTACAGATCATCAACTGAAGGAAACAGAAACAAGCACACAAGTGACATTGTTGTTTTTGGACTAATGTCCCCGAAAAAACCCAATGTGGGAAAACCGATGCAGCTATCTGAGGGTTTGATTTATTAATTAGTTTCATAATACAATCTGGGTGCCAAATCCGGCTCACCGAACATAGAAAAAACTCGGCAGTAGTACCTCTTTACTTGGAAGCAGATATTCCTGCTGAAACCCTGGATAAACACTCTGGCAGCTCCACAACTCCAATCTGCCCCAAGAAACCCCATCGTCAGCCTCTACAGACTGTGTCAGCTCTTCTCTGGCCCAGCGTTAGCCCAGTGTCACTCTGGCTTGGCCTGCGTCAGCCTCTGGAGGCACTGCGTCAGTCCTTTGGCCCTTTGCGTCACTCACGCTGGCCCTCTAAGGCACTGTGCAGCTCCTGTCTGCCTCTGCGTGAGCCCTAGCTGGCTCTGCATGAACCCTTGGCTGGTTCTGCTTCCCTCTCTCCAACTACTGCGTTGATCCTCCCGGTGCTATCTCTGCCTCTCTACTTCTGTATTCACTGCCCCTCAGCTGCAACTCTGATCACTCTCCCAACTTTCTCAGCAAACCCAACCCCAAAAAGTCGAAATCTTGATCTCTTGGTGTGTTCTCCAAGTGACCCTAAAGCCTCCTCTTATACTTTTCTCGTTGATAAATCAACGGCCGAGATTAAGTCTCTAATCAACGACTAAGATTAGATCTGGCTTGATCCATGGCTTTTGGACCATTCTAACACAGCGTTATATTAATTCAGATTAATATTTTATTTTTCCTAAGTTTAGACTTAAGGACTCCATTAAAAATATTTATTATTTTAATATATCCCAAACTGTTTAGAATCTGCCCAAACCCTTTTTGGGTATTGGAGATCTCATGTGCCTTAGCCTCTCCACCAATTTTCGTGGCTAGAGTATATCCGATGCTACCCCAAATCAACACTCCTCACTGAGTATCATTGTTTTAAGATCCGGCCGGCTCGGAACCGACTCGGGGAGTTGGTCCGAGCCGGAATAAAAATAAATAAATAAATATGTATATATATATATAAATATAAAATAAAATTTCAACCCAGCAGAAAATTCGGTTCGGTCGGGTAGCTGACAGTGGCCAGTGAACCATAAAAACACGCCTTTTTTTTTTAATTTTTCTAAGTGTGGGGGACTCCAAAGGGGTTTATGAATTAGTTTGTTGGTCTTTGGGGTCCGTTCCCCTCTCCTAAACCCTAGTATTTGATCATATTGCCCTACTAAGGCTATGCTATTCATGGTAATGTTAAATTCTTAAAGTAAAAGTGACATTCTCCTGAATCTTCATTTTCATCATTTTACTTAAATTTTTAACATTACCATGAAATGACTCAGGATGTTTGAGAGTGGTTCTGGCCTCATTGGATTTCATATGGAGAAAGTAGAATTTTAGATTTCATTCAAAATCCAGCAGACTTATCGGTTTTTTAGGATTTCAGGATTGGGGGATTGCGATGTTTCCATTGAATTTTGTCATGTATTATGGTATGGAAGTCGTATTTAATCAAGAGCACCAATCCCTCTATGTACCTTGATGTTAGTGACATTGGTTATCGAACTCCTCCGGGATTCGCTCCCAAACCGGGAGCTTCCGGAAATGTCGCTCCCAAGTAACACTGAGCCAAATGATGTTGGCAACTCTAACAGTAGCCAGTAGTACTGGTCACAAACTTTTGTTGTAGAGGCCATTTCTAGCCTCCTTGGTTATGTGTTTTTGTTTTGATCTCTATATCATCATCGTGTATGTATTGGACAGTGCACTGGGTGCCATTTTAATATAATGGATATATTCATGAGCCTACTTTGATCATATGTTGTCTTTTATCTATATTCTAACGCTATGTGTTTGGAAACATGAATGAAAATCTTTAAAATTATGTATTTTTATAAAAAATAAATATTTAATGTATTTTTTACAACGACCGAGTCATTGAAATCGAGCCGGCCGAGTCGATACCGAGTTGAAGTCGAAGTCGACCATCAGCCGAGTCGGAGTCTGAGTCGAAGTTTTAAAACATTGCTGAGTATCACCCTGATCATCCGGCATCGGTCCCTGTGCTGATGCTAGGCATGCTGCCCATCATCTGCATTGTTGCATCCCGTACCCATGGCCCTGCCACTGCTACTGTTGCATCCATACTGCAACTCCCTCTCATCCTGTTGCATTGTGCTGCCCAGAGCACTGTCATTGCTAACTACTACACTGCAACCCAGTTACTCAGAAGTAAGTAAATAATCTCCCAACTTTGACATCTCCATCAGGCTAGAAACACTCTCGATGTTGAAGCTCCCTCTGTCACTAACAAGTGCTCCCTCTCTGACCTCTGCGCTGCTGCAACTATTCCATGCATCTTGCACCGTTGCACACCTCTTTGTGCCATCTTGCACTAGTGCAACACTCCCATGCTTCTCGCACTGCTGCTTCACGCTGTCCTAGGAATCCTACACTGTAGCTCCCTCTGTCACTCCATCTGCATCCGTCTCTACTAACATCTGCCAGTACTACTACTCCTCTTTGGGGCTCCTGTAGCATGGTCTAATCCAAGAAGTTGGGTACCTCGAGGATCCTACCCATTATTGCCTATAGTTCATCTAACTACAACTCGATGTCTCCCCATTTCCGCTCAAGTGGTGTGTGTGCACTCATGGCACAATCATCGTCTGTCTCCACTTTCTTCTCTGCCCTTGCTGGCGCAGCCTTTGTCTCGGAGGCCTCTCCCTTGCTCTTCTTCCTTGGACACTGGGTCGCATAATGACCCAGCTCCCCACAGTGGAAGCATTTGACCTTGGTAAGGTCCTTCTTCTGTTTCTTCTGCTTTCCCTCAGATGTTAGGGAAGCATCCACCTCCTTGATTTTGATCCCCTTGCCGCTGCTTCCCGCCTTGCTCAGCCTTCTGATCTCTTCTTGGCAAAGAGTCACCCACATTTCCTCCCAATCTAGAAGGGTTGCCCTACCCAGTATGCTCTGGACAAACACCTCTCAGTCTTCTGAGACTGCATTCAGGGTTGTTCTCACCATCAACTCTTGATCCAATGTGGCCCCTATGGAAGTCAGCTGATCCCGGATCTCCTTCAATCGACCGACGAAGGGGTCGATCTGTTCTCCTTTCTGCATCTGGTATGACCGCAGTTGATTTTCTAGTAAAATCCTTCTCTGCACAAAAGTAAGCTGGTACAATTTGTTTAGGGCCTGCCACATCTCATTTGTTGTGTCCTTTTCGGCAATATGTGGTACTACATGATCCTTGACCCCGTCAAGAATGATGCTCTTGGCCCTCGCCATTGCCTCATCGTACTTGTCGTTATCAACTGGCTCAATTGGGATATTTATCGTCCTCAAGGCAAAGTGCTTGACATGATTCCTGTCTAGAACGGATAAGATTCTAGCCTTCCAGACTACGAAGTTTGAGGCTTCGTCCAGTCTGTCCTGGTCTTTTACCCCATTCACTGCCATCTCGCTGCTCCTCTACTTCCTTCATGGAAGTTCTTGGTGTGACTCCCTATGAGCCTCGATTTCCTTCCTGGAAACCCTTCTGCCAATGTCGAGATGCCCCTACTCCGATCGTTAGTGCAACTGCACCACTGGTCCGGATTTCTCAGCTAGAAATCCTCAATAGCAACTCCCTCCTCCTTGACCTTGCCTGTTAGGTACTGTTATGACTACAATACCCTAGCAGCTCCACTCTGCAACTTACCCACAGCCTCCTAAACCCCAGCAAACTGAAAGGTAGAGCTCCTAGGCTCTACGCAATCCCGGCACCGGCAAATCAACTTCCTCAGCCAACTGCGTCAGCCCTCTTAGCCTCTGCGTGGCTCTGCATGAGCCTGTCTTTGCCTCCCTCAGCCTCTACGCTACCTCTTCTTGGCTCGAACTTGATGACGCAGGCACTGCGTCACCCCTTCCTTGCTGCTTCTCTGCTAAGAACAACTTCTATCAGTCGGGACAGTTGTTTTCTGTTGTTAGAAACCCTTCATGCACTTTACTGATTTATTCCTATCTACTTGTTCTGTTAATTAACAAGTTATTTACCATGTAAATACTGGAAATAAATACAAGTACATGCTCAACACATTACAGATCATCAACTAAAGGAAACAGAAACAAGCACACAAGTGACACTGTTGTCTTTGGACTAATGTCTTCGGAAAAACCCAATGTGGGAAAACCGGTGCAACTATCTGAGGGTTTGATTTATTAAGCAATTTCAAAATACAATATGGGTGGCAAATCTGGCTCACCCAACAAAGAAAAATCTCGGCAGTAGTACCTCTCTACTCAGAAGCAGATATTCCTATTGAAACCCCGGATAAACACTTCGGCAGCTCCACAACTCCAATCTGCCCCACGAAACCCCTACATCAGCGCTTCTCTGGCCCAGCGTCAGCTCTTCTCTAACCCAGCATCAGCTCTTATCTGGCCCAATGTTAGCCCAGCGTCACTCTGGCTTGGCCTGCGTCAGCCTCTGGAGGCACTGCGTCAGTCCTCTCGCCCTTTGCATCACTCACGCTGACCCTCTGAGGCACCGTGCAGCTCCTTGTTGCCTCTGCGTGAGCCCTAGCTGGCTCTGCATGAACCCTTGGCTGGTTTTGCGTCCCTCTCTCCGGCTACTGCGTTGATTCTCCTGGTGTTATCTCTGCCTCTCAGTTTTTGTATTCACTGCCCCTCAACTGCAACTCTGATCACTCTCCCAACTTTCTCAGTAAACCCAACCCCAGAAAGTCGAAACCTTGATCTCTTAGTGTGTTCTCCAAATGACCCTCAAGCCTCTGCTTATACTTTTTTCGTTGACAAATCAACAACCGAGATTAAGTCCCTAATCAACAGCTAAGATTAGATCTGGCTTGATCCATGACTTTTGGACCATTCTAACACAGTGTTATATTAATTCACATTAATATTTTATTTTTCCTAAGTTTAGACTTAGGGACTCCATTAAAAATATTAATTATTTTAATATATCCCAAACTGTTTAGAATCTGCCCAAACCCTTTCTGGGTATTGGAGATCTCATGTGCCTTAGCCTCTCCACCAATTTTCGTGGCTCAAGCACATCCGATGCTACCCCAAATCAACATCTTGTACAGTTGAGTCCATAGATATCTAGGAGGGCATCCATATAGAGTATGGGCCATCAATGGTAGATACCAATCCACCAGTACATCCATGTTTGAAAACCAAAGAGGGTGAACAACAGATTGTCCCCACACATGGAGAAGGCCAGGAAGAAGACATTCAAGGAGACTCAAGTGAGGAGCCAGTAGTAATAAACTGGCATGATGAGCATGATCATGAGGGGCAGCATGACAAATATAGTATGCAAGATGAGCCATTTCTAGAGAGTCGGTCAAAGGTTCAAGCTGGAGCTATGATAGTTGAGCATCCAGTGCAGACAGATACAAAGGCATTCAGCAGGGCACCAGAATTGCCAGTAGAGGACTTTCAGGAAAAGATCATGCATTTCAAGACAGATCTTATGATGTTGAAGCAGAGAGTCTGGACAGTCTGAGACACTGTCTTACAGGAGAATAGGAAAATTGAGGAGCTCATAGGGGTAAGTGTCGAATCAACATCCAAGTTGTCTAGTGTTGAGGAACGACTCAAATCCCTCCAAGGCAGCAGGAGGAGTAAAGTTGGGAGTCCCAGAGCATCCCTCTACAGGAGTACATTGATAAGGCTTGCAGCGCTATCAACCCGCCTTTATACATTGACAACAGAGCAGAGTTCTCCAAATGGATCATGTTGGGTGACCGAGTGGAGCAGCATGAGTTGAGCATCAAGCAACATCAACATAGTAGACTTATTCCATGTGCAGGCATTCCTGCATTAGATCCTTCCCACGGGATGGATTGGTGAGAGATTATGAGTTGGAACTCTATTGATGGGATGATTCCTAGGAGGATACCCTTAGCCAAGGGCATATTGCAGCTTGGGCCCTTAGGCACAGGCAGTGATGGAGGGCTAAGATGGTATCATAACCCACAGGTCCCAGGACTTAGGTGGCATTAGGATCCAGGTGAATCTATTGATGGCAGGATTGGCTGGAGGATTATTTGGGATCTAGGTATCAAAGGATCCATTCATGATCATTTAGCATGGAGGCATGGAATAACACACCGATTTGTATGGGATCCAGGTATCAGTATACAGATGTTTTTGGTATGGATAGAAGAGGATTGCTTGAGGGCAAGCAATCTTTGGGCAGGAGGATTTGTGTGAATCTATTGAGGGCAGGATCGGTCGGAGGATTATTTGGGATCTAGGTATCAAAGGATTCATTCAGGATCATTTAGCATGGAGGCATGGAATAACACACCAATTTGTATGGGATCCAGGTATCAGTATACAGATGTTTTTGGTATGGATAGAAGAGGATTGCTTGAGGGCAAGCAATCTTTGGGCAGGAGGATTTGTAGTATTCCCTTTTCTTGATAGGGTCAAAATCTGTGTTGCATGGGTACCCACACCCGGGGGTGGGGTTCTCGAACCCGTCCCGGGTTCCTGCACCAAAGTATCGGATTCGGGTACAGGTTCTTCCCAGACGAACCCAGAAGAACCGGGTTCTTCCATGAAGAACCGGGTTCTTCAAAAAAAAATTGGGTTCTTTTCCTTTAACGGGTTCTTGGGTTCTTGGGTTCTTCGGGTGCTTGGGTTCTTGGGTTCTTCGGGTTCTTCGGGTTGGGTTCTTTGGGTTCTTCGGGTTCTTTGGGTTCTTCATAAAAAAACTATATTAAAAATTTAATTTTCAAATAATTTCTTTTTATTGAAATTTAAAAAATAACTTATAACAAAGGTAAAACTTATAACAAAACCTAAAAAACCCTAAATCAATTCTTGTAAATCAATTTGGAATGAAACATTCTTCCACGGTCCTTACCATCAAAACCTGTGTTGCACGGGTACCCGCACCCGGTTTTTTAAGTTTTTTACAAGTCTTGTTTTTTAAGAATTCTTGTAAATCAATTTGGAAAGAAACATTCATTCCCGAGCCAAATAACCATCAAATTATAAACTGTAAATGCGCACATACAGGTTTAGACATTTTCGGTCAAACAGAAAGTAGGATTGAGACCAGCCATAAGCTGTAATCAGATGACGTTGTTAAATGGCGAAGGGCTATTTTGGACAATGGCTAAATTAAGTATCAAAATCTGCCAATTTCTCACAGCATTCTTATAACATCATGTTAAGATTAAAACTAGGGAAATATGCCTAAATTATATATGGTCTCTACAGACTTGTACACCAAGTAATCTCTAAAAATTGCGAAGATGTTTTATGTTTAGATAATTAATATTCAGGCAGAGCTTCGCACTCAAAGACAAACTATCCCTCAAGCCATCAGATGGCTGCGGTGCATTTTATTGGGAAACAAAGACTGATAAGCGTGTTTTGTGGAAGGGTAAGGCTGCCACCGTTTTTGGGATTGCTTTACCACAGAGCACACCATGCATGGGGTAGGTGGATGATTAGACATCAAGAGAATTCTAGACCACTATCAAGTTGAGAAGAATCTCCTATGAAAAAATTGTGTTTTTATATGGGAGAGACTAAACATTCAAAGCAAAGTTACAAGCTCAAGCTCCAGCCAGAATGAGCAATTTCAATAAGGAGAGAAGTTGTCTTGAAATTAGAGCAGGAGGCAGAAATGCTAACACTCCTTGGCTGTGTAGGAGGAAGGGTCTGTACGACCACAGCCTGATTCATTGATAGGCATCCTTGCAAATGAACCTAAGCTGCATAGTTATTTTAAAGCCTGTGTGACAAAATCTGTCCCAAGTTTCACCAAAACAGCTGAGTCTAGCATTTATCCTAGTATGTATTTTGAATTTTCAGTTTTAGTAGTAGCCTTAAGCTCTCTCACATAGCTGTCACAGTGTCATGGTTACACGGAAAAGATTCAAAAGAACAGTTTTTTGGTGATAAATTTTGAAATTTCAATGTCAATGTTGAATGTTCAATGATGTGCATGTTTAAATGATTATCATTAAAGCTTTCTTGTTTAAAGTTGAAAAAATATACAAATTCAAATTTCATATATATTATTAATTATAAATTTATAATTTATAAAATTTAATTATTAAAATTTAATATTATTATATTACCCGACGAACCCACGCACCCTGTTTCCAAAAATGTTGTCCCCGTCCTCGTCCCCATCCCCGTCCCCGTCCCCGCACCCACGTTTCCTGGCAACATAGGTCAAAATGGATGGAATCTACCCATGGTATTTGCCCATAGGATTTGCCTTTCTTTTTTGAGTGAAAATAATAAAATAAGGTTTTTAGAGAATTCCTCAAGTCTATTAAAAGGGATAGGAGCTAGGCATTTGGATCATCTAGAGTTTGTCTGTCTTATTGTGTTTTGTTGAGAAATTAGCATGGCCAGTTCTACGATGATCCCGAGACGAAAACCCCACGGTGACAATTGTGTGGTGGATCCATCCAGGATTCACAAGTGGGCTTCAGTGTCTTAGATTTGTCATTGTTGAGCAGTCGTGCATGCCATTTGCAGGGGTTCCAATCTTATTGTATGGGCATGTGTTATTTTCTTCAGCTAATAATATAAATAAAGGGTTGCATTTCTAGATACCGTATGTGTTCTTGTTCTTATTGAAAGTTTACTTTAATCATAACACTGAAGTGTGCTAAATTTGTAAAAAAAATCAACGTTTGGGATCTTACATAAACATAGCCCAAAAAATCAATCAAGTGGCAGACTGGACCCACATTCCAGTCTACAATGATCACCATTATAAACAATTTGCAACATTGTTTCAAGTTTGCACTTTGTTAGTTCCCTGCTTCGCCTGTTGTTGACACTGTAAAAGCCCCACTGACACACACACCGCAGTTTGTATATTTGTTTATAGTTACTTGTAAATATTAATTTATTTCATATATTTTCCCTAATTTAGTTTAATTTTTAGCATTTACTTAGTTTAGAATAGAATAAACAACTGGGTCTTTGTTTTGGAGAGTATACAACCAAACCAAATGAGTAGGGTGTTGGAAAATGAATATAGATTCGGTTTCATAATTATCTTTGTACTTGTGACAATATATATTTTTGTAAGAAGAAAAAAAATTATTATTTTCTAGCACGGGTTTCATGCTTAAGTTGATTTGTCTTCTAGGTCAAGCATGTTCTTCATGCTTCTAGGGTTTGTCAAGTCAAAAGGAGTATTTGTCATAAGTCTTGAAGTCAAGTCCCATTTGGACTTTGAAAATAACGTAAAAAGAAAATTTTATTTTGAGTCAAAATGTTATTTTTGTCCCTACAAGACCAAGTTGGCCCTATTTGGGGTAATTCGACCTCCTCAAATGTATATATATAAGAGCAGTTCAACCTCATTTGAAAGACACATATTCAAGCAAGCTCGATTTCTTAAGAAAGAGTGACGAAAATCAATGAAAAAACAAGGAAAGAAGTCAAAGTCAAGTAGAGAGAAAGCAAGATCAAAGGAGAAGAGAATCTGCCCTAAAACTCCCACACATTCAAAATTTCAGACAGGAGGGCCGAAAATTGCAGGTCTGTTGCAGGAGGCCAAAAATCTGTTGCAGAGGCCGAAATCTAAATTTTGGTCAGTATTGGAAGGGTTTGACCATCGTTGACTTGTGGAGACTTTGACTTGTTGGAAAGGCTTGGAAGGAGGGTTGACTTGGGCTTGTGAGTGGACTTGGTCTTGGCATTTGGGTCTTGGATTTCTCATTTGATCTAATTATTTAAGAAGAGAATAGATTATTTCTGGGTTTTCCCCTTTGAAGGGGTTTTGCCCTGGCTTGAAGCCTATATTTTGTGTCCACTGTCTTTTACGATCTTCATGGTTTATGGTCTTGATAATTGTTTGATGAAAAGAATCTAACAAATAATAAAAGAAGATAACATAAGTTCACAAGCTTTTATCAAGGATAAGGAGAATTGTTTTAATTGTTGCCCTACTTGATTCTCCAACATAGGGGTCTAATTGGGACCCTGATCGGACCAATACTCCCCAGTTGCAAGGGGGATTTTCCCGCCAAGTTGTCTTTAGTGCGACTTTTTGGAAACTTTTCAGGTGGGTTTTTCCGATCTAATTTCTCTTAAATCCGGCAGGAATTTATTGAAATCACAAGTTTGATGGGTAACCCTGCACAATCTGTTAATTTTAGGTATGTTCTATGCTTAGAGCAATTTATTTCAATTTTCATAGTTAGCTCCATATCTTTTCCAGATTAGCAATCACATCAGCATTAAAGTAAACTGCAGATAGAACATAAACATAAATCATAGAAGACAAGCCAAGACAAGAGGACACAAGACGTGGCACTAGCCAGGGACAAACCCCAATGTGGGGAAACCCTTGATCAATTCTTCTTATATGTTCTTCAATACTTCAGCAAAGAGAGAGAATACGTTTACAACAGAAGTCAACACTTTGACTTATCCAGATAAGAGCATAGATCATCTCTAAGAAGATGATACATGAGATCAGTTGAAAACATGTTGCTTCAACTAATTCTCCAAGGTGACTCCTTCAACTATCGTTGTGTTGCATTTCGTCATCATGTTGCACCTCACCGCACTACACCATGCTGCACCCATCATCACTATGCTGCATCTCATCATGCTTCATTAATCATCATTGTACCCATCACTGTACTGCATTATGTGCCATTGTTGCACCATGTTGCCATCCTGACCTATGTGTTGGCTGCACCATGTTGCCATCCTAACCTATGTGTTGGCTGCATCTTGCTTGCTTGTTGTCCCTAGCATGCTTGTTGTCCTTAGCATGCTTGTTGTTGCATGCTAGTTGTTCCTTGCATGCTAGCTATAACATTGCATGCTTGGTGTATTTGATGCTAAGTACCATACAACAGTCCCAATGTTAGTTAGTTGTCCCTTGCATGCTGCTCTCCTTCGGAGACAGATGCTCCGGCTGTTTTGGCAGTTTTGGCTGTTCCTGGAAGTTCCAGTTGTTCCCCACAGTTCCAGCAGTCCCGGCAGTTCCGGTTTTTCCGGCTTTTCTAGGTTTCTGCCCTCTGGATCAGGGCAACGTTATTCCTTAGGATTTCTCCTCCTACTAAAACCCAAAGACAAGTAGAGAGAGGAAGAGATCCCAAGTGTGTTGAAATGACTTGAAGGCCACCTCTATTTATACTAAAACGTTAAGCACATGTGGGGTTTATTTGGTTGTTGGCCGACCTTGACGAATTGTCTGATAATGCAAATAAATTCATAACTCCATGAATACTTATCGGAATCGGATGATCTTTAGATCAATCCTACAACTCTCGATGAGAGGGATCCAAGAAAAATATCCGCTGCCATAAATAAGATGACCCACATGGAATTTAGCCCTAGTTGCCAATTTTAACACTCATTCTCAACTAGGGAGAACTCCATCCGTTGATCCATATGTTCAACTATACTATCTCTACCATCAGTGCCCTGCACTGCTCTGATCTGCTGAGATCTGCTCTACTTTGCTCTGCTCTACTAAACCATGAAGAAGAAGAATTGATCGAGAATGTCTTATACCATTCTCTACTGACCCGAAGTCAGTTTCATCTTAAGAGAGTGTGTCACATCACTCTTACTGACCCGAAGTCAATTTTATTGATCCCAGATCAATATCCCGAGAGAGTGTCTCAAACCACTCATACTGATCTCAGATCAGTTTCATTGATCCCAGATCAATGTCACAAGAGAGTGTCTCAAACCACTCATACTGATCCCAGATCAATGGAGGTCATCCTAGCATAGGGAGTAAGGTAGATACAGCGATGCGTCCATCGATAGTGCTACTATGGTCCCTATCCTCATTTCCCTACTCATTGATCAGATGAGAGATACTTTCCATGAGTCCCAGACTGCATGGGTAGGATGCCTCGACAGGAGAACTAATCATCTTGTCCACAGGAGAACAAATCATCCTATCAGTGGATGCCACGGAGAACTAATCATCCTAGCCCACAAGAGAACTAATCATCTTGTTCCACAATTGCCACAGAGAACAAATCATCCTGGCCCACAAGAGAACTAATCATCCTGTTCCATAGTCGCCACGGAGAACAAATCATCCGGGCCCACAGGAGAACTAATCATCTCGTTCCACAGTCACCATGGGAGAACTAATCATCCCGGCCCACAGGAGAACTAATCATCCTGTTCTACAGTTGCCACGGGAGAACTAATCATCCCGACCCACAGGAGAACTAATCATCCTGTTCCACAGTTGCCACGGGAGAAATAATCATCCTGGCCCACAGAAGAACTAATCATTCTGTTCATAGCGCACCACCAAGGGAGGGTGAGTCGCCCTGTGGTCATATGTTGCTCCAGTAAGTACCCCAAGCCCCCCAGAGCTCCCAGAGCTCAATGCATGCAACATGCAGGACCCTTATAAGAAGGTCTCTCAACGACTCCAAGTCGTTCGGGAAAGTCACAGATTTGACCTTTCCCCGAGGCTTTGACAAAATGTTTGCGACCTGTACATCAGTCTCAATGCGATGGAGCCTCCTTGCTCATCGACTTACCATATCGCAGATAAGGCAGTATCTGATGTCTATCTGTTGGAGCAATCATCGAATACGGGATTCCTCAATAATCGAATCCCCCCTCTGGTTGTCACAGAGAATCACAGTGGTATTCATCATGTGTACAAACAGCTCACTTAAGAGCTTTTGCAACCATGCAGCTTCACACAAGATCATACTCATAGCTATGTATTCGGTCTCGGTGGTGCTTATAGCAACCGACTTCTGCTTCCTACTCATCCATGATATCGAAGCAGAATCCAAAAAGAACCAGCACCGAGAAGTGCTCTAGTGATCCTCCACACTGCCTGCCCAGTCAGCATTCGCATAATCATGCAGTTTCATATTTCCGGTAGTGTATCTCAATCCATGAGAGATTGTGCCCCGAAGATATCTCAGAAGATTCTTGGCATCAATCCAGTGAGGCTCAACCAAATATGAGCTCACCATGCTAACTGCAAAACATATGTCCGGACGAAAGTTCACCAAGAATATCAACGCGAATGAGTTTATGAAACTCAGAGGCATTTCCCAAATCTGGTCCAACATCACTACCATATGACTTCTGAAAGTTAAGATCCTCGAGGTAGTCACAGGCTTGCAGTTCATCATTCCACATCCGGAATCCAACTCCCTCTTACTTCTACAAATGAGAGAGTTTGCACCTGTCAGAAATAGGTCGTCCTCATAAGGTGCCGATATGAGAGGTCTATCATCCACAACCTTCGAGTAATGGTTTGGATCGGTTTCACTCCTAGTGAATCTCAGCTTCATCAGACATCTATCAATCCTCTCATACTACGCCCAGGGTGTTTTGCTTCAAGCCATAGAGGGCTTTCTTCCACCTGTATAAATGAGATTCCTGATCATGAATCTCAAACTCCTCAGGTTGTTCCAAACCTGTGGACCTGCTGCATGAGGGGAATGGTCCCCTTATAAGATTTTCCTTTGGTACATCTCAGACATGTACCTTCATGCTCTACTTGAATTCAGACATCCCTATCACCATTTGACTCACATTAGGTAGGGCCCCATAGGTCTCTGGTGTTGTAGATGCGATATGTCAATTGACATGATCCCCAATGGACCATCCTGCAACTTGATACAAATTGTCAACCCTGAACCCATGACAAAAAGCATCTTTGAAAATTATATTTTTTAACACGTACCTTTCCATCGATGAATACCACCCTGAAACCTTTGACTTCCATTTCCGAGATGGACACCAGATTCTTCTTGCGATCAGGTACATAAAAGAGATTCTGTAAATGAATCGAGTTACCCTTATTCAATTGACAGTTAACATTCCCTACACCCTTTCCGGGATAGGTGGCATCAGCTCCAAGTATAATCCCACGATTGTTTCCATCTCTACCCAATTAGAGAGTGCACCCATCTATCCGATGAAGTGCCTTGAAGCACTACAATCTATAAGCCAGATGCCCAAAGAATCTAAAGCAAAAGGCCAATACAAGATAACGCTTCTTTATCTTATCATAAACAACATTTGATTCTTCATACCTGGGGTTCCTTGCTTTCTATGAAGAGTCGGCCATTTCCTTGATGACCTGCATTACCTGTCATTCCTTTGATCATTGAAGATGTCCCTGGAATGATTGTTATCATCATCAAATGATGTGTCCCTGCCATTCGGACACTCCTTCGCATAATGAACGAACTAGTTATGTGCCTTTCCTTCCACCCTGAGATCTGGTCTTACAATGAAGTGATCTTTAGGTAGGCCATATTCCATTGCGCCATTCTGATAATATTCTCTGCTTCGACTTCACCCTTGGTGAATCTGAAGAGGGATGAGGAATCCACTAATCCTTTTGTCCTTTGCCAACTGTCTTCGGTGATTGCTCTTTCACTCTTGCTTGGGCATTGTCTTCACTTCACCTCTGAAACCATGTTAATTTTAAATATGTTCTGTTATACTCTTATACCAATAGGTGTCATATTTCATGATTACCTTGATGAGCTCTGTAATATGTTCATCCCTTTCCTTGTTGCAAATGCTTTCCATATTATCAAAAAAAAATCAAAAAAAGTAAAAAATGTAAAGAGGGTATACCCTGAAAGAAAAATCAAAGGGTAAAAAGAATAAAATGGTCAAAAGAACAAATGAGAAGAAATGAACCCCAAATAAAAAAAGACCAGGAAAGTGTACAAGTCCAAAATGCCAGTGCTATTTCATTTTCTGTAAATAAAGCATTGTGTGCAGCTTGTTAATTTATGCCACAATTGATGAATGGCCAAACAACTCAATCTTGGCTAGTTCATGTTTGAATTCCCTGTTTTAGAGATAGAGGATAAAATCTGACCAACTGTTTAATTTTGGCAGATAAGTAGATAGGTAGAGAAGCAAAGGAGCTCAACAGTTAAATCTGAGCCCTTGGAAGTAATAAGTGCAGACTTAGGTAGGCTTACCATGAAAAAAAGAAAGTTGAAAAGAGTTTGCTAGTCCAAGTGCACCTAAAGAAAGAAAGAAAAAATTCTAGGCAAAGTAAGTAGGGTAGGTAGATTGGTGTTGCAGAATGATACTTGTGATAGGTTTTGTCTCTAAAAATGTGTTAATCTCTCACTTCTATCACAAGTGCATGGCGGACATATACTTAAAGTAGCTCAAGCGAGGCAAGGTTGATATGACTAACTCCCCTTCACACTTTTCCCGAAAGCATTCACTGACTCCCCAAAAGGTATTAAGATCTGCTTAATATCACTAAAATCACTCATCTCATTTCATAAACATTGCCTAAGTAAAATCCTATTTTACTTAGGAAATTGGCCATATTTCTTGTACAAACCCCTTTTTCCCCTTTCTAACCTAAGTTTTAATGTAAAAATTTCAAACATTGGCTTAGCGCTTTTTATTTTTCAAAATCCATATTAACTTTTAACATATATTATTTAAATCCCACTTTATTTCCCAATCCCCGTATTATGTAAATATATAACAAAAAAACCAAAAATATTAATGTATCCCCTCCCCAGTCGAAATACGACCATATCACTATTTGAAAGGGATTAACGGATTTATTATGAATGTGTTAATGACCTTCCCGCACGCAAATTAATGGATTAATCAACCATTTGGGTTGATTAATAACATTCCCCCGACCAATGAAAATAGCCCCGATGTATTAAAAATACAGTTTATTATAAACCGGGCCTGCAGGTTAACCTCCCGCCATCTCCGTAACGCGTCCGCCGTCTGATCTACGCATGATCATCCAACGGTCCGCATCCATTTCGCAACCCCCTAACTGTCGTTGTTTAACTCGCGGAGAATCGGCGGTATTGCGCCCGTACTCTGCCACACGTCGCCCATCCGGGGTGATCGTTTGCCCTCCGCCCGAAACCACTTGACCCCAAAAGCGGTGCAGGGCAAAACCGTTTACCACCCCTCCCAGCTGATGTCATCTGCTGACGTCCTCCGTCCTGTGCTGAAATCACTTGCCACATCACCGCCACATCACCTGCCCCCGTACTCCCACTGACATCATCCATACTGCCACGTCATCTGTCCTTCAAATCATAAAATCCCGCCAAAATTTATTTTGTCAATTAAAAGGGTAAAAAGGGTCATTTTTGTTGTATTTCTCTGCGTATCGCGCTCCAGGCATAAAAATCGACTGAGGTCGCATTTCAGTTTCTGACCAAAAAGGCTACATCGACGAGCTCGCAGACTCTGCCGACCCGCCATTTTACAGTTTCTTCCTCTTCAAACACAGTTTAAACCAAACAGAGGGACTTCTGGGCTTACAGAAGAAAGAAGTGAAGATATACAGGGATATTTGTTACCCTAACCAGAGGACCTCCAGAGACATGAATTTGCCAAAGGAAAGATAATCTAGAGACACGTTAGCTGTTTTGTTTTACCAGAACACGATGGACAGCGATGAACAGAGGCAAACAAGTCAAAGTGTATCAGTTTAGCAATAAAGAGTGTCAGATCAGAATTAAAGAAGGCAGATCAAAATTAAAGCGCACAGTTAAGACAGGCAGTCGGCGCAAAGCTATCGCAGAGGATCGCTGCAAGCCGAACCCTAAAAGCCTGCCTCCAGCACAACATCAACTATCTTTCTCTGGCTGCTTCTATTTTACTTGTAAACTCTTATTAGTTAAAAGCTAGATATTATCTCACAGCTGTTATGAGATATTTGTTGTACATATTTTGTTGTATAAATACCTCCTCCATTAGGTTGTGGTGGTGTGGATTTTCTAGACTGTGCTGTAATACTGAAATTTTGGAATGAAGAGCTGTTGGAATCAATTGTTGTTTGGCCTATTGGATGAAGAACTGAAGCAGAGGACTTGCCACAGACTTCTTGAATCAACCACTGGATCAATAAGTCCTCTATATCTTGTGTTTTACAGTTTTCTTGTTTCTTATGTCATCTGTGTTTCATAAATCTGAATGACAAAGAAAATGGTTAATTTCAAAACATGCTTGATTGCACTGTGTTTTCAGTCTTTGTTATTCTCTGGGTTTTGTTCAGAATTAGTATAAACAGCGAAATCTTAATTGCTCCTATTTCCTGATTCTTCATGTTGATTATTTGCTAAAGAATTCTTAATTGCTCCTTATCAGTAATCATCCATTTTCCCTCTTTCAATAGGTTGAAGGATTCTTAACTGCCCTTCACCCCATTTGAGTCCATTCCATTTGTTTCAAGCCTTGATTTGTTCCCCGTTTGACTACCTTGCTCTGTGAAGCCATCTTCTATTAAGAAACCAAATCCAGAAAGCATTTTCTTTGACTCCATCATGCCTAATGGACTGAACCACTCAGTTTTACCTCTCTATTCTATTGAATCTCACCACCCAAACTCAAACAAAACCCTTGAACTTCATGACTAGCCTAATACCTTTAAAAACAAAGCTAAATCATAAAGAGAGAGCCCTTTCTGGATACAGATTGGTTAGATTCTGTATCTAAAAGATTGGTCTGTGGTTACCTCGACATCCTTCCCTTTCTTACAACTTTGGGGAAAACCTGAGTGATAACATGTTCTATGCTTAGAGCAATTTATTTCAATTTTCACAGTTAGCTCCCTATCTTTTCCAGATTAGCAATCACATCAGCATTAAAGTAAACTGCAGATAGAACATAAACATAAATCGCAGAAGACAAGCCAAGACAAGAGGACACAAGATGTGGCGTTAGCCAGGGACAAACCCCAATGTGGGGAAACCTTTGATCAATTATTCTTATATGTTCTTCAATAGTTCAGCACACACAGAGAGAAAGATAGTACGTTTACAACAGAATTCAACACTTTGACTTATCTAGATAAGAGCATAGATCATCTCTAAAAAGATGAAACATGAGATCAATTGAAGACATGTTGTTTCAACTAATTCTCCAAGGTGACTCCACCCATCGTTGTGTTGCATTTCGTCATCATGCTGCACCTCACCGTGCTGCACCATGTTGCACCCATCATCACTATGTTGCATCTCATCACGCTTCATTAATCACGACTGTACCCATCACTGTACTACATTATGTGCCATTGCTGCATCTCATCACGCTTCATTAATCACGACTGTACCCATCACTGTACTACATTATGTGCCATTGTTGCACCATGTTGCCATCCTAACCTATGTGTTGGCTGCACCTTGCTTGCTTGTTGTCCCTAGCATGCTTGTTGTCCTTAGCATGCTTGTTGTTGTATGCTAGTTGTCCCTTACATGCTAGCTGTAACATTGCATGCTTGGTATATTCGTTGCTAAGTACCATACAACTATCCCAATGTTAGTTAGTTGTCCCTTGCATGCTGCTCTCCTTCGGAGACAGATGCTCCGGCTGTTTTGGCAGTTTCCGGCAGTTCTGGCAATTCCGACTATTTCCGGCTGTTCCCGGCAATTCCGGTAGTTCTGGCTTTTCCCGCAGTTCCGGCTTTCTGCGCTCTGGATCAGGGCAATGTTATTCCTTAGGATCCCTCCTCCTACTAAAACCCAAATACAAGTAAAGAGAGGAAAAGATCCCAAGTGTGTTGAAATGACTTGAAGGCCACCTCTATTTATACTAAAACGTTGAGCACATGTGGGGTTTATTTGGTTGTTGGCCGACCTTGACAAATTGTCTTATAATGCAAATAAATTCATAACTCCATGAATACTTATCGGAATCGAGATGAATCCAAGAAAAATATCAACTGCCATAAATAAGATGACCCACATGGAGTTTGGCCCTGGTTGCCAATTTTAAAACAATCAAAGTGTGCTAGGGTTTTTCATGGTGCTAAATCCATATATACAGTCAAAAAACTAGTTTAAATACCACAAACCAAGATTTCACCTCAAATTCTTCCACCGGATCCCGGCACTGGAAAGTCCAAAATGTCGCACTATAGACAACTCCTTTTTCCACCTGTCAACACATTCATATCCAGCAGAACACTATAATGTCTTAATGACTATGTTAATTTTTAGTTATAAATGAACATTATATTCTAATGCACCATTTCAGGCACTAAAACATGCATTGCAAATCTCGACTAGCATTCAGTGTTATTTGCTGTATGTGGACAGAACAAGAGCAAAGAAAAGTTTTGAGCCAGAGTCACTGAGGTGGTGTAAATTAGTACTGGTTTCTGATTCGAGGTCAAGTACACCACAATGTTGAAAAGGAAATATTATCAGTTAATATTGGTGACCAGTTCCTAAAGATAGTGATCCGGCACATTATTGAGCATGTTTTTAATCATTGGGTCCTGACATGAAAGTTTATTGCATGCATAGAACTGATTAGGAAAGTAGCCCTAGTCAAATTCAAATTAGGAATATAGCAAAAGAAGCAAAGATGTAAAAATACCTGCTTCAAATTTGGAGGATGGTTAAACCGTGCACAGCTTGTGCCAGAGCCAGAAAGTCCAGTGTATATGCAATCAGGTTCATAAGGTTCAATTTCTGCCTCCACAGTCCATACTCCCATGCTATCGTTGCAGATTAACTTAACACAGCCTGTGTAAAACATTGAATTCATGCATTCAGAGTAGCATCGATGCAATAACATCAGTCCTAGTGAAGGAAAGCTCCATATCGTGTTTTAAGCCAACCAGATACTATGTTGTCAGGTCCTATGGTATTATCTCACATTATAGTAAAGTTCAAATAAAGTAAGTACATGACATCAGGAGTCAGGACGAGTGACTGTTGATGTCAATGCTCAAATGATCTCTAGGGCATATATGAAGCCACACTTGGGATCACTTCAAAGTTCAAACAGACTGTGCAGTTAAAATAAAGAACGCAAATTGGCTTGAAGTTTGTTACTTGGTATAATGGATCACTTCAAAGTTCAAACAGACTGTGCAGTTAACATAAAGAACCCAAATTGGCTTAAAGCTTGTTACTTGGTATAAAATTACGGCATTGTCTACTGAGGCCACAAATTTGCTCAGAAAGTTATTTTTTGCCGGAATCTGGCGACTGTTTTTTCCCAAAATTACTGATAAGCAGAGTGTTTGAATTGTTTTTTGATAGTGGAAATGGATTCAGCACCATCAAAACCCCCCGCCACCCAAAATCCTGAAGTTTGACAGCTGTAACCCAGATTTCCAGATTTCCCAAAATTTCTGCCGGATTTCGGAAAAAATCAGGCCAGAATTTCCACTATTTTCTGGGCGAATTTGTGGCCTCAGCATACTACTCTTAAAATTACTGAGTTTAAGAGTGCTTCTGACAGCTCATCAGATCAACCACCTGTTACACTGTACCTGAAACTACTGAAACTTGCCATGAGCAGTTCAGCAATAGCAACTCACTAACCACTAGAGCAACCCATGTCACTAGATGAAACTCACTTCATCAAATGTTGCCATAAAAATGACCTTTTAGGAGTACTCAGTCTCCTATAGTAGTAAGTAATGTAAGGGTAAGTCAAATCTATTTTACCTGTATTAGAACTTGTGACTGTTCGGATCGATTTATTAAATAGTGATCTCCGTACACTACCCCCTCAGGACAACTGTAGACATACCATTCAATTAATGCAAACTGCAGCACAGTTATTCAGTTTGTACAGTATTTCTAAAAGCCTTAAAGCCTTGCTATCACTAATAGCAGATCAAATCAAACCCCTAATTCACCGCTACTACGAATCACAAGCTCCAATTCATCCATATTAAATTGCAAACCACGAAACATTTTAACAAACAAATTCCGGGTTATTAATTTGAGTATTAGCGTTGTAATTTACCTAGGGCACTTCATCCGTTGCAAGCTGCAACACATTAGCGCAAGGCAAAATCCATTTTAGATTGAACTGGTGCATTTTATCAACAGGTGGAGCCCAGTGCACACTAAACCAAATGCATTGTTCAATTACTCAGCCGGTGCACACTCATGCAAATTCCACTCAGATCATTTCATCAAGCTCAGCCACCAAACCTGTTTCAGATAACTTGCCTAGTGCATCATTACGAAAGTCACCCCTGCGTTTCGTCATATGCAATTCTCTCACTCTTACTGAATCTTGCCAGGTGCATTTCAGCAATATCTTTCAAGAGAATGTTGGTTGCTGCAGAATAATAAGTATTGGCATATCTTTTTTAAGATCTCATACAATAGTCTCCTGGCCTCCTGGGTTGTGCCTTCCTTGCATGGTTTAGCCATAAGGACGTTATATGTAATCATATGCGGGACATGACCATTGTCTTTCATCTGTTTAAATAACCCAAATTGCAGAGTTTATCCATCAATGTGCTGTATGTAACAACATTAGGGCTCAAACCCTGTTTGATCATCTCATATAAGATTTGTTGAGCTTCCCTTATCCTGTTATGCTTGCAGAGTCCATCTAATAATGTATTATAGGTCACTAGGTTAGGGCCGCAACCTTTCTCCGACATCTCTTGAAAGAGCTCCTTGGCCTTCTCCAGATTACCCACCTTACAAAACCCATTTATAAGTGTATTGTACGTAATTTCATTAGCGTGATGGCCTGTTTGCACCATAAAATCTAACAACCGGAGAGCTTTTTGAAGCTCGCCCTTTCTGCAAAGGCCATCCATAAAAACATTGTAAGTGGTAAGACTCGGACTGTACCCCTTATTCAGCATCTCACGTAACACTTTGGTGGCCTCCTGCCATTGCCCTTCCTTACAGAGACCATCAATAAACGTATTGCATGTGACAATATCAGAGCATATGTTTTTGTTGGGTATTTCGTAAAAGAGCTTCCTAGCCTCGTCCAACCTGCCTGCCTTACAGAAACCATTAATAAGTGCACTGTATGTGACAGAATTAGGGCATATATTTTTCCGGGGCATTTCATAGAAGAGCATCATAGCCTCCTCCAACATGCCTTCCTTACAGAGACCATCAATAACTGCGCTATATGTGACAACATTAGGATAGATGCTTTTATAAGGCATTTCACGGAAAAGTTTCATAGCCTCGTCCAACTTGCCTACTTTACAGAGGCCATCAATAACCGCACTGTATGTGACAACATTAGGACATATGTTTTTCTTGGGCATTTCAAAAAGAAGCTTTGTAGCCTCCTCCAACTTGCTCTCCTTACAAAGACCATCAATAACCACACTGTACGTGACCACATCGGGACACAAATTTTGATTGGCCATTTCATAAAAGAGCTTCATAGCCTCATCCAATTTTCCTTCTTTGCAAAGGCCGTCAATCAGAGAAGAACATGTAACGACATTGGGTTTATACCCTTCTTTGAACATTTCAATCAATAACTTTTGGGCATCTTGGAGTTTACCTTCTCTACATAGGCGATCCATAAGTATGGTAAACGTGAATGTGTCAGGCTTATGGCCCTTTTGCAGCATAACAGCTAACAACCCGAACGCCTCGCGGGTTTTCCCTTTCTTGCAAAGGCCATCTATTAGGGTATTATATGTAAAAATATTAGGAGCCTGTTGTTTGATCATTATTTCATTGAAAAGCTTAATAGCGTCCATCGTCCTGCCCTCCCGGCAAAGCCCTTTGATGAGAATAGTGAAGGTTACGACATTTGGAACATATCCGTGCGCTTCCATTTCTTCAAACGTTTTGAATGCATATTCCATTCTGCCTGCTTCACAGTGACAATTGATGACAAAAGTCAAAGTTGTCATATTTGGAGCAATGTCTGCGTGAATCATAAGTTTATAAACAGATAATGCTAATTTATGCTGATTGCTTCGGACGAGACTACCTAACAAAAAATTGCAGGTGATGACAGTGGGAATGGATTTAGATTTAGCTAAAACCAGATGCTTGAAGGTCTCCACTGCTTCTGACAGCCTGTTGGTCTTACATAATTTATTAATGCTCTTGTCTGCAGTGTGATTCGAAGTATGCGAAGACTCCGCAGAGGTATAAGAAGACTGTACAGCGTGAGAGGAGTATGGGAAGTTTTGAATTGGAAAAGTTATGTAAGCACAAAACTTGTTTGAAGGAGAAGCGGCGGGTTGACGAGTGATAGCCATTGAATTTTTTTCCCATTTGGAAAGCATTGCCTTCCTCCTCCTCCTCGCCACCATTGCCATCGCCCTGTATTGGGCTTAGCTGATTAAGAATGCTGACCACAGCAACCCTAATGGATGTTCTGTTTATTTATAAATCCACTGAATCTTCTGTGTATTTATAAATCCATTAATGTTGAAACCCTAATGGATGTTCTGTTTATTTATAAATCCACTGAAACTTCCGTGTATTTATACATGTATTAACTCCGTTGCCATCTATCATTATCTCTGATGAATTGCCAATCCAGGTGCAAGAGCCTCTCCCTGTACCATCAAGGCCCTGTTTTGGTACGCATTGTTATGATCTGCCCGGGTTAACATATGGTGTTTCAAACTCTATCAACCCAACTATTTTGGAAGGATATGGGTTAATGGTGATTTGAAGTACTAGTCGCGATGAAGAATTAGGTTCAAATTTTACTGGATGTGTGTTTTTCTAAATAAAAGATTGATGATGGCCGATGAATATGTCTGTTACAAGTTTGTCTCATATTTGGAGCATGAACTCGCGAATTTATCGAAGGGACTTCAAGTTTCATATTGTTTTCTTCAGTATGAAGTTTTTAAAAAAATATGAGTAGAATAATGTCATAACATTTTATAAGTTGCTTATAACGAAAATACGAATAGGGTGAATGGATTAGAAGTTTTATATCGTTTTCCTCGGCATGAAATTGGTAAAGAATTTGAGTTTGTTATAACATTTTATAGGTTTGTTGTATAATTAAAGTATGAATTTGGTTTGTTAAGGTATTTTGTGGTGTAAAGGTTATTGGTTCGAAAATCTGTAGGTAAAAATCTAGTTATGTTAAATAGATTATACAACTTTTTTGCTGCGAGTCCGCTTTGCTGGTAGCGCGCGTCGGCCCTAGGACGATCTGCTGCTGCGCATCAACGCGTTCTGGGCCTTGGCCCCTGCCATGGCCCCTCCGGATCAGCCTCAGGAGGACCTCGATCCTCAAAGAGCTTTCTCGGATCTGATCAAATCACTCCCTCCTCAGCAACCCAAGCCAGCAACTTCAAAATTTGTGAAAAAACTTGACATTCTCCAGGAAGTTCTGCTGCCTCCAACCCTCCCCCGCATGGCAGCAATCTCTCTTGCAGAAAAAGGTCTTATAGGGCAGTTTACAGGCCTCTGGCCTTCGCCAAGAACAGTTCAGAAATGGGTCGAACGAAATTGGATGGACAAGATCTCAGGGAAGATTTCGATCAAATTTTGCAGAAGAGGGTATTATACATTCCATTTTGAAACCAAAGCAGACAAGGATCTGATATTTAGAAACGGACCATACTTCATGGATTCCAGGGGTCTCTACCTCAGCAAATGGACCCCGGACTTCGACCCGGAACTGGATGTCCCCAATGTTGTGCCAGTCTGGGTCCGTCTCCCTCACTTGCCTCTACACTGTTGGGGAGATGAGTCGGTGCGAACCATAGAAAACATTGTCGGCAAATACATCGATCGCAGCGAACCCAAGGACAACATGCAAGCCTGTGCTAGGATATGCGTTGAAGTGGACCTTGGTCGAGGATTACCGGAAGCAATACTGTTAAAAGTGGATGACTGGAGCCATATTCAGCCGCTGGATTACGAACAGATACCATTTAAATGCAAGGTATGTCACGAGTACGGGCATTTTGCTAATAGATGTACTAAAACTGTAAATGCAGATAAGGAAGAGCAAGATGGACAATGGGAACCTGTCAAAAAAAAGAAATCAGCCCCTCCTCTTAAACCATCCAAGGACTCTGGCAATCCTGGGCCATCTGTACAACGCCCCTCCTCCCCACCTTCCAACCCCTCAGAAACCCTTACTCTTGATCCTCCCCTTCCCCCCTCTTCCAATCCCTTTTTGATCCTTTCCACAGATGACTCCGCCCCTGATATTCCTTCCTCCGAGCCCCCTCCTTCCCTTCAACTTCAGACCACCTCTTCTCAACCTCAGATCACCTCTTCTCAACCCCCCTTCGAGTCCCTCTCTTCAAGGATTACCAGAAGCTCTTCTAAAGAGCATGGAGCACCCAGTGATTCTTTCAAAAAAACAGGGCCAGGCAGAAAAACCGCTAAACAACATAGGGAGGAGAATGCCCAAAAGGATATAGCACTGGGAACGCAAACTCCAATAGAATCCTTTATCCATGGACATCAAGAGAAAGAAATAAGTGGTAAAGACCAAGAGAGGCGAGCACCTCTTCGCACACCCAATGCGCCATGTTGAAAATCCTTTCATGGAATAGCAGGGGTTTAGGGCACCCCTCTAAAATTGCAGCCCTCAGAGATCTGATTTACAATGAGAAGCCAGAAACAATGCTAATACAAGAAACAAAACAAGACCAACATGAAATGAAAAAAATTATAGAACAACAGAAGAGATTCACGGGCAACATCAGTGACTCTAGAGGAGCCTCGGGAGGCATTGCTACCATTTGGGAC
This sequence comes from Pinus tabuliformis, assembly GCA_031772625.1. Lineage (NCBI taxonomy): Eukaryota > Viridiplantae > Streptophyta > Pinopsida > Pinales > Pinaceae > Pinus > Pinus tabuliformis. The sequence continues at coordinate 958,532,742 of CM062815.1, forward strand.
AGCAGCAAATGGACTTGCACTGCAACAAATTCTCATCAGAACTGGATTAGAACTGCTCTCGACAGCAACACAAGCAGCCAGACAGTGATCATTTACAATGTTTATGTACCCAATCACTATAGAGAAAAGGAAACTTGTTGGGATGACTTTAAAAATAGCATTTATGGAGAAAGCAATCCAAATATTATAATTGCAAGTGATTTTAATCTAATACTGCATGCAATTGAAAAAAGGGGAGGCACTTTTACTTCAGATCCGTTTAGAGAGCGCCTGGAGGACATCATCCAGGACAACGATTTAGTGGATATCATTCCCAAAAATTGCAAATATACCTGGAGCAATCGCAGAATTGGCAGTGGCAATATAATGGAAAGATTAGACAGGTTTTTAGTTAACATATCGCTCCTCTCAAATTTCTCTGTAGGATACTCTAATGTCCTCAGCGCATCTGCCTCTGATCATTACCCAATCACCTTAACTCTGGAAAACCACTGCCCTCTTGGGCCCATTCCATTCAAATTCAACCCCCTTTGGAATCAAATACCTGCGGTCAAAGAAATTGTCAAGGAAATTTGGATTCAGCATGTGGAAGGCTCGCCTATTTTCATTTGGGAAATGAAATTAAAAAGAACCAAGAAGGCTTTAAAAGATTGGGCCAAAGAAAGATACCAAGAACCAGAGGAAAACAAAAAGAGAGTTAAAAATGAGCTAGAAGAAGTGCAGGCAAGAATTGAAGAACATGGATTAACACACCAAAGCAAAGAGCAAGAAAATGAATTATACGAACAGCTGAGCAGAATAAATAGGGAAGAAGAAATCAAATGGCGTATAAAATCTAGACAATTATGGCTACAAGAGGGAGATAAAAACACTGCTTACTTTCACAAACAGGCCACAGCCCGGAAGCTTAGAAACAATGTCAATACAATCGTGGACAATGAGGGAAATCAACATAATACTCAAGAGGCTATAAAGAAGGAAGCTACTAAACGCTATAAGGACCTGCTGACTGAGGATAAAGAAATAGAAGACTATGCCGACTTGCTCAAGCACATGCCCAAAGGAGTTACAAAGGAAATGAACGATAGCATCGATAAAGACATCGAAGAAGAAGAAATCAAAAGAGCAATCTGGTCTTTGCATCCAGATAAATCGCCAGGGCCTGACGGTTTCCCCATTTGTTTCTACAGGGAATACTGGAATGTGATCAAAAAAGACCTGACTAAGATGATCCGATGGGTCCAAAGAAAAAGGAAGATTGGAGGATTCACCAACTCTACATTCTTAGCCCTCATCCCCAAAGAAAACCGCCCTTCTTCCTTCTCCAGACTCAGGCCCATATCCCTTTGCAATTCTTCATACAAAATCCTAACAAAAATTTTAGCCACAAGATTAAAGCCCCTCCTTCCCTCCTTGATATCTGAAAACCAAGGAGGCTTTTTGCCGAACAGGCATATCACTGACTCCATCCTTCTCGTCCAAGAAGCCATCCATTCAAGTCTATCCAGAAAAGAAAAAGGATTTGTCTTAAAGCTTGACCTAGCGAATGTCTTTGACAGAGTCAGGCATTCCTTCTTATTTTTGTCCTTACAAAGATGGGCTTTGGAGCCTCCTTCATTAATCTCATTGCTGCATGCATAGCCGGTCCCTGGATATCCCCCTTGATCAATGGTAGACCTTGTGAAGCTTTCCAATCTTCCCGGGGTCTAAGACAGGGATGTCCTCTCTCCCCCTACCTTTTCATTCTTATGGCAGAATCTTTCAGCCAAGCTCTGGATCACAACAGGAGAGTTGGACTCATAACTGGCATCAATTATGGGACTGGAGTTAAAAATATTAACCACTCCCAGTTCGCTAATGATACCCTGCTAATAGGAGGTGCATCCATCACAATTTCAAAAAGGTTCAAGAAATTACTAGATCAATTTATGGACTACTCGGGAGGACTGGTAAATCAGCTCAAAAGCTGTATCTATGGATGGAATACGACAAATCAAACTATCCACAGCATTGCCAACATTTTTGGGGTTTCTTGCAAAATCGATTGGACCCATTTTTCATACCTGGGCATGCCAGTTAGTTTGGGACCTTTGAAAGCTGATACCTGGAATGGGATCATAAACAAAGTAAAAAGGAAAGTGCAGCAATGGGGAACAATATGGCTCAATCCTGCGGGCAGACTCATTCTCCTAAAGTTAGGTATCACCTCCTTACCTCTTTACCATTTCTCTTTATATCAGGCTCCTGCCATCTTTCATCATAAATTGGAAGTTGCCCTTTGCCAATTCCTATGGCAAGGGGGTAAGAGTGACAAAAGCAAGTTCAGTTTAGTCAAATGGAAGCAGGTTATACAGACTCAAGAAAGAGGAGGACTTGGCATAAGAGCACCAAAATTCTTGAACCTGGCTTTTGGTGCGAAAATTGTTTGGAGGCTAATAACAGGGCCTCCAATGTGGTGGAAAAGAGTATTGGAGGTCAAATATCTAAGCTTTCCCAGGCAGCAGCTTCTTGAATCCAACATTCCAAATAGAGACTCAACCAAAATCTGGAGGTTATGCAAACAGTCTCTGCCTATGATGATCCAGAATTTATCGAAAGTCCCAAGGGGAGGAGACGACATAAACTTTGGGGTTGATAAAATATTGGGACACCAGCCTCTGAATACGCACAAAGAAGCCAAGCCAATCATTAAGTTTCTTAACGAGGAAGGTATTTACAATCTTTCCCAAATCTCCAGTTGGGATCCTCACTCCCGTACCTGGACAGGCTGGACCTTCCCTGAAATTCCTAACGCATTAGAGCCCAGCCTCAGCTGCCTAAAGACCCTTCTTCACAACAAAGCCCCTATTAAAGAATATGAAACAGATGGCTTTCGTTGGGATTCTTCTCGGACCGAATACACTGTCAAAGCAGGCCACCAACAAATTTGCAGCAGCACCTACCAATTCAATATATGGCCTCATTGGAAATTAGCTTGGAGAGCAGAATCTATCCCAAAAATAAAAAAAATTATCTGGCTTCTCCTGAGAGGCAAAATTTTAACAGCAAAAAATGTAAGAAGAAGGGGTATCAATGGACCCTCCAGATGTCCCAACTACTGCCAAGCTGAAGAGACAATGTATCATCTATTCATAGAATGTCCATTTGTTGCCGATTGCTGGAGAAAGATGTCTCTCATTGGAGCTATAAACTGGGACCCTCTGAATACCATAGCAGAGACAATATACAAGTGGAGGAAAAGTTGCCCTTGGAAAGAAAAAAGAAATCACTTGGTGAAAAGAGTATGGAATGCTCTTTCCCACACCTTGCTGTGGCGAATCTGGCTTGCCAGGAACAAAAAAAAATTTCAAGATAAGAGTACAAATACTCGAACCACTTGCAACAAAGCCAAAACTCTTGCCTTGGAAACTATCTCAAACAACACCAAAGGCAAAATCGATGCTACACAGTACAGTGTTGAGGAGCGAGACATAATTAGTTATATCTTGCACAGGCAGTGCAAAGTACCAGAAGGCAATAAGAGAGAAGCTCAGAACAAAGAAGAAATCAGGTCTTGGAAAATCAGGCTAAAAAATTAGGACTTCGCCAATTGGATTCAAAAGAGTAACTGATATTCCCTTTTTTTCGATGGGGCTTCGAATCGAATCCTGGGATCGCTGGAGCAGGGGGATTGATCACAAACCCCAAAGGGGCATGCATCCTCCACTACGAGTGGAGTCTTGGGGAAGTCTCAAACAATAGAGCCGAAGCTCTAGCTTTGTTCCAAGGTCTAACCCAGTTAGACAAAATGGGAATTAAAAAAGCTCAAGTATTCGGGGATTCCTCAATTGTAATCCAATTAATGGCGCAGCAGCAAAACTCTCCCAATATTCTGCTCCAACAAGTAAATAAACGAAATCAAATCCTTCATCATATGATGGATGACATCCAATATTTTCACATCCTCCGAAATCTCAATAAAAAGGCGGATGAACACGCCAACAACGCGTGTGGAAGACCCGCTGGCACCTTCAGATGCAATTCCAGGGAATCGATCCAATTTCTGCCATGATCACAATGGATATCTCCCGCTTCAAGTTCAAATCCGGTGTCAGGCCTGGTAATCGTCCTTTTTATTGGGCCGGCAACTGGACTGCCATCAGCATAGGGGCAATACATGGACGCGACGGCTGCAGAAGGCATAGTAACCAGGTTAACTTCATCATGCCCGCCGGCATATCTTTCACCAGATCTGTTTCTCTAAGACACTTGATCTCTTTTCAGACTCGTCAGTAGACTTCCCTTCAGCCTCCCGTGACTAATCAACCTGGATCCCGCCTAATTGATCACCAGCTCTGCTACTTAATCAACATCCCTCTTCCCTTCTCTGGCACTATCTTTCTCTCTTTCGCGAATCCCTCTGTCGTGAATCCCTCTCTTTTCCACAACTAGCCTTTCTTGTCCCCTAGTTCTTGCAGAAAGCTCCCTCTTCTCTGTCTTAATCTCAACGATTCCTCGGGTTTGAATGTCTGGAGTATAGCAAGCCGTTGCTTCTTTCAGCTGATCTGGATTTATGCTGCGCTTCTCATCCATAGCGCCCCAAAGTCCGCTCCTCTGTATACTTCCCCTGTTTTATGTGCTTCCTGGTCTCTTCTTATAATCTTAATTCCCGCTGCCATTCCTATCTCACCCATTCAGTTTGACTGCCACGTTTTTACCTCTCTGCTCCCTCCTTCCTGTTTCTTTACCCCCTTATCAATCCCAATGGACCGAAGTGAAGATTGCTTGCATTGTTCAGATTTGCAAGCAGAACTCGAAGAAGTTAGAGCCCAGCAGCGCATTTTGGAGAATCAGCAAAAGATCCTCGAAACAAGGCTGGAAGACCAGAACCGCATTCTGAATGAAAAATACAGAGCTGAAATAGATCTGTTTTTGCACAGGGTGTCTTCATTGCATGAACAGTTTCGTCATTTAGCAAATCGTTGCAGCCATGCAGAAGAATCAATTTCAATACTGCAATGGATGATGGATAAACGAAACAAAGCGGCACCCAGCTCCTCAAGTGCCAAACAACCAGAAGCGGACCCGAACCCGGAGGAGTCTACTGCAAGACAAATTAGCCATATCGAAATCGACTAAAATGGTCTTTAAATGTAAATTTTGGTTAGGACAGTTTGTAAGAATCTATAGCAGCTATAGTAGTTTTAGAATCAGAACAAGTAGGACAAGGGTAATAGAGAGAGTCTCATTTTGTAACTCTATTAACCCAAGCTGTATCCGGCACTTATTGTATCTTCGGAGATCTGACTCCTCTTTTTTATTTCAGACCTTAATATAGCACCCGACTTTGTAAAAAAAAAAAAATCTAGTTATGTTAAGGGTTAGTGTAGCCCAAGTTAGGTGTGATCTTTTAGTGGTTTTGACAGCTTAGATGTCCCTATGTCACAACTACTCAAGCCACAAATTAATAGTGTCAGTCATCTCAGGACTCACATAAACTAGAAAACAAAAAAATGTTATAATTTTTTTTGTTCTTAGGGTGTAGTTTGATTGGTAATCGTATATTATAAAGTCATTGTGCAAATTTAAGGTTCGGGGTTCAAATCCCCTAATGCACCATATGAAGCATGTGTGGGGGCACATATGGGTTCACCTAGAGGTTATACTAGTAGTGGTCGAAATCGACCTTGTGTCACACGAGTACAAGCTTCGCTTAGTTGTGGATTCCTCTAAATGACAAAAAAAAATGTTAATATTTTTTAAATTGTTATAATGAAAAATAAAATGTAACAACCACAATGGTTAGCTCAAGTGGTCTAGAGCCCAATGTGAAGTTCTTTGATATTGTTGCTAGTTGTCACTGATCATGGGTTCAAATTTCTTCAATTCCCTTGGAACATGGCCCCATAATCAAGAGCGATAGTTTACCCAGTTTACCATCCACAAAATGTGGAGAAGTACTAAAATAAAATGTATTGAATTCGATATATATATCAAATTCAATATGGGGTTATTCTTCATTTGCAAAATCAAAGGTTTATGTTGCATGGAGGGTCTGCAACAAGGGAGATGTGGAGTTTTCGTATAAAATATTTATGGTTATGTTGTAGTGGCTACAACCACCCTCCAAAATTTTGCCTTAGTCTGTTTTGGAGCCTCTTTACCAACCTTTCACAACACTTTGTCTTGCTTTGTCAAGTACTCAAGCTTCAATGTTTTCCTCGCACAAAGACAGGCTGACGATTACAGTTGGTCCATTCCCCTCACAGGTTGTTCCCCTGAACTTGGTCCAGCTGTAGGCTAAGCAGCTTCCCCTTGAAATTACGCATTTCTGGAGGGCAACCAGCCTTCCCTCTAGAAAATTGCGCAATCCTCTCTAGCAGCCTTTTGGGCTCTAGGATTGCGCAATCCTGCCAGCCAACACTCCCAACAGGATTTGCGCAAATTTCCCAGCAAGGTTGTTTAGCCCAAGATTTGCGCAAATCTGGGCAACAATCAGTTGCTCTGCCCAGAAATTGCGCAGCCCTCCTGGGCAGTCAACCCAACTCCCAACCAAAAATGTGCATTTCCTTTAAGCAGTCGAGCAGTCTCTTGCATGTGTAACTGAGTTGACTGGTTCCCTCCGGGACCGAGCAAAATAGACTTGCCTGCATGGGTTGCTTCTCCCAAGGCAACACGCAAAGGAATCCCTTGTTTCAGGGATTTATGTTTAGCAGTTGGAGGTTACATGCAAGAATCATTTCAGAAACCTCCCACCAAGTGCCGCTTTCACTAGATTTGTGGCATGCGCGTCACAACCTCGATGTTATCGAAACTCATCAACCCGACGTTGCAGAGCTCATTCCTCACATCAACCTTGCAACTCTGACATCCCACATCACATCTAGGAGCAGCCGACACATTCAGCTCAGTTGTTTTGGGGTAAGCCTGCTTCCCATGCCTTGTGTTGCATTTCTGTTGCTTTTTGTGCTTTTGCCTGTATGAGTAATGTTTGCTTGATTTCAGTGAGCGCTTATTGTCATTTACATGTATATTAGCTTGTCCTAGCATTATTTCAGTTTTCGTTGCTATCTCACTGTTGTCGCATGCATGAAACTGTTTTTCACGAACGGTCGCTGATTCGGCGACATGCCTCACCCACATGCATGTTGTTCCATTTTCTGAATCTATCATTTGTCGTTTGCATTCATGATCATTCACTTATGCTTACACTCAATATCACCATGCATTCACACTCACATTCACTTTCAGTTGCTCATCGGCGAGTCTGGACAGCCTTAGCCCGGACTCTGCCTCACCAAGAGCCTCACCAAGACAAAATTGCGCAATCCTGAGAGGGATGGCTCTGCCTTCCTCTCCAGAAATGCGAATTTCTTCCCAACAGTTGTTCCCCAGGCCTGCTTTGCGCAATCTTGAGGGACAATGACTGCTGGCTCAAAAAATTGTGCAGTGTAGTCACTAAGCCTGTAACCATTATCAGCTGAGATTGCGCATTGCGCAATTCCAGCAGTCAGCAACCAGACTGGACTATGCATTGCGTAGTTCCAACAATCAGTCAATATCCCAGCAGCCCAGACTGTGCCTTGCGCAGTCTTGGCAGTCAGTCTCCCAACCTCTCAACCGAAATTGTGCAACCTTCATAATCAGTCACATAGGTATGTTGCAAGTCAGTTCTCAAGTTCATTTTGGTTTTCGACTAACAGATTGCTTGCCATGAGTGTTGCCATGTCTCCAGGTATTGCAGGTGTTCATTTGTCTCTCAGCAGTGCATGTACAATGGTTTCCAAGAGAGCAGAGTCAAAAACACCGTTCAGAGAACACCTAGAGATGCAGTCGATCAAATGTCTATGAGCTTGCCTATTCACGAAGATATCAAGTTGTCCGTAGACAAGAACATCAAGATATCACAGCAAGCAGCATCATGAACAACAGTTGAAGGCAGCATACCGAATGCAGTGAATACAATGAATGCAGCAAACGCAGCGAGTGCAGTGAATGCAATGAATGCAAGAGGAAGGTTGTTGAGAACACAAAGGCGGAACGAAGTTGCAACATCATGCAGATCCACCGATAATTAAAGCAACTTTGGAGACTCAGGATATGAGGTGATGACGTGACATGAAGATCACATGAAAACAGAGAATGGAACAGAGAACGAGTTGCATGTGCTGAAGTAGAAACTCAAGAAAAACATGAAGCTGCACAGACAGACGAATAAGTTGCAGTAGGAACAGGAACAACAATGGGTGCAACATGCACTCACAAATGAAACTGTGCCCGTACAAGTTAAAGATACATCCCAGCAGCTAACACGGAGCAAACATGGTGAGCAGTGTTATTAATTGCATCCAAGGGTTTCAACAACATGCATGTCATTGTGCGCACACATGCAATCCAACCCATTCAACACACTCACCAAGGCGAAGACAAGAAGCAAGTCCAATTGGAGTTGAACATGTACTTCGGCAAGTTGATGCGCATGACCACCAGCACACACTTGAAGATCAACATGGACACTATGCATCAGTGTTTTGTCGGTTCAACTGCACCCAAGAAGATCATGTGCATGTTAGCAAACGAGTTAGATGAAGAGGCCAAACCAATCCACCAGTTGCAACGGAGGCAAGAGTTCGCTTCAGTAGGATGTCACCATGAGGTGCATGCACACCATCACGGATGACCAAGCTTAGCATCAACTCACCACCTTCACCATCACAAGCATGTCAAAGAGTTGGTTTCATCACAACAGACCGAGCATCAATGATGTCTTGCATGGCTTTCTCAAGCCATGTTGTCTCACATGAGTACATGTGCATTGTAATGTTGAGTCATGTCAAGTGTAAGTCAAGTGTCAATATTTTGATGTAACATTCATAGAGTAGGCGAAGAGTCATGAGGGTAGTTGAACTGTCACAAAGGGGAATGTCAAGGGTCACCCCACCCTTTGCTATAAATAGTCCTTCATAACTCATTATAAGGGCTTTTGGTCAGCCAAGCTTCTATTAAGACTATCTTGAAGAGAGCTTGGACAATATTGTAATGCACCTTGGTTTCTCCACTGCACGAAGCTAATTCATCTCTTTGGAGGAGCAGGCGGATGTGGCTGTAAAGTTTCACTGATGGGGCTAGCAAGTTTACATGGATGTATTGTATGATCAGAACTTACACTTCTTTATATAATAAGAGCCAACACATTTTCATGCATATGTTCTTATTGTAGTTGAACTGTTCTGGTTGCCTGAATGATATATGTTGTTTAACTTACGTATTTGTGTATGAACTGATTCGTATGCAATTATAAGAATCTTGTTGCAAATGTGTTGTTGGTTTAACCATCACTTTGGGTTATCGACTGCTTTGCTTTTCAGCTTGTGATGCATCTTTGCTTGTGTGTTCCCTTCCGAGCTGAGTACTGATACAAGTTGTCAAGGGGCGCACTCATCCCACCCCCTTTGTGTTAGAACCTCTCTTGCACCTTCCTTGACTCATTACAGCCGTCACACCCTTGCTATTGACAGAGTTATCTTACTTGCCTCTGTGCGACATTGTGGTCAAGGCATTACCTTACGACCCACTGTTGGGACTCCTACACCAAACGGTTTGAGATCTAATTGGGACTTCTTACCGGGGAGATCCCCCTGACATGTTGGTGGGTCCAGCACCATCAACATTTTTGGCGCTAGAAGGAGGGCCTGATGACAAGCTATGTCCTCTCATCCAGTTTTGAACCTTTGCACATCTTTCATGGAGTCTTGCACTCTTCTTCCCCCGCGGTGTTTTTTGAATCGTGAAGATGTCTCCATCATGAGAAATCTTTTCAATCTCTTGTCCACTCACACGTATGATGGTGAAGGCGAAGTGGCCTGGCCTGAGCACTTACATAACTTTCTTTCCATGATTCATGAGGAAGATGAGTTTTCTGACAAACAAGCCAATTCATTGCTTGCATAGACACTTCGTGAATCTCCATTTCGTTGGTTGCTCAGCCTACCAGCTGACACCGTGCACTCATTTGAGCACTTATCTAATCTTATTGAAGACATGTTCTATCATTTTGATCCAGACCATCTTAACTGGAAACTATTACAGCAACGGAGGGCTCCGCATGAATCAATTATTGATTTTTGGCAACGCTTCCGTGACTTGCAGTTTCAAGCTCCGAGGAGCCAAATGAAATTTTCTTATCTTTGGGACCGGTTCGAGTATTGCCTTAAGAAATCTTCTTGTCCCAAGAGAAAGCTTGAAATTAAGCCTCGTTCAACAGAATTCATTGATGGATCTGCGCAATCTCATGTGGATGCAGACACCGTCTCAACTGACTGTCCACCTTCCTCTCATTCAACAGCTCCACCACTGCCAAGTGATGTTGAACTGTCCACCTTCCTCTCATTCAACAGCTCCACCACTACCAAGTGATGTTGAACTGTCCACCTTCCTCTCATTCAACAGCTCCACCACTGCCAAGTGATGTTGAAGAGCATCCTCACACGCCTGTTCATCTTTCACACTCTCCCAACATCACTTCACTCAATTTTCGTGCAGGTTTAGTTGTGAGTCCTTCGAGTTCTCATATGCATGCTGTTATGAAACCAGCTCAAGAAAAGATAGAAAAGATATATCAACGCCTTAGAATTCAGCCTCTTCGAGGGGGCAACCTCCTTTACATTACATAAATGAACAATTCTTCGATGATACAAATGACAAAACCTCCTTTCTATATATAGGAGTCTAAGGAGTCACAATATAATCCAGCCGACCTAACAATAATAATATAAAGCCACAAAAATAACAATAGAGGGATTCTATGGGGCACAGAAATAACAATATGGGGGTAATAGGGGCACAACAATATAAATAAGGGGTATAACTACAATAGTAATGGGGTAATCACTAGTATTATAGGGACCCAACATGCCACTCTCCTTCAAAAAAGTGTTGTCCTCAACGCTTTAGCAGTTCTGGATACTTTTGCATAAACTTCTCATCCTCCCATGTCGAATCTTCAGCGGATAAGTTCTTCTACTTGATAAGATACTCTGAAATTGATCGATTTCGTAGCTGTCGAGTTCTTGTTTCTGTGACTGCTTCCGGTTCCAATATAATTTTTCCTTCCTCATCAAGTTCTGGCAATATTGTTTGAACTGGGAGCTTGTCGCCTATAACCTTCTTTAAACATGAAACATGGAAAACTGGGTGCAATCGAGAAGCTACAGGAAGCTCCAATTTGTATGCCATAGTACCAATCTTTTCCAACACCTTGTACGGACCATAATACTTTGGTGATAATTTATTATCCTTCTTAGCTTGCTTTAGGGACATTTGCTTATATGGTTGTAGCCGTAGGAATACCCAATCACCTACATCAAAACTTCTTTCACTGCGATGTTGATCTACCTGTTGTTTCATTCTATTTTGTGCCAACACGAGGTTATCCTTTAAGAGTTGGAGGACTTGTTGTTGATGTTCGATGTGATGTTCTACTGCCTGAACCTTAGAATTTTCTCTTAAATATGATGTGATTGATGGTGGTTGGTACCCATAAAGTGCCATAAATGGGGTCATTTTTGTTACTGTATGGAAGGAAGTGTTATACCACCATTCAGCTAGAGGCAACCATTTGACCCATTGTGTCTGTTTATCAGATACAAAGCAACGAAGATATCCTTCCAAACATTTGTTTACTATCTCAGTTTGCCCATCAGATTGAGGATGATAAGATGAGCTATGAGCTAACTGAGTACCAAGACAAGAAAATAATTATGTCCAAAAATTTCCAGTGAAAATGGGATCTCTGTCACTTACAATAATCTTTGGGTTTCCATGTAGCTTTTGAACTGTTTCCATAAATGCAGCAGAAACTGTACTGGCTTTAAATGGATGTGATAATGCACAAAAGTGTGCATACTTGGTAAGTCTGTCAACTACCACCATCATGACACTCTTTCCCTCAGACTTGGGTAAACCTGTGATAAAATCCATTGAAACCTCCTCCCAACGTTGGCTTGGAACGGATAAAGGTTGTAATAGACCCGGTGTCTTAATTGTTTCAACTTTATTTTGTTGGCAAACCAGACATTCCGCCACAAACTTTTGAATATCTGATTTAAGGCCATCCCAAAAAAATTCCTTCTTAACCCTGTGGTAAGTTTTTAAAAATCCTGAGTGCCCTCCTAAGGGAGAAGTGTGCAGTTCCATAAGAATCTTTTGTTTTAGCTGGGAATTCTTACAGAGGTATAAGCGATCTTTGTACCATAACGAATCATTTTGCCAGCTAAATGTATCAGAAGTACTGGAATCTTGTTGTAGCTTTCGAATAAGTGCCTACACTTCTTCGTCATTCTTCCTTTCCTCCTTTGCTTCGTTTATCCAATTTGGTTGGATAATAGAAATGGCACACAACAATGCTTCCATATCCTCATCCTTTCTTGAGAGTGCATCTGCCACCACATTTTGCTTCCCTTTTTTGTAGATGATTTCAAAGTCATAACCCAACATCTTTGTGACCCACTTTTGTTGCTCTTCAGAGGATAATCTTTGTTCTAAAAAGTATTTAAGGCTATCATGATCCGTTTTTACCTTGAAGTGTCTTTCCATTAGGTAGGGTCTCCATTTCTTAAGTGCATGGAGTATTACCAACATTTCCTTCTCATAAATAGCTTTGCTTAAAAACTTTCCCTTGATTGGACAACTTTCAAAAGCAATGGGTCTTTCATCTTGCATTAGAACAGCACCAATTCCATTTCCTGAAGCATCACATTCCACAATAAAGGTTTTTGTGAAGTCCGGTGTAGCTAAGACCGGTGCTTGGCACATTGCCTCTTTAAGATGTTTAAAGGCCTTTGTTGCTTCCGGAGTCCATGAAAATGAATCTTTCTTCAATAATGTTGTTAGAGGTGCTGCTATTCTCCCATAATTCTTAACGAACTTGCGATAATATCCTGTCAACCCAAGAAATCCTCGCAGATGCTTTATGGATGTGGGGATTTTCCATTCCTTAATGGCTTTAATTTTGCTAGGGTCTACCTTAACTCCTTCATGAGATACAATATGACCCAAATATTCCACCTCCTGGACTCCAAAGAAACATTTGGATATTTTTGCATATAATTGTTTCTCCTCCAATAGTTGTAGCACCTTGTCAACATGTTCAACATGATCCTTCCAAGACTTGCTGTAGATTAGTATATCATCAAAAAATACCAACACAAATTTTCTAAGGAATGGTTTGAAAATTGAATTCATCAAACCTTGAAATGTTGAAGGTGCATTGGTAAGGCCAAAAGGCATGACCAAAAATTCATAATGACCCTCATGAGTTCTAAATGCCGTTTTCGGAATGTCTTCAATCTTCATTCTGATTTGATGATATCCCGAATGAATATCCAACTTGGTGAAGTAAATTGATCCATGCAATTCATCCAGTAATTCATCAATGACAGGAATGGGAAACTTATCTTTAATAGTGATCTTGTTGAGCTCCCTATAATCTGGACACATGCGCCATGATCCATCCTTCTTGTGCACCAATACTACTGGAGCTGAGAAAGAACTTTGACTTGGTTGAATTATACCAGCCTCTAGCATTTCTGCAACCATACGTTCAATTTCACTTTTTTGGACATATGGGTATCTGTACGGCCTGATGTTTGGAGGAACACTTCCTGGAATCAGATGAATAGCATGATCATGATCACGCATAGGTGGGAGACCTTTGGGAGTCTCAAATACCTTGGAATGATTGTCCAGGACTTTTTGGAGATCTGGAGAAATAGATGATTCCAATGTGGAAACATCTAGCGAACATAATTGTGCAATTACACCTCTTTGCTCCTTTTTTAGAAGCTTTGTCATGCCACTAGAGCTGATTATCTTTCCTGGTTTCCCTGCAATACCCCTTAATTCAACTTCCTTTCCTTCCACAGAAAATTTCATGAAAAGTTCTTGAAAATTAAAAGCTATTGTACCCAAGGATTGTAGCCATTGGACTCCTAGTACAACATCAGCACCTCCCATTGGAATGGAAAGCATTGGGCTAGTCAATACATATTCTCCCATGGATAGCTTGATATTATGGCACTTTCCAGAACAATTTATTGTTCCTCCATTTGCAATCATCACTTGACACTCTGGTGCTGGATATAGGAAGCAATTCAATTCTTTTGCTACCCTACAATGAATAAAATTGTGGGTGCTTCCTGAATCAATCAACACTATTACCTTTTTCTTCTTGATTTGTCCTTCTATCTTGATGGTTTGAGGAGTGGTAATTCCCGCCAATGCATTACAAGATATGGTCGGATTTATTTGTTCTTCATCTAGGCTTTGTTCCTGGAATATATCCTCTTCTTTTGACCTTTCTTGCTCCTTTTCTTCTTCCTCTTCACAACCTATGTAGAATAATTTCTTCTCAGCACACTTATGACCTTTTGTGTATTTGCTATCACAATTGTAACAAAGCCCTTTTGCTCTTTTTTCTTCCAATTGTTGTGGTGTCAACCTTGTAGGTTGTGGAAGACTATGGGCAACAACACTTCCGTCTTTATAGTTGTGAATGGTATGCTTCCTAGTTGCCATAATTTTGCTTTCCATTTTTCTTGCTAACCTGAATGCCTTCTCTAATGAATCAGGTTCCCAAAGGCGCACATCATGTTGGATATTATCCTTTAAAGACCCTATGAACACATCAATCCTATGCTCCTCTGGAATATCTTTTACCCTTATGTTCAATTTTTGGAACTCCTCAATGTGCTCCATTATTGAACCCTTTTGTTTGAGACTTATCAATTGGCTAAAAAAAGTGTTGCTTTTTGTATCCTCATAATGTGCTATCAATTCTTCCGTAAAAATTGCCCAAGTGATAAATTGTTTACGAGAACAAAGCCATTGATACCATACAAACTGATTTGGTTCCAAATATAAAGTTGCCATATGTACCTTTTGTGTGTTTTGCACATTATTGAGATTGAAGAATTGCTCCATCTGTAATATCCATGTGGCGGGATCCTTGCCATCAAACTTCCTCATATCGATTTTTGGAATATGGTGATTCTTCGATCCAACATTAGCGTCTATGGAATCATGATTAACATTTCTTTTGTTCTCATCATGAGTTTCCTTTACTAACTTTTCACCATTAGTGACCCTTTCTTGTAGCAACTTATTCAATTCTTCCATCGAATCCTCCATCTTAGCTTCCATGCCCTTTATCTTAGATTCCACGCCATTTTCTTAGATTCCACACCACTTATCTTAGCTTCTGTTAGCTTTTGTGAGCGTGACATTTGTTGCACTTGTTCTTGTAATTTTGATATATCATGTAGCATTTCTTCCTCTTCTTCATGAGTCATGCTAGAGCTTTCAGGTTCCTTACTAGGTGTTTGCATTTTCTTTCCTCGGGGCATCAGTTACCGATAATAATGCTTTACTATGCCCTTTGAATTCCGTTAAACCAAGCTTACACAAAAATTTAAAAAAAAACTACACACCTTTTTTCGCTTTATAGAAGCCTGATATTGAATCTGATGTATCTCTGTAATTTTGGATCATCCAGTTCTGAAATTGCTACCTGTAGTAGCCTTCTGCGTCCTCTTTCCAATGCCACAATTCTGAGCCAATTAGGATTCTCCAAGGAAGAGTTATGTGAAATCTCCCACAGTGACTTGCTTTTAGACTGGTTCAGTAGAGCGAACTTGTACGACGTCCCACGAGTCACTGTTTCAACCTTTGAATCTGAAACACACACACAAGAAACTACAGTCCGTCCTCTTTCTGTACCTTCTTACGAAATTTCAATCCGATCCTCAGAGAGAAAGTTATGACGATTTTCCCCAGGTCACCTGTTTTGAATGTAATTCAGGAGTTTGCAAAAAGACCAACTTCCTCAGATCATATCTCCGCAAATATCGCGCGAAAAGCTCTGAAATTCGTACCCAAGGTTCAGCGCAATTTCTTCTCAAATGGGTTTTTTTTGCGACTTCTGAAACGTCACAGAAAAACAGTTATAGCGAAAATGCCACGATGACCTGTTTGGAGCAGCGAAACCCTAGAATCCAAAGCTCTGATACCAAATGTTATGAAACCAGCTCAAGAAAAGATAGAAAAGATATATCAACGCCTTAGAATTCAGCCTCTTCGAGGGGGCAACCTCCTTTACATTACATAAATGAACAATTCTTCGATGATACAAATGACAAACCTCCTTTCTATATATAGGAGTCTAAGGAGTCACAATATAATCCAGCCGACCTAACAATAATAATATAAAGCCACAAAAATAACAATAGAGGGATTCTATGGGGCACAGAAATAACAATATGGGGGTAATAGGGGCACAACAATATAAATAAGGGGTATAACTACAATAGTAATGGGGTAATCACTAGTATTATAGGGACCCAACACATGCTTGTCTACAACCTTTGTCTTCACACTCGAGTGTTCCTCCGAATGATGTTGTCTTGTGTTCATCCATTCCAGACTCTTCACTTGTTGTGAACGAGGAGCAACCCATTGACGGAGTTGGTGTTGCACAACCAACATGCGCTGTCATTCATGAAGAGTATGAGTGGGAGCTTGAGCATCAACACTCGACGAAGGATGACTCCCTTCCATCCAAGCCCCCTCTGTTCTTTCCTAACCTCTTTGGTGAACCTGCCATCCATGATTTACATGTTTGTCTTCATCCATAGATGCACCCATTGTTGATCCCTCGCAAGACGACTCACCGGATGTTGGTCCATCATTCAAGAACACAGAGGATAAGTTACTCATTGAAGATCCACTTGATCCTTCATCTGTCTTTTCCAGAGACAGAGGATGAGTTTGTTCGCCTTTCATCTACCCCTCCATTTGATTTATTTGATCATGAGGATGCTGAAGAATTCATTGATTTTTTCTGATCGTGGCGATCGTGATCCGTTTACTTCCATTTTTTATCATGATCATGACTCTATTGCAGTTGATCTTTCGAAGCCACCGTTTATGATGATCTACCTGATGATGAAGTTGAGACACCCAAGACTGTTAAGGCACTTCAACCCGAGCTGATGGTTATGTCAGGTCCTAGCTCTCTTGGGGTTAGTATCACTTCCGATCATGAAATTGTTCAATCACCCAAGGCTCCTGATCATTCATCTGTATGCATTGAAGATCCATCCCACTCACAAATTGCACTTCCTCCACTCAAACTGCACAATCCCATTGCTCATGCATTGGAGGAGTCTTACATTGCAAGCACTCGTGCATGACGCAAGTTATCTTTGTTTCTTTCGTTTGCTTACATGTCACAGTCAAGAGTGTGCTTGTGCTTAAAAGTTGCACGTAGTGTCACCCAGCACCATGATGAGTCCACGGGCTGCTCGTCATGCACTTGCACTCACTTATGTTCCGTGAGCACTTTGAATGGCTCTCTTCATTGTTATATCTCTCTTGTTTGTTGGTTCGCACAACTGGCTTGCTCGTGGACCAAAGATTCACTAACATGGGTTTACCAATGCGCCAGTGGCTGCATTGGAAGTATCACTTCACGTGATCAATCCCATGCACAGTTAGTGTAGGAGTAGGAGTAGTGTTTGCTTTCAGTTGTTTGCTTGCATGCTTGTCTACTTACATGATTTGTTTGTTGGTTTGTTTGCTTGCTCGCTTTGCTTTCACTTTCACTTCTGCTTTTGCTTTGCTTTGATGTTTGTTAGTTCGTTTGTTCGTTCATAGGTTAGTCTTGCATGAAACCATTTATGTGCTCTCGTGATGTTCTTGAGGAGGATAGGATGGATAGACCTATAGCCCTCGTTATTGTTAGTGTCCTAGATGTTATTGGCCCTAACCAAATAAGAAGAAGGTTGAGGAGATGAGAAATTAACCCCTCAGTTTATTGGATGGCCTTGATGTCTAGTTGGTTGTAATGAGATTTCGGGGAGTTTAATTAATGAGCTTGCCCTATTCTATACATGCCATAGGATCCTATGTCTAATGTAGATTCAAAAGGTCTTTTTGGTTCTTTGGATTTGGAATCAAGGCAAGTAGCCTTGACAACAAGGTGAGAACCTACATGAGTGATGTCTTCACAGAAGATGATTGGAAAAGAGGTTTGAAGGCCTCAGAAGATGCAAATCATATGCAATGGCCTCTCTAGCTTCACATGAGAAGATGATTGGTTAAGTGGTTAAGAGATGGAGTGTACAACTGCCCTCATGGTTGGTGAATACCTTTATCACTTCAGAAGTCTTCCACGCAGTTTCATTTCCTTGTTAAAGTCTCTTAAATTCTAAAAAATTGGCAAGAATCACTATATTGGAAACCTCAGAAATTTGGGAATCGCCCCTTGGAAATTTGGGGACTGGCCAATTGGTTTTGGGTTGAAGAGAATTTGAGGATTGATCATTTGTTTTAGGTTGAATGAGAATTTTGGGATGAACTATTTTGTTTCAAGCCAGAGAGAAATTTGGGGTTTGGAGGCCCCAACCTCAACACCTATTCATTTGGTCGATGAGGGGGTTGTGACCAAGAGTTAGTCAACAAGGGGCTTATCATTTATTATCCTATCAGTACCTAGAAGGAATTAACTAGTAACGGCCACAAAAAATCCGTGATATTGATAGAACACACACTTTTGTTAGTTAACAGGAAGTTCAAGAACTGTCAAAAGATGGGATCGAGTCATCAAGAGATTGGAGGTCATCGTGATGTGCATGATGTCACACAAATTGTATATTAATGGAACCTAAAATGTTAGTAAACAGGAAGCAGATTACAACAATTAATGGGAAATTGACCCATTAGGATGTCGGATGTCGGAAGTTGGGCTGAGCAATTTGCATGTTCACTAAGTGTTCTAGGATTTTGGTAACCCAATGGTGATAGAACTCACCAAGATTGTAAGTTATCAGAATTTGGAGAACTATCAAACGATAAAGATGTATCAATGAGTCGGGTTGTCCACTTTTGAGAATTAGGTGTTTGGAACATGAATATCATACTTTTCCCTGATAGTGCTAAACCCAATCAAAAACCTAATGTGGCATAGCCTAATGTGGTGTTGACATGGAGTTGATGTGTAGATGATGTGGTGTTGATGTGGAGATGACATGGCACTAATGTCATGCTAACGTGGGGATGACATGGTGCTAATGTCGACACAATGTGGCATTAATTTAGCTAGATGATGTGGCAAGGTGACATGGATCAAAGTGTGCATTGATACTATGGTGGTGGCCAAATGGAAGCCGGAGTGGTATGTGAGATGGATACCGGATGTCGAGAGGTTAATTGTCAAGTGTCAGGCTACGAAGAGGTTTGAGATTGCATATTGAACTTAAACCCTGATAGAGCCTGAAACACCATTTAGTTGATGGAGATTGGATTCCATTAATCAACATACATATGTCGCCCTATTAGCGTGTTGAGTGTCGACCATTCGACAAAACTATAACAAAGTTCGAGGCTAGGAGCTTGTACTCACAAAATCTGATAAGTCTATAAAGTGACCAAAGTTGATGAAAAGGTCGAGTTGTATTAATTGACAACCCAATGCCAAGTCAGGCAGAGTTGGGACAGGCTTGTTTAAATAGTAGACGCCTTGCTTAAGAGCTGAAAGTTGATATACCTATCTGCAAGGCAATCTGGTGGATGTTGACTAGTGAGGTAAGGGAACATGGTGATACAGATTGATGATGTGGCCCTTAATAGGCAAAACTTCAAATGGGCATAATTATACGCCCATAATTAGAATGAGGTAAATCTTATATCACTAAAAATCTCTCGATGAGTAGAAAATGATGGTCGTGTCAAAATAAGGTTTAAGGTAGTAAAATAAAGAGTAAATTTGATAACCCAATATTCATAATTAACATTGAAGGTCGAGTCTAGATAAACACCATAGCCCTAATCGGGAAGTAAGGGGTTGGGTATGTCACTGTTAATCCAATTATGCCTGTGGTTCTAGTCAATAAAGTAGTTATGGTGGTTGAATGAGGATTTCATATATCTAAATCTCAAGTTGAGAAGCGACATCAAGACCTTATCACTGGTGGGATTTGTTCCAATTGCCTCTAAATTGATGAAGATGACATGGGACAAGGACCATTAGAAGGACCCTTTTAAAGATTTGGATATTTTAAAGACTCGACATGACACTTTGGATAAAATTTGTGATATTTATTCTTGGTCATTTAAATTTCAAAGAAAGGTTTGCATCCCCTCTTCCATTGTTCCTAATTGTTCTTTTGGTAGTAATGTGTGTTTATCTTCTAGTACATGCTTTCCTTATGCATCTTGTTGATAAACCTGATTCTCCAGTGATTGATGGGTTGGTATTCAATGTAGCTCATGGGTCTAGGAGTAGGTTGCCCCTTCTAGAAGCCCTTCCATTATTGTCCTATGTATTTTTTACTCCTTTATTTCTAGTGGAAGATATATTTATCTCCTCATATGTCGAAATAATACTTAGATGTCAAGGTGCTTGGGTTTTGATTTACCCTGGAATAGTCATCTTATAAAGGCCAATTATAAATCTTCCATTTACATTGCTCAGGAGATTGCTTCAAATGAATTTTATCTAGGACAAAGCTTAATATATGAGGCATAGAGAACAAGCCTCCTATCCATCAAAAGTACAATGATCATTGTATAGGGTAGAGGAACAAAGGCTTAATGGTACTTCTAAAGACCAAGCTCTTTGTATAAGATTAAGAAAAAGATTATAAATTAATTTCCATAGAGGATCGTGTTGGTGAAGTGGGTAAGCCACAAATCCATTATTTACATATCATAAGAAGAGCAATGGAGTGCCTCAAGGCTTGTAGGAGGAGTGTTGGAGTCCCTTAAGGCTTGTAGGATAATTTTTGTACACATCTCATGGAGTTCCCTTACATTGGAGCCTTTCTTGTGTATTACATCACCTTAGAGCTTGACGTTTGTACCCTTGGAGTGAAGGGACCTATATTTGTTTTCTAGGTTTTTTGTAGAAGTTTAGGCCAAGTTGTATCATTGGTGCATGTCACCTCTCATATATATAGAGGAAGGAGATATTCATGTCTTTCCCATGTGCCCCCCCTCTCTCTCTCCCCCGGCCCCCCACCCCACCCCACTACTCATTTGGAGCATCCTAAATACCAAGGTTAGGGTTTCAAAGACATTGGATTTAGGGTTTTTGGATAAAACCTCGCAGTTGTACTTGTCAAAGAGAAAGAGAAGGAGAAGAGAAGACATCTTTCCTATGAGCAGTTGTTAATATGATGCTTGCTTGTTGGAGCTCTGTTGGGATAGGGTCCCTAGAGTCGGTTTTGGGGTTAGTTAACCCAAGTTTTGTATAAATTTGTGTAAAAGATGTGAAGTCTCTGCGAAATGTGGATGCGGAGCGCGCAGGTATATAGGAGTCAAAGGGGTCTTAGCCCCTTTTTTGGGTGGGTTTTAAGATTTTCCCATGGTCCGCAGACCATGGTGTTGTATGGAAGAAAGCTATAAATAGTTGAGTCATAGTGAGTCTTAGGAATAATTTAGAAAAAATAATTGTGAGCTTTGAATGGTTTTTGTTGTTTTGGGCAAGTGCCAAGGCAAGAAGTCTCTGCTTCTTGTACTTAGGCGAGAAGGGGAAGGCTCCTGCAGTTGAGTGCACAAGAGGCCTTGGTTGGACCCCTGCAGCTGAGTGCGTGGACCCCTATAGCTGAGTGCGCAGGGTAGAAGAGTCCATAATCTGAACATTGAAGATCAATAAAGACGGATTTTGAAGAATTAATGTGCAATCTAAGCATTTCTATTGATTTTGTAATGTTCTGTTCTATCGCTTATAATGTGGTTTCTATAGAATAATGATTGAATGTTGCGTGAAACCATTGAATTTGTTTTATTTATGCATGCTTTAAGTAGTTATCTAGTTACGGGAAGATAAGAGTTATTTCTATTATGTTTTCTGGTGAATTGAATAGATCTACGTGAAGTCATATCTAGGGTTGTTTATTAATACACGAAAGTGGATAAATTATCTATTTAAGGTCTGCAAAGACTGATCGTAGACCTTCGCGAAAGTTAATGTCATTCGAAACAATCATTGTTGGTTGAGCTTAAAGAAAAAGAAGTGGAATTTGTCTCAAGTTTCAATTCAGAACATGATAGAGAAAAGTAGATCATTGATGTAGAACCCAATGCTACCATCACAACCACACAAATGCAACTAGAACAGTCAAAGGATCCTGAGGGGGGGGTGCCTCTTCCATTCAAGGATGTGGGTGAAGGGGAACCTCACTACATTTCATTGTTGATAGTTGGAGCTAGAAGAACTTGATCTAAGCTAAAGTCATCGAGAGATCGAAATTGTCGATGGTGTTGCACCCCTAACCATAGATCATGGGTTGGTTGACCCATGGATGAGATCTTTGTGTCAGCAAAAAATGATGCTTGTCCCATGGAATAAAAACTTTCAAAGATGTGATGTTACCCCATTCAAATTTTGTGATGGTCTTTTAGAAAAACCTTATATGTGTAAGTTCCATGTTGTTTATGAGTTCCATCCATGTAATGTCATTTTTACTTTAGGGGTCAACTCTACAAGGTAACAAAGGTAGTTTCAACTATCATAATTTCATTGATCTTCGTAAAATAGTGTTGAAAGGTAATTTCTTAAAAAACAAAGCTTTTCCTCTTCATGGTTTACTAAGAAGGTGAAATGAATGTCATTGCAACGCCCATAGCCTCAGCACAAGGTCTCTCTACAAAACATCAGTAGGTGGACAATATCGTAGAAACACACAAATATATCTTCACTTCACCTGTGGGGGTACCTATACATTATCAAGTGAAACACTCAATTGACTTGATATCTAGTGCTTCATTTCCTAATGGTGAAATATATAGATTCTCTCTCTTGGGAATGATGAGATAAAATGTCAAAGTCACGAGCTTGACCAAAAGGGCCACATTCAATCGAGCTCCTCAACTTGCATGAGCCCAACTAAGCTAGTGCAAAAGAAGGGTGGGACATGGAGACTCTATATTGATTATAAAGCCCTGAAAAAAATCATTACCAAGAATAGATGTCCGGTCCCTTGAATTGATGATCTTCTTGATCAACTTAAGGGTTCCAAGTTCTTCAGTAAGATTGACCCTAAGTTAGGTTATCGTTAGGTTCCAATTGAACAAACCAGTGTATGAAAGAGAACCTTGAAATCTAAAGAAGTCCTTTTTGAGTGGTTCGTCATTCCTTTTGGCTTGAATTATGCCCCAATAATGTTCATGATGATGATGGACAATATCATGTGGTCATTCAAAAACTCTTTTGTTGTTGTATATTTGGATGACATCTTCATATTTAGAAAAAGTTGCAAAGAATAGTCTCAACACATCTAACAGGTCTTAAGCACTCTATGACAATACAAGTTGTATATCAATATGGAGAAATGCTCTTTTTACATGTAGTGAATTTAGTATTTGGGATACATCATGGATGAACATGGGGTGCAGGTGGAGCTAGACAAGATCTAAATCATCTTAGATTGGCTGACCATGATGACCCTAACAAAGCTCTGCAACATAACTTCTTGGGCCTTGCTAAGTTCATGTTGGGGTTTTCTAATATTATCTGGTTCTCAAGTCAAGTGACCAAGGGTGGAGCTAAAACAAAGTTTTATGGGTCTGAATCTAAACATAAAGAATTTGAGGATCTAAAATATTGCCTCTACTCTACACAGGTCCTCATGCTACCATACTTATAACAACCATTTGAGATTGAGACAGATGCATCTGGATATGTTATTGTTGTAGTCCTCACTTAGCAAGGACATATGACGGCTTAACACTATGAAACTCTCTCTAGAATTGTACGAATATAGCCCACCTATGACAAGGAGATGTATTCCATCATACAGACATGCCAATAGTGGAAGCATTATATTTTGGGGAAGGAAACGATCATCCACATTGACCACAGGCCACTGCAATTCATGCAAACACAACAAAAGTTATAAAATGACTACCATAAAAAATGGTCCATATACCTACAACAATTCCACTCGAACATCGAGGATAAGAAAGCCAACACCAACCATGTTGTAGACTACCTCAACTGTGATGTTGTCATTGATGTCAAAGGAACATCAACAAGGCACACTAAAGGAGTAGGAGCAAGGAACAACATATGAGCAGCAATAAGGAACAACATAGGAGCAACAACAAAGGAGCAATTATGGAAATGTTGGCACTGCTGTCAACTGAGTATGGTGTTGATATTGCGCAAAGGCTGATTTATGTTAAATACTAGATGGATTGAACTAAAAAAGGTTGAAAGTGATGTGAAGTGCAAAGGCTACAATGATTAGTGTGAAGGTCGAACATTCTTAAATAGATATGTTGAGTGGTTATTTTGACAAAAAATTGGATATGATATATTGAGACACAAGCTCAGAAAGCATATATTTTCGTTAAACAGAAAAAAGTATGGTACAAGCTCAGGAAATGTAGTTAATATAAATATGATTCATCTCTTGTAATAATTACTGTTGAGTTGTTTTATTTCAACTCTATTTTATATTTCTAATTTTGTTTTTCAGAACTAAAAATGAAGAGACAAACTTGTGAATAGTTTTAGAATACCAAGAGACAATGGATCATTTCATATTCCTGTAGAGAATACAAACAACTAATAAGCCTTGCCTATAAAATATACATTGTTGAATGGAAAATAAACGTTTGAAAAAGGTAGTTTGCATGAGAGAGTTGATGAGAAACAACAGAAGAGGAACAAAATTGAAGAGGAGTAGTAAAGATGTGCAATGGACTTGACAATATAACTTTATGTCATGTAACCAAAACTCTTGACTTGACATTGTGATTGAGAGATTGCAATCCCTTTTTCAAGTTGTAGCTTGATAAAGAACAAGTTGTAGCTTGATAAAGAACAAGTTGTAGCTTGTTGAAGTAGGAGCCTCCTGTGGGTTGTAGTTTGCAGAAAAATTATGGGTGTTGGAGCTTCCTTTGAGGTAGGAGCCTCTTGTAGGTTGGATCCTACAAAAATATGATGTAATAAGGAAATAGAAGCTTTCCTTCTCATCACTTTCAACCCAAAACTCGTGGTTTTCACTCTTCTAGGTTTCCACTTATATATGGTGTCTTCATGTCTTGTTTCTTAAATGTTGTGTGAATGCTGATGAATTCCAAATAATTATCTTTGCAAATTTCTCTCTCTCACAACTACAAAATAAAACCATTAATAATAAAGCATATACATAAACCATTAGCTACATAAGGAGAAAATTAAGTTGAGAAAAAAATTTAAGTTTTAAAATGATTGATTCACCCCCCTCTCAATAATTTCCAAATATAAATAACAATTGGTGTCAGAGCCAAGTTCCTTTAGTAACAATATAACAAGTAGAAGGAGGTCCTAAGTCAGTAAAATGACTAGTCACGAAGGATTCTCAACAAATAAAGCCCCCTTGTTTACTAGTACAAACTATGCCTCCTGTCAAGTGAGAATGAAGACATATTTAATGTCTCTTGGAGTAGAAGTATGGGTTGTTGTGATGGTAGGGTATGAAGAACCAAATTAAATGACTAGTGACAAAGATGCCAAACAATATTTTATAGCTAATGCAAAAATCTATGAATGCACTTCTGAGTGGATTATGTCAATCTGAATTTATTAAAGTAATGCATTTCCACGCAGCTAAACATATCTAGGTTAAATTAGAAAATATTCATGAAGGAGATAAAGGGGTAAAGATGGTCAAATTAAAAGTATATAGAACATAGTTTGAGACTTTAAAAATGAATGAAGATGAAGATATAACAAAGTTCTTTTTAAGAGATGATGAAGTTATAAATGTCATGATGGTCTAGGAGAAACAATCAAAGAAAGCATAATAGTTCAAAAAATATTGAGGTCTTTACCTTCTAAGTTCAATCCTAAGGTTTCCGCTACATAAGATACAACAAACTTTGAGACTTTAAACAGAGATAAATTACTTGGTTCCTTGACATCATGTGAGATGAGAATTCCAAAAGGGAAGTAAGTCACTAGAGATGCAGCTTTCAAGACAGACAAATCCATAGAAGAAAAGGAATGTTCATGCTCAGGTTCTGATGAAGAAGAAGTAAAATTCGTCATAAGGCTGAAGAAAGGTACATGTAAGAACAAAGGGAAACTTCCATTTAAGTGTTTTAATTGTGTAAAAGTGGGGATTATGCCTCCAAAAGTCCTTATACGAAAGAAGAAAATCAACCTAAAGGGAAAGAAAAAAGTAAGTCTAATAAAATGCAAAAAGAGAAAAAGTTTAAAAGGAAAATCTTCTATGCCAAAGAAGAGGGCAATGTATTTGAAAGTTCCAATTAATCCTCTAGTGAAGATGGAACCAGTGAATTCTTGTCGATGGCCCTAGAAGAGCTCGAAAATATTATGAGGAATATGAATAAGAAGAGGAAGGTGAGGTAGATCTTGAGGGGGAGTTGATTAATGCACTGGATGAAATAGACAGGCTTAAACAAAAGAATATAAAGCAGAAAGAGATCTTATTGAAATATGTAAAAGAAGAATCAAGTTTGGAAGAAATAATCAAGTTGAAAGTTGAACTTGAAGAAGAAAAGAAAGTGGAAGACATTCTGATGCCACAAGTAAAAGAGAAAAGCCAGGAGTGTGAAAGATTGGAAGAAGAGGTGGTAAGTCTGAAAAAGAGGCCAGAGAAGGAACAAACCGAGTTAAACATGAACATTCAACATATAAAAGGGTCTGAAAAACCATATGTGATACTAAATGATCAGAGGTTTCACTTCATAAAGGCGGGGTTAGGCTATGAAGGAGAATCCAGTGAATCCAAGGCAGAGGAAACAAGGGCAATCACTTTTGTAAAAGCTATCAAGGGAGACAATGATAGCTCACGTCAATCTGAGAATAAAAATTTGAGCAACACTTCAACATCAAATGAGTAGCCGCAAAGAATCATTGTCGAAAAAATGCAGAAGACAAAAGGAATGGACAATCAAACAACAGACTATCAAAGACCAGACTTCTTTAGGAGACACAATCATCAAAGGTCAAGATCGTTATATCATGAAAGAACATCTACTATCACGTACATATATGTTTTTCTATGGATATTGTTAGTGTTGTAAAAAATTTGGACATTAAGCCATAGATTGTAGAGCTTATGTCAGAAAAAATGGTCTCATAATTTCTAAGAGAAGTGAGGCCAATAAGGGATTCACAAACATCAAAACGAACATGAAACCAAACACAAATACATTTGATCCCCTCCTTGATATCACTATATGTTTCTATTGACACAACTTTGGGCACAAGTCATATGAATGTCAGCTTAAATACAATATATTATTATCTCAAAACTATTATAGAATAGATGGATGTATGCAATGGAGAAAGAAGAAGGAAGAAAAGAAAGTTGATAAGTGTGATCTAGTTCTATATGCTCAAGACCATAACTGATCCAACTTAAACAAGAACACAACAAATTATATATATAACCATAAATACAAAGATGCAGCCAAAAGAACATTTCATTTCATATTGAAGTATGCTTATAAACAGAATGTAAATAAACTAGCTCGGGCGATCGTAGCTTATTTATGAGAAGACATGTAGCGGCTACATGCCTCTGAACTATATTACAATGAGGCTCAAGGACCTATTTATTATTGAAAAATAAGGGAAAACCCTAAACAACCAAAACCATAACCCCAGGAGATGGAACACCAAGAGTTTGTTGGACCTATTGGGGTTAGTTGGGCAGCCAACTACCAAGGGTCGTAACTTGGTCATATTATCTCCGTTTTTCATGTACGATAACTTGTTGGAAATATCTCTCCGGCTATTACAAGATTTTCGAAAAACCCCTTCCTATGGCTATGGGCCTGCTGCGGACCTCAAAAAAACGTTATTTAGGGGGTCAAAACTGCTCCTGAAGTTCACGACCCAAAAAAATGCTAAAAATAGTAAATGCTGCAATAAATCATTAATAATAAAGCATATACATAAACCATTAGCTACATAAGAAGAAAACTAAGTTGAGAAAAAAATTTAAGTTTTAAAATGATTGATTCACCCCCCTCTCAATAATTTCCAAATATAAATAACAATTGGTGTCAGAGCCAAGTTCCTTTAGTAACAATATAACAAGTAGAAGGAGGTCCTAAGTCAGTAAAATGACTAGTCACGAAGGATTCTCAACAAATAAAGCCCCCTTGTTTACTAGTACAAACTATGCCTCCTGTCAAGTGAGAATGAAGACATATTTAATGTCTCTTGGAGTAGAAGTATGGGTTGTTGTGATGGTAGGGTATGAAGAACCAAATTAAATGACTAGTGACAAAGATGCCAAACAATATTTTATAGCTAATGCAAAAATCTATGAATGCACTTCTGAGTGGATTATGTCAATCTGAATTTATTAAAGTAATGCATTTCCACGCAGCTAAATATATCTCGGTTAAATTAGAAAATATTCATGAAGGAGATAAAGGGGTAAAGATGGTCAAATTAAAAGTATATAGAACATAGTTTGAGACTTTAAAAATGAATGAAGATGAAGATATAACAAAGTTCTTTTTAAGAGATGATGAAGTTATAAATGTCATGATGGTCTAGGAGAAACAATCAAAGAAAGCACAATAGTTCAAAAAATATTGAGGTCTTTACCTTCTAAGTTCAATCCTAAGGTTTCCGCTACATAAGATACAACAAACTTTGAGACTTTAAAAAGAGATCAATTACTTGGTTCCTTGACATCATGTGAGATGAGAATCCAAAAGGGAAGTAAGTCACTAGAGATGCAGCTTTCAAGACAGACAAATCCATAGAAGAAAAGGAATGTTCATGCTCAGGTTCTGATGAAGAAGAAGTAAAATTCGTCATAAGGTTGAAGAAAGGTACATGTAAGAGAAAGGAAAACTTCCATTTAAGTGTTTTAATTGTGTAAGAGTGGGGATTATGCCTCCAAAAGTCCTTATACGAAAGAAGAAAATCAACCTAAAGGGAAAGAAAAAAGTAAGTCTAATAAAATGCAAAAAAGAGAAAAAGTTTAAAAGGAAAATTTTCTATGCCAAAGAAGAGAGCAATGTATTTGAAAGTTCCAATTAATCCTCTAGTGAAGATGGAACCAGTGAATTCTTGTCGATGGCCCTAGAAGAACTTGAAAAGATTGTGAGGAATATAAGAAGAGGAAGGTGAGGTAGATCTTGAGGGGGAGTTGATTAATGCCCGGGATGAAATAGACAGGCTTAAACAAAGAATAGAAAGCAGAAATAGATCTTATTGAAATATGTAAAAGAAGAATCAGGTTTGGAAGAAATAATCAAGTTGAAAGTTGAACTTGAAGAAGAAAAGAAAGTGGAAGACATTCTGATGCCACAAGTAAAAGAGAAAAGCCAGGAGTGTGAAAGATTGGAAGAAGAGGTGGTAAGTCTGAAAAAGAGGCCAGAGAAGGAACAAACCGAGTTAAACATGAACATTCAACATATAAAAGGGCCTGAAAAACCATATGTGATACTAAATGATCAGAGGTTTCACTTCATAAAGGCGGGGTTAGGCTATGAAGGAGAATCCAGGGAATCCAAGGCAGAGGAAACAAGGGCAATCACTTTTGTAAAAGCTATCAAGGGAGACAATGATAGCTCACGTCAATATGAGAATAAAAATTTGAGCAACACTTCAACATCAAATGAGTAGCCGCAAACAATCATTGTCGCAAAAATGCAGAAGACAAAAGGAATGGACAATCAAACAACAGACTATCAGAGACCAGACTTCTTTAGGAGACACAATCATCAAAGGTCAAGATCGTTATATCATGAAACAACATCTACTATTAGGTACATATATTTTTTTCTATGGATATTGTTAGTGTTGTAAAAAATTTGGACATTAAGCCATAGATTGTAGAGCTTATGTCAAAAAAAATGGTCTCGGAATTTCTAAGAGAAGTGAGGCCAATAAGGGATTCACAAACATCAAAACAAACATGAAACCAAACAAAAATGCATTTGATCCTCTCCTTGATATCACTATATGTTTCTATTGACACAACTTTGGGCACAATTCATATGAATGTTAGCTTAAATACAATAGATTATCATCTCAAAACTATTATAGAATAGATGGATGTATGCAATGGAGAAAGAAGAAGGAAGAAAAGAAAGTTGAAAAGTGTGATGTAGTTCTATATGCTCAAGACCATAACAGATCCAAACTTAAACAAGAACACAACAAATTATATATATAACCATAAATACAAAGATGCAGCCAAAAGAACACTTCATTTCATATTGAAGTATGCTTATAAACAGAATGGAAATAAACTAGCTCGGGCGATGGTAGCTTATTTATGAGAAGACATGTAGTGGCTACATGCCTCTGAACTATATTACAATGAGGCTCAAGGACCTATTTATTATTGAAAAATAAGGGAAAACCCTAAACAACCAAAACCATAACCCCAGGAGATGGAACGCCAAGAGGTTGTTGGCCCTATTGGGGTTAGTTGGGCAGCAAACTACCCAGGGTCGTAACTTGGTCATATTATCTCCGTTTTTCATGTACGATAACTTGTTGGAAATATCTCTCCGGGTATTACAAGATTTTCGGAAAACCCCTTCCTATGGCTATGGGCCTGCTGTGGACCTCAAAAAAATTTTATTTGGGGGGTCAAAACTGCTCCTAAAGTTCACGACCCCAAAAAATGCTAAAAATAGTAAATGCTGCAATAAATCATTAATAATAAAGCATATACATAAACCATTAGCTACATAAGAAGAAAACTAAGTTGAGAAAAAAATTAAGTTTTAAAATGATTGATTCACCCCCCTCTCAATAATTTCCAAATATAAATAACAATTGGTGTCAGAGCCAAGTTCCTTTAGTAACAATATAACAAGTAGAAGGAGGTCCTAAGTCAGTAAAATGACTAGTCACGAAGGATTCTCAACAAATAAAGCGCCCTTGTTTACTAGTACAAACTATGCCTCCTGTCAAGTGAGAATGAAGACATATTTAATGTCTCTTGGAGTAGAAGTATGGGTTGTTGTGATGGTAGGGTATGAAGAACCAAATTAAATGACTAGTGACAAAGATGCCAAACAATATTTTATAGCTAATGCAAAAATCTATGAATGCACTTCTGAGTGGATTATGTCAATCTGAATTTATTAAAGTAATGCATTTCCACGCAGCTAAATATATCTGGGTTAAATTAGAAAATATTCATGAAGGAGATAAAGGGGTAAAGATGGTCAAATTAAAAGTATATAGAACATAGTTTGAGACTTTAAAAATGAATGAAGATGAAGATATAAAAAAGTTCTTTTTAAGAGATGACGAAGTTATAAATGTCAAGATGGTCTAGGAGAAACAATCAAAGAAAGCATAATAGTTCAAAAAATATTGAGGTCTTTACCTTCTAAGTTCAATCTAAGGTTTCTGCTACATAAGATACAACAAACTTTGAGACTTTAAACAGAGATCAATTACTTGGTTCCTTGACATCATGTGAGATGAGAATTCCAAAAGGGAAGTAAGTCACTAGAGATGCAGCTTTCAAGACAGACAAATCCATAGAAGAAAAGGAATGTTCATGCTCAGGTTCTGATGAAGAAGAAGTAAAATTCGTCATAAGGCTGAAGAAAGGTACATGTAAGAACAAAGGAAAACTTCCATTTAAGTGTTTTAATTGTGTAAGAGTGGGGATTATGCCTCCAAAAGTCCTTATACGAAAGAATAAAATCAACCTAAAGGGAAAGAAAAAAGTAAGTCTAATAAAATGCAAAAAGAGAAAAAGTTTAAAAGGAAAATTTTCTATGCCAAAGAAGAGAGAAATGTATTTGAAAGTTCCAATTAATCCTCTAGTGAAGATGGAACCAGTGAATTCTTGTCGATGGCCCTAGAAGAACTTGAAAAGATTGTGAGGAATATGAATAAGAAGAGGAAGGTGAGGTAGATCTTGAGGGGGAGTTGATTAATGCCCTGGATGAAATAGACAAGCTTAAACAGAAGAATAGAAAGCAGAAAGAGATCTTATTGAAATATGTAAAAGAAGAATCAAGTTTGGAAGAAATAATCAAGTTGAAAGTTGAACTTGAAGAAGAAAAGAAAGTGGAAGACATTATGATGCCACAAGTAAAAGAGAAAAGCCAGGAGTGTGAAAGATTGGAAGAAGAGGTGGTAAGTCTGAAAAAGAGGCCAGAGAAGGAACAAACCGAGTTAAACATGAACATTCAACATATAAAAGGGTCTGAAAAACCATATGTGATAAGAAATGATCAGAGGTTTCACTTCATAAAGGCAGGGTTAGGCTATGAAGGAGAATCCAGTGAATCCAAGGCAGAGGAAACAAGGGCAATCACTTTTATAAAAGCTATCAAGGGAGACAATGATAGCTCACGTCAATCTGAGAATAAAAATTTGAGCAACACTTCAACATCAAATGAGTAGCCGCAAAGAATCATTGTTGAAAAAATGCAGAAGACAAAAGGAATGGACAATCAAACAACAAACTATCAGAGACCAGACTTCTTTAGGAGACACAATCATCAAAGGTCAAGATCGTTATATCATGAAACAACATCTACTATCAGGTACATATATTTTTTTCTATGGATATTTTTAGTGTTGTAAAAAATTTGGACATTAAGCCATAGATTGTAGAGCTTATGTCAAAAAAAATGGTCTCGGAATTTCTAAGAGAAGTGAGGCCAATAAGGGATTCACAAACATCAAAACGAACATGAAACCAAACAAAAATGCATTTGATCCTCTCCTTGATATCACTATATGTTTCTATTGACACAACTTTGGGCACAAGTCATATGAATGTCAGCTTAAATACAATAGATTATCATCTCAAAACTATTATAGAATAGATGGATGTATGTAATGGAGAAAGAAGAAGGAAGAAAAGAAAGTTGATAAGTGTGATCTAGTTCTATATGCTCAAGACAATAACTGATCCAACTTAAACAAGAACACAACAAATTATATATATTACCATAAATACAAAGATGCAGCCAAAAGAACACTTCATTTCATATTGAAGTATGCTTATAAACAGAATGGAAATAAACTAGCTCGGGCGATGGTAGCTTATTTATGAGAAGACATGTAGCGGCTACATGCCTCTGAACTATATTACAATGAGGCTCAAGGACCTATTTATTATTGAAAAATAAGGGAAAACCCTAAACAAACAAAACCATAACCCCAGGAGATGGAACACCAAGAGTTTGTTGGGCCTATTGGGGTAGTTGGTAAGCCAACTACCCAGGGTCGTAACTTGGTCATATTATCTCCGTTTTTCATGTACGATAACTTGTTGGAAATATCTCTCCGGCTATTACAAGAGTTTCGAAAAACCCTTCCTATGGCTATGGGCCTGCTGCGAACCTCAAAAAAACGTTATTTAGGGGCTCAAAACTGCTCCTAAAGTTCACGACCCAAAAAAATGCTAAAAATAGTAAATGCTGCAATAAATCATTAATAATAAAGCATATACATAAACCATTAGCTACATAAGAAGAAAACTAAGTTGAGAAAAAAATTTAAGTCTTAAAATGATTGATTCACCCCCCTCTCAATAATTTCCAAATATAAATAACAATTGGTGTCAGAGCCAAGTTCCTTTAGTAACAATATAACAAGTAGAAGGAGGTCCTAAGTCAGTAAAATGACTAGTCACGAAGGATTCTCAACAAATAAAGCCCCCTTGTTTACTAGCACAAACTATGCCTCCTGTCAAGTGAGAATGAAGACATATTTAATGTCTCTTGGAGTAGAAGTATGGGTTGTTGTGATGGTAGGGTATGAAGAACCAAATTAAATGACTAGTGACAAAGATGCCAAAAAATATTTTATAGCTAATGCGAAAATCTATGAATGCACTTCTGAGTGGATTATGTCAATCTGAATTTATTAAAGTAATGCATTTCCACGCAACTAAATATATCTTGTTTAAATTAGAAAATATTCATGAAGGAGATAAAGGGGTAAAGATGGTCAAATTAAAAGTATATAGAACATAGTTTGAGGCTTTAAAAATGAACGAAGATGAAGATATAATAAAGTTCTTTTTAAGAGATGATGAAGTTATAAATGTCATGATGGTCTAGGAGAAACAATCAAAGAAAGCATAATAGTTCAAAAAATATTGAGGTCTTTACCTTCTAAGTTCAATCCTAAGGTTTCCGCTACATAAGATACAACAAACTTTGAGACTTTAAAAGAGATCAATTACTTGGTTCCTTGACATCATGTGAGATGAGAATTCTAAAAGGGAAGTAAGTCACTAGAGATGCAGCTTTCAAGACAGACAAATCCATAGAAGAAAATGAATGTTCATGCTCAGGTTCTGATGAAGAAGAAGTAAAATTCGTCATAAGGCTGAAGAAAGATACATGTAAGAACAAAGGAAAACTTCCATTTAAGTGTTTTAATTGTGTAAGAGTGGGGATTATGCCTCCAAAAGTCCTTATACGAAAGAAGAAAATCAACCTAAAGGGAATGAAAAAAATAAGTTTAATAAAATGCAAAAAGAGAAAAAGTTTAAAAGGAAAATTTTCTATGCCAAAGAAGAGAGCAATGTATTTGAAAGTTCCAATTAATCCTCTAGTGAAGATGGAACCAGTGAATTCTTGTCAATGGCCCTAGAAGAACTTGAAAAGATTGTGAGGAATATGAATAAGAAGAGAAAGGTGAGGTAGATCTTGAGGGGGAGTTGATTAATGCCCTGGATGAAATAGACAAGCTTAAACAGAAGAATAGAAAGCGGAAAGAGATCTTATTGAAATATGTAAAAGAAGAATCAATTTTGGAAGAAATAATCAAGTTGAAAGTTGAACTTGAAGAAGAAAAGAAAGTGGAAGACATTCTGATGCCACAAGTAAAAGAGAAAAGCCAGGAGTGTGAAAGATTGGAAGAAGAGGTGGTAAGTCTGAAAAATAGGCCAGAGAAGGAACAAATTGAGTTAAACATGAACATTCAACATATAAAAGGGTCTCAAAAACCATATGTGATACTAAATGATCAGAGGTTTCACTTCATAAAGGCGGGGTTAGGCTATGAAGGAGAATCCAGTGAATCCAAGGTAGAGGAAACAAGGGAAATCACTTTTGTAAAAGCTATCAAGGGAGACAATGATAGCTCACGTCAATCTGAGAATAAAAATTTGAGCAACACTTCAACATCAAATGAGTAGCCGCAAAGAATCATTGTCGAAAAAATGCAGAAGACAAAAGGATTGGACAATCAAACAACAAACTATCAGAGACCAGCCTTCTTTAGGAGACACAATCATCAAAGGTCAAGATCGTTATATCATGAAACAACATCTACTATCATGTACATATATTTTTTTCTATGGATATTGTTAGTGTTGTAAAAAAATTGGACATTAAGCCATAGATTGTAGAGCTAATGTCAGAAAAAATGGTCTCAGAATTTCTAAGAGAAGTGAGGCCAATAAGGGATTCACAAACATCAAAACGAACATGAAACCAAACAAAAATGCATTTGATCCTCTCCTTGATATCACTATATGTTTCTATTGACACAACTTTGGGCACAAGTCATATGAATGTCAGCTTAAATACAATAGATTATCATCTCAAAACTATTATAGAATAGATGGATGTATGCAATGGAGAAAGAAGAAGGAAGAAAAGAAAGTTGATAAGTGTGATCTAGTTCTATATGCTCAAGACCATAACTGATCCAAACTTAAACAAGAACACAACAAATTATATATATAACCATAAATACAAAGATGCAGCCAAAAGAACACTTCATTTCATATTGAAGTATGCTTATAAACATAATGGAAATAAAATAGCTCGGGCGATGGTACCTTATTTATGAGAAGACATGTAGTGGGTACATGCCTCTGAACTATATTACAATGAGGCTCAAGGACCTATTTATTATTGAAAAATAAGGGAAAACCCGAAACAACCAAGACCATAACCCCAGGAGATGGAACACCAGGAGTTTGTTGGTCCTATTGGGGTTAGTTGGGCAGCCAACTATCCAGTGTCGTAACTTGGTCATATTATCTCCGTTTTTCATGTACGATAACTTGTTGGAAATATCTCTCCGGGTATTACAAGATTTTCGAAAAACCCCTTCCTATGGCTATGGGCCTGCTGCGGACCTCAAAAAAACGTTATTTAGGGGGTCAAAACAGCTCCTAAAGTTCACTACCCAAAAAAAGCTAAAAATAGTAAATTCTACAATAAATCATTAATAATAAAGCATATACATAAACCATTAGCTACATAAGAAGAAAACTAAGTTGAGAAAAAAATTTAAGTTTTAAAATGATTGATTCACCCACCTCTCAATAATTTCCAAATATAAATAACAATTGGTGTCAGAGCCAAGTTCCTTTAGTAACAATATAACAATTAGAAGGAGGTCCTAAGTCAGTAAAATGACTAGTCACGAAGGATTCTCAACAAATAAAGCCCCCTTTTTTACTAGTACAAACTATGCCTCCTGTCAAGTGAGAATGAAGACATATTTAATGTCTCTTGGAGTAGAAGTATGGGTTGTTGTGATGGTAGGGTATGAAGAACCAAATTAAATGACTAGTGACAAAGATGCCAAACAATATTTTATAGCTAATGCAAAAATTTATGAATGCACTTCTGAGTGGATTATGTCAATCTAAATTTATTAAAGTAATGCATTTCCACGCAGCTAAATATATCTGGGTTAAATTAGAAAATATTCATGAAGGAGATAAAGGGGTAAAGATGGTCAAATTAAAAGTATATAGAACATAGTTTGAGACTTTAAAAATGAATGAAGATAAAGATATAACAAAGTTCTTTTTAAGAGATGATGAAGTTATAAATGTCATGATGGTCTAGGAGAAACAATCAAAGAAAGCATAATAGTTCAAAATATATTGAGGTCTTTACCTTCTAAGTTCAATCCTAAGGTTTCCGCTACATAAGATACAAAAAACTTTGTGACTTTAAACAGAGATCAATTACTTGGTTCCTTGACATCATGTGAGATGAGAATTCCAAAAGGGAAGTAAGTCACTAGAGATGCAGCTTTCAAGACAGACAAATCCATAGGAGAAAAGGAATGTTCATGCTCAGGTTCTGATGAAGAAGAAGTAAAATTCTTCATAAGGCTGAAGAAAGGTACATGTAAGAACAAAGGAAAACTTCCATTTAAGTGTTTTAATTGTGTAAGAGTGGGGATTATGCCTCCAAAAGTCCTTATACGAAAGAAGAAAATCAACCTAAAGGGAAAGAAAAAAGTAACTCTAATAAAATGCAAAAAGAGAAAAAGTTTAAAAGGAAAATTTTCTATGCCAAAGAAGAGAGCAATGTATTTGAAAGTTCCAATTAATCCTCTAGTGAAGATGGAACCAGTGAATTCTTGTCGATGGCCCTAGAAGAACTTGAAAAGATTGTGAGGAATATGAATAAGAAGAGGAACGTGAGGTAGATCCTGAGGAGGAGTTGATTAATGCCCTGGATGAAATAGACAGGCTTAAACAGAAGAATAGAAAGCAGAAAGAGATCTTATTGAAATATGTAAAAGAAGAATCAAGTTTGGAAGAAATAATCAAGTTGAAAGTTGAACTTGAAGAAGAAAAGAAAGTGGAAGACATTCTGATGCCACAAGTAAAAGAGAAAAGCCAGGAGTGTGAAAGATTGGAAGAAGAGGTGGTAAGTCTGAAAAAGAGGCCAGAGAAGGAACAAACCGAGTTAAACATGAACATTCAACATATAAAAGGGTTTGAAAAACCATATGTGATACTAAATGATCAGAGGTTTCACTTCATAAAGGCGGGGTTAGGCTATGAAGGAGAATCCAGTGAATCCAAGGCAGAGGAAATAAGGGCAATCACTTTTGTAAAAGCTATCAAGGGAGACAATGATAGCTCACGTCAATCTGAGAATAAAAATTTGAGCAACACTTCAACATCAAATGAGTAGCGGCAAAGAATCATTGTCGAAAAAATGCAGAAGACAAAAGGAATGGAAAATCAAACAACAAACTATCAGAGACCAGACTTCTTTAAGAGACACAATCATCAAAGGTCAAGATCGTTATATCATGAAACAACATCTACTATCAGGTACATATATTTTTTTCTATGGATATTGTTAGTGTTGTAAAAAATTTGGACATTAAGCCATAGATTGTAGAGCTTATGTCAGAAAAAATGGTCTCAGAATTTCTAAGAGAAGTGACGCCAATAAGGGATTCACAAACGTCAAAACGAACATGAAACCAAACAAAAACGCATTTGATCCTCTCCTTGATATCACTATTTGTTTCTATTGACACAACTGTGGGCACAAGTCATATGAATGTCAGCTTAAATACAATAGATTATCATCTCAAAACTATTATAGAATAGATGGATGTATGCAATGGAGAAAGAAGAAGGAAGAAAAGAAAGTTGATAAGTGTGATGTAGTTCTATATGCTCAAGACCATAACTGATCCAAACTTAAATAAGAACACAACAAATTATATATATAACCATAAATACAAAGATGCAGCCAAAATAACACTTCATTTCATATTGAAGTATGCTTATAAACAGAATGGAAATAAACTAGCTCGGGCGATGGTAGCTTATTTATGAGAAGACATGTAGCGGCTACATGCCTCTGAACTATATTAAAATGAGGCTCAAGGAACTATTTATTATTGAAAAATAAGGGAAAACCCTAAACAACCAAAACCATAACCCCAGGAGATGGAACACCAAGAGTTTGTTGGCCCTATTGGGGTTAGTTGGGCAGCCAACTACCAAGGGTCGTAACTTGGTCATATTATCTCTGTTTTTCATGTACGATAACTTGTTGGAAATATCTCTCCGGGTATTACAAGATTTTCGAAAAACCCCTTCCTATGGCTATGGGCCTGCTGCGGACCTCAAAAAAACATTATTTAGGGGGTCAAAACTGCTCCTAAAGTTCATGACCCAAAAAAATGCTAAAAATAGTAAATGCTGCAATAAATCAGGAAATAGATGAAACCAATTGGAGGTCTAGATGGAATAGGTGGGTGGCCACCAATATCCACCTAGATCATTCCTCCCTGTTTAGGAAGCAATGGTCCCCATTGCATGCAAAGCCTCCATGAGATGAGGAAATTTCTATACAACCTAGTCACTGGTGAACCACTTGCCCTGGTGAAGGAGTTGGCCTGCTTTGACAACTCGATATAGTTAGATCCTTTGTTGGTGAGTGTTCTTGATATGCATGTCCATGATCTAATTAGTTGTGGCATGTTTCTTGCAGTCTGGGTTTAGCTCTGTTGGTGTGAGTTGTTCTGCAATGTCGGATGTTTCCATTAATGGTGGAAAGTATGGTCGAAGGCAGTCTACATTGAACATTGGGTGCAGACCAAGGAATGGTGGAATGTTAAGCTTGAAGAAATTTCCCCCCACAACCTTGGTGATGGTGTATGGCCCATATCGGAGTGGGTGAAGCTTGCGGTGGGGTTCAGCGAGGTGCCCCTTCTACAAATGTAGCCAAACCTTGTCGCCCACCTGGAACTTGTGCGGAACCCGATGTTGATCATGGTGCTACTTGTACTTAGCATTGGCTCTGTCTAATATATCATCGACCTAGCGGCGGATGTGTTGAATGTGCTCAATGAAGTGTTAGCTTTGTCGGCTTCGGACTAGATGTGAGCGAATCTACCTGAGTAACTGCAAATGGTATGGCCACATCAATGGGACATAATGGTTGAAATCCCATCCCTACCTAAAAGGAGTTGTGGCCTATTGAGATATGGAGAGCTTTGTTCTAGCTGTGTTGGACATAGGGGAGGCTTTCATCCCATGTGCGTGGATACTTCAAGTTGTACATGCGTAGAATGTTTATTATCATCCTGTTGACGACCTCTATTTGGCCATCAGTTTGGGGGTGGAAAGCTGTGGACTTAGTAATTTTTATATCCAACATCGACTAGATACTTGACCAAAATTCACTTAGAAATTTGTTCTCTCAATCTGAGACAATGGACTCTGGGATCCCAAAGCGTAGCGACTCTTGTTCAAAGAAGAACTTAGTAGTGGCCTTTTTTGTGATACTCTTCTTACAAGCCGCCATAATGGTCATCTTGGAAGATCTGTCAACGACCAAAAAACGCAGTCATTACCATGATTAGTAGAAGGAACGCCTAAAATTTAATCCACGGAGATGGATTCCCAAGGTCGACTAAGAGTAGGAAGAGAAGCTTATAGACCTTGCTTCTTTATGGTTGGTTTGGCAATGGCACATTGAGTGTAGGATCTAATGTACTTCCCAACATCCTAACGAAGGTTTGGCTAATAAAAATACTTCTGTAGTACTACCACTATTTTCTCTACTCCAAAATGTCCAACGACTTAACTATAGTGCGCCTCCCAAATCATCTTGGCACACTCACTTTAAGGAACACACGTGTCCCAGATGGAATAACAATGCATTATGGAGGTGAAAATTTGGAACTTGCTTACCTTCTAGGAGTGTTTGGTATGTGTTTCTGAATTTTGGATCGCTCTTGTAAAGATGCGGCCACCCCGAAGTCTCATGCCCACAAGAGTCGAGCATAGTGATCAACTCCATGACTAGTGGTCGTCTGAGGTAGTCTACAACATTATTGGTGCTACCCTTCTTGTATTTAATGTTCAAATGGAATTGTTGCAGGTATGTGGACCATTTCTGATTGCAATCGTTCTGCAACTTCCCTTGTGCCTCTATGAATTGGAGGGGTTGGTGTTCTATGTGGATGACAGTTTCCTTCCCCAAAATGTAATGCTTCCATTGACGGTAGGCCTGCATAATGGAATACATTTCTTTGTCATAAGTGGGATACTTTCGGACTGTGTCTGAAAGTGTCTCACAGTGGTAAGCCACTGGATGCCCTTGTTGAGTAAGAACTGCACCAATAGCATAGGCGAAGGCATCTATCTCAATCTTAAATGGTTGTTGTAGATCTGGTAATGTGAGAATTGGTGCAAAATAGAGACGATGCTTCAACTTAGAAAACGCCTTTTGCTGGGATTCGGACCAAAAGAACTTTTCTTTCGCTCCGCCCTTGGTGACTTGACTTAAAGGCCAAGTGATATGAGAGAACAACAACACGAACTTGCGGTAGAAATTGGCAAGACCTAGAAAGTTGCGGAGCACTTTTAGGGTGGTTGGGGCTAGCCAATCCTGAATGACTTATATCTTGGTTGGTTCCACATGAAAACCCTTCTCATCAATGATGTAACCCAGATATTGAACCTGGGTCATGCCAAAAGTGCATTTCTCCAAACTGGCACACATCTTGTGTTATCACAGTGTTTGGAGGACTTGTCGAATATGGTGGAGGTGCTCTTCCCAAATCTGGATGAAGATTAAGATGTCATCTAAATACACCTCCATGAATGCACTGGTGAAGGGTCGCAAGATGTATTCCATTAGTATAATGAAGGTTGCGGGGGCATTCGTTAACCCGAAAGGCATTACCAACTATTCGAAAATGCCCTCCTTGGATTTGAAGGTAGTCTTCCACACATCAGAGGG
Source organism: Pinus tabuliformis (assembly GCA_031772625.1). Lineage (NCBI taxonomy): Eukaryota > Viridiplantae > Streptophyta > Pinopsida > Pinales > Pinaceae > Pinus > Pinus tabuliformis. The sequence continues at coordinate 958,574,232 of CM062815.1, forward strand.
TTCGATAAGCACCTGGTGATAACCAAACCTCAAATCAATCTTTATAAAATATTTGGCCCCTTTGAGTTGGCCCAGAAGGTCATTAATCCGTGGGATTGGGTACCTACTCCTGATAATGATCTTGTTCAGCACCCGATAGTCAATACAAAGTCTCCAGGTCCCATCCTTCTTTTGTACCAATACAATCGGGCTCCCATAGAGTGATGAGCTTGGCCTAATGTGTGCTTTCTGCAACAACTCCTGAATCTTCCTCTTGATCTCATCGTTCTCCATAATGGAGTGTCGATAGATCGGTCCATTGGGTAGTGGTGTACCTGAGGTTAGATTGATGAAGTGCTTGACTTGACAGTGCAGAGGTACCCCCGTAGGTGAGGAGAAAATGTCCTTGTACTTCTTCACGACCTTGTCCATCTGCTGCTGCTATGCAAAGGAGCCATGTCTAGAAGCCATGGCCATAATCTTCTTCTTGCCTTGAGGGTGAATCATAAGGAAAACAAATTTCCTAATCTGGAAAATGATCTTACTGCATTGCTTTTTAGTGATCAAAGAGATGGTGGTAGGCAGGGCTACCTATGGTATCTTGTACAACTTATTGCCCAAAGTAATAATCATAAAGCAAGGTCTAGACTCATATACAACATGTCTCTTCCACAAGTATGGTTGTCCTAATAAAACATCACAAAATTCAAGAGGAGCAACATCACATAGTACCTCATCCGTGAAGGGCTTGATGATGTAGGGAAGGCGATATTGCTAGCTGACGTGGAGATCTCATCCTTTGTGAAGCCACCTAATGGCGTATGACTGTGAAAGTTTTGTAGTCGGTAGGTCTAACCGCTTCATGATCTCTGTTGAAATGAGTTTCTTTTGGCTCCCATTGTTGACAATGAAATACAACGGAGAACCCTTCAACCACATCTGTGAGTGGAAGAGACGTTCCCCCTCGGGATCTTCAGGCTCATTCTTCTAGATCTTGGTGGTGGTCATGGTGGCACTGGGCTCTGCATCAATGGTCTGCTTCGCTTTGTCATTCCCCTTGTAGGACTCTGACACAAAGTCATAACATGCATCTGATTCGAAAGCCTTAATCTTGACCACCAGTGACTGCTTGGCCCGACACTCACTGGTGTTGTGAGTGGATATCTTATGGAGCTCACACCATTTTCCCATGTCCTTCTTTGTCTTCATGGTGTTGTTTTTTGCTTACAGCTTCGGTGGGTTGTCCTATGTTGCCCCACGTTGTATTTTTCCTTTGATCTGCGGTTTGGGGGCACCTTTCTCTTGCTTTGGATTCTTAGATCCAAAGTCTCGCTTCTTCTGTTTAAACTTTTGCTCAATCTTGACAGCGTATCGGTACATCGTGCCAAGCGAGGAGATGTCCAGGAACTCCATCTAATCATGGATGTACCTGTGTAGATAGTTGAGGTACTTAAGTACCAAATTTCGCTCAAAATCTTTGATACCCAACTTCGTGCGAAGGGTATGGAAAACAATGGTAAACTTCGGCACGTCTTGGTCCCTTCCCTGCCGCAATGTGGTCCACTTTAAGTATTTATCCTCATAGCTCCCAATAGGGTAGTAATGCTCCTTGATGGCATCCCAAAACGAATTCCAAGTGGGTGCGGCTGAAAATAATGAGGGTGTACTTCTGTCCTTCTTCTCACAGTAGGTTTCCCACCAACCCTTGACGTGGGGGGCAACTATGAGAAGTGCAAAACTAATCTTTTTTGGGATGGAAAAATCATGAAAAAAAATATCCTTCTAGCAGATTTAACCATTTATCTACGACATCTGCATTTATCTGACCTTCAAATATGGGGATGTCAAAGTTAACTTGTACCTTAAAGGGTGTGGCACTTCCAGAGTGGCTGCTGGAAGGAGATTCATCACCTTTGGGTAGTCGCTGAAGGATTTGGGTAAAGTTGTCCATCATCATGTTCCTTTGTCGCTCAAGGGCTTCTTCAAGCAAGATTTTGAAAGGACCTCCTACCCCCTCATCTTTTTTCTCTTCCGCCATGGTAGGTCATGGGTTTTGTGAGGTTGGTCTTGCAAAGGTTTGACCAATTCGAGCCCTAATTCCTTATATCCCGACCTCGTTGGGGACATGTAAAGAAAAATAGGGAAATAGCAGACCACTATGATACCACTAATCCAAACTTAAACAGGAATGCAACAAATTACAGATATAACCATAAATATAGAGATGCAGCAGAAATAACACTTCATTTCATTAATATCAAATACTGAAATATGCTTACAAACAAAATGGAAATAAACTACCTCAGGCGATGGTAGCTTATCTATGAGAAGATATGTGGTGGCTACATGACTATGAACAATGTTACAATGAGGCTTAAGGGCCTATTTATTATTGAACAATAAGGGAAAACCCTAAACAACCAAAACCCTAACCCCAGGAGATGGAACGCCAAGAGTTTGTGGGTCCTATTGGGGTTAGTTGGCAAGCCAACTTTCTGGGTTTGTAACTTGGTCATATTATCTTCGTTTGGCGCATACGATACCATATTGGAAAGATCTCCCTGAGTACTACAAGATTTGCAACAGGGACATAATTGTAGCTTGTTGTGAACCTACAAAAAACATCATTTAAGGGGTCAAAACTGCTCTGAAAGTTCAGGACCCAAAAAACTGCCAAAAATAGTAAATTGTGTAATAAACAAGGAAACAGATGAAACCGACTAGAGGTCTACGTGGAATAGGTGGGTGGTCACCAATATCCACCTAGATAAAGAACAATAAACGATATGTGGACAATGTTTTTTCTAGACATATGGTAGGAGCTAAAAACAAGTTTGTGATCCTAGATGAAAATAAAACTGGAAATGACACATTTGGAAATAATGAAGCAGGAAGAATTAGAGGAACAAGCACAATTAATCTGAATAATGGATGAGGAGAGGCTTAGGATGTACTGTTTGTAGATGGTCTAAAACATAATTTGTAGAGTTTAATTCAAATGTGTGACAAAGGTTTTGATGTTCTCTTCAGAGCTCAAGACTGTGAAATTAGGTCAACAACTACTTGGAAGATTTTGGCCAAAGGAATTTGAACAGAGAATAATGCATATACCTTGAAGGAAGAGAATGATAAATGTTACATCAGTAAACAAGATGAATCTTGGCTATGGCATAAGAGATTGGGGCATCTCAATTTTGATCACATCATTAAGCTTGGTAAGAAGAAAGCAGTGAGATATCTACCAGCACTAAAGAAGCCTCAAAACATTATTTGTAAGTCATGTGAAATGGGAAAACAAACATGAACGTCACTCAAAGTCAAAGATAAATTGTCGAGTAGTAAGCCTCTACAGTTAGTTCATATGGATCTGCGTGGGCTTCCAGAATAGAAGCACCAAGAGGAGAAAAATATTTTATGCTGATAATTGATTACTATTCTAGATTGACATGGGTGGAATTTCTCATAAATAAGTCGGAAGCATTTGAGAAGTTCAAAATATTCAAGGAACTAGCATAAAATCAAACAGGGTGCAAGACAAAGTGCATAAGGTCAGATAGAGGAGGTGAATTTACTTCAGATGAGTTTGCAAACTTGTGTGATGAACTTGGCATTAAATGACATTATATTATTGCAGGAACACCTCAAGAGGATGGAGTTGCAGAGATACAAAACATATATGTTCAGCAAATGGCTAGATCCATTGTGCAAGAAAGAAACATTCCTCAAACCTATTGGGCAGAAGTAGTACATACAACAATACATATTCTCAACAGGGCACATATCAGACCAAACTGTGATAAGACACCTTATGAACAGTGGCACGGTAAGCCAACCTCAATCAAGCATTTTAATGTATTTGGGAGTAAATGCTACATCAAAAATAATGATGGAAACCTAGGAAAGTTTGATGCTCAATCAAATGAGGGAATATTTTTGGGATATTCATCAAAGAGTAAGGGATACAAATGTTATAGTAAGAGGCTTCATAAGATTGTGGAATGCATAGATGTAAAGTTTGATGAAGAGCTACTTGATAAGAACAAGAGCACATGTTTTATCAATCCTCAGATCAACATCATCATGACAATAAATAAAATGGAGTACAAGATTAAGAATTAGAAAATACAGAGACTCATGCAAAAGGCTCCTCAAAGCACACACAAAAGAATCATCCGAAAAGTCAAATTAGTGGAGATAAAAGTGAAGGAGTGCAAACAAGGAGGCAACTAGCCGAAAAATCAGACCAAGTTCATATTGTTGTGTTGTCATAGATTAAACCAAAGAACTTTGATGAAGCAAGCAAAGACAAAAACTGGAGAGATGTTATGAATGACGAGGTAGACCAAATCAAAAAGAACAAGACCTAGGAACTAACACCAAGACATGTTTGAAAGAATGCCATCGACACAAAATGGGCAAAAATAAGATGAATGAACATGGCCAAATTGTTAGAAACAAAGCCAGACTAGTGTGCAAGGGTTACTCACATGTAGAAGGTCTTGACTATGAAGAAAATTTTGCACCAGTTGCGAGATTGGAGGAAATCAAGATGTTTTTAGCCTTTGCTTGTAATAATGGTTTCAAAGTATATCAAATGGACATGAAGTCTGCTTTTCTAAATAGAGAACTTGAGGAAGAGGTCTATATGGAACAACGTGAAGGATTTTTATTATCAGATGAGCCTAACTATGTCTGTAGGTTAGAGAAGGCATTGTATCGTCTTAAACAAGCACCATGGGCTTGGTACTCTAGATTGGACAAGTACCTTCAAAAATAGGGTTTCAAGAGAGGAGGAGCTGGTAATAATATGTAGATAAAGGTTGATGGAGATGAATTACTAGTTGTGGTTGTGTATGTGGAAGATATTATGTTTGGCAGCAATAAAGATCATATCGTAAAATGGTTTGCTGAAGAGATGAAGTCTGAGTTCGAGATGTCAATGATTGGAGAATTTACTTTCTACATAGGGCTGCAAATCCTACAAAAGTCTAGAGGCATATTCATTTCTCAAGAGAAAGACCTAAGAGATACGCTGAAAAAGTTTCAAATGGACTAGGAGAGTCCCTGGTTGCATGGTTAAGCAAGAAATAGTCATCAGTTTCTCTATCTACAGCAGACTAAATACCTAGAAACTGTCGCTTGTTGCACACAAGTGTTGTGGATGAAACAAACACTACGAGATATGAAGGTAAACTTCAGTGAACCTATATCTATCAAGTGTGATAATACAATTGCAATAAGCATTTCGAAAAATCATGTACAACATTCAAAGACCAAACATATTCCCATGAAGTACCACTTCCTCAGAGAACAAGTAGTTCAGCAAATAGTGAAGATGGAGTACATACCCACAAAAGAAAAAATAACATATATATTTACAAAGCCTCTTACTAGATGAACTTTTGAATATTTGAGAAAAAAATCAAAGATAATTCTTGTAGATTCTTCTCACTAATATGACTTCAAAAGGATAACCTAAATCATTATGTAAAATATAGGATTGAGTGCACTATCTAAGGGAAGACTATAGGAACAAGAAGCATACGATTGTGTGCAAAATTTGAAGCAGTCAACAAGCAACAAGAGCTAATGACTATCGTTAAATTTATCAAAACATCTTCTTTATAAACTAGCAACATCAATTAGGTTCTTCATTTAGAGGCCCATTCTTGATTCAAGAACCTTTTTTTTTTTACATATATGTATATTTTGTATATAAGCATGTAAATGAAAATTCTCAATTGTACATTGTCTAGTCAGATATTTGTAGATCTAGTCAAACCATGTTGAAAGATGTGTCTACCTCAATGTATATTGGCATCATCAGATTTCTTCAGCTTCTATTGAATTTCAATATGTATATAGAATGCATCAATGTATAACTCATAGATTCAGCTGACATTTGATCTATAAAAACAAAAAAACAAAAAAAACAAAAAACAAAAAAATTGAGATCTATTCAAATATATATACATGTAAAAAAAAAGCAAAGGTACTGCCATCAAGTCATGCAACATATTTTATTCTATTTTATGCATGCAAGAAAAAGAAAAGGAGCATATTCTATACATTTATATGTTTGGTCTATAGAAGTGTTCATAATGAAGAATCATGAGATCTACATCTGGACCATATTACTTGCAGCATTGTTATTGAAGAAATCAATACAAATGGTTCTGCAATCAAAAGTTCTAAAGACAACTACTACATCATATTGCATCACTAGGGTCATTGAGAAATCCTTCAGCACTAATGAAGATCACCAAAGCAGTTGCGTCAAGTGGTGTCTCTAATAAAAAATGTGTAACAAAAAAAAGGAGAAATTGCGTTAATGATTTCAATTTCATAGCAGCCCCAAAGAGCTTATGCTTAGGTCAAGTGGACTAATCAAAGGGAAAATGACCCACCAAAATCAACAATAGATCTTCATAGAAACATAGCTCTCATTAAATGATCGGTGGAAGCTATAGAACGTGGGATTTAACATATGCATGGTGATATCCACATATTAGCATGGAACCATATGGATTGCCCGAGAATCTCACTGCTAAATATACTCACAGTAACAATGGAGAATATTTGTATAATTTCTTATTTGACAGGACTCAACATGTCGTGAATGTCAAGGACTTCCATGATTTTTTGCACGGTTTGGAACTTGTGATTAGAGAGCACTCCAGTAAAATAAACTTTTGTTGGGCAAAAGGTTTTACCAGCTAGAATCATATGAGAAAGATGGAGATGGAACCATTCCACATGAAGGAGACCCATAACTAAATAGGTAAGGTCTTATTGGCATGACGACTTATTTAGACCAGACCTGCACTAATACACTGACTTAGAGGATACCTAACCTCCAAAATCATATTTGGGACTCAACCTAGGATCTTTCTAAAACTCTTTTGGAGCTACAACAACACCGGCAAGTGACAATCTGTATGCCGATATCGAGAGGCTGAATAACCTTTGAAGAGAATAATGACAAAGATGTTGTAGGTTGGGTAGATAGAAGTGCATGGATGGACAAGGATACAACAGTGGCAAGACTCGCTCAACAAATACACGTTGATAGGCATCACAATGGAACATATCTTTTATGGCAAGTTTGAGCTACGTGGAAAACAACCAAAACCCTAGCTAGTTATTATTATCTACATATGGAGAGTGTGCCAAGAGACCAACTATGTGTAACTGATGAGAGTAGAGCATTATTCAATTATTGTATGAAGTGTTGTGATCAAGAAAATGCAGACACAGCGGTTGGTATCAGGCGCAGAGGTTACAATGTCAGAGAGTAGATATCATGGAAGTCTTATTATGTTTGGTGCATATTAATTGGCAGGCAAAGTATATTAAATTAAATTATAGCGCACACAGAGGTGTGTGTCACAATGGCAAAGCATAGGTGTGCATTATAATGGATCGTGGAAATTATATTACAATGGAGAGATGAAGCGTGGAAATTATATTACAATGTTGTTGACAGAAATTATATTACATTCTTGCATTGGAAATCATATGGAGCGTACATTATTTTTACAAGGGATATCGTGGAGAACGATAATCTCTATGATAGATGCAAAGATCCACTTGGCAGATGCATTATATTACCATAATGAGATCAGTTCGTAAGTGCATTGTTGAAAGAAAAAAAAAGTGCAACATTAATGCATCAACTTCATACATCAAATGGCCATTGGTCTCTTCTATTTGATTGGTTCTCGTGCACGAACTATCATTGTTGCAAACACATTTGGCACCTTTGGACTTTTACTCATGTTCTTGTTTGGTGGTTTGAGCTTAATGGTCAAAACACACTCTCTGTGAATGAATTTCAGGTGGTGCGCCGCCTAGATGGAGTAAAGTGCATCTTTCATAAACCCTGATATTTCTAGTTGTGGACAAGATTAACAAGTATCCAGATCTATTTTTAAAGTGTGGCCAGGAAATGACAATTTTTTTAAACGCTTTTTATTGAGTATTGTTTTTAATACAATGGGAGATTGTTCTAGTCATATGTATCTTGTTGATATCTCAATGATATCTACATTGTTTTCTTGTGCATGAATTCATCGAACCGACATTATTTCCATACCAGACAGTCCCACACGACCAACATCAGCATTGGAACCGGAGCATGTCACCATGGAGAAGCCTTGCGGTCATCCTCTCTACCATTGTTGCAAACACATTTGGCACCTTTGGACTCTTACTCATGTTCTTGTTTGGTGGTTTGAGCTTAATGGTCAAAACACACTCTCTGTGAATGAATTTTAGGTGGTGCACCGCCAAAATGGAGTAAAGTGCATCTTTCATAAACCTTGATATTTGTAGTTGTGGACAAGCTTCACAAATATCCAGATTTATTTTTAAAGTGTGGTTAGGAAAAGACAATTTTTTTTAAATGCTTTTTATTGAGTATTTTTTTTAATACAATGGGAGATTGAAAAAAGAAAAAGAAAAAGGTGCAACATTAATGCATCGACTTCATACATCAATGTCCATTGGTCTCTTCCGTTTGATTCGTTCCCGTGCACGGACTATCATTGCTACAAACACATTTGGCACCTTTGGGTTCTTACTCATGTTCTTGTTTAGTGGTTTGAGCTTAATGGTAAAAAAATACTCTCTGTGAATGAATTTTAGGTGGTTTGCCACCCTGATGGAGTAACGTGCATCTTTCATAAACCCTCATATTTCTAGTTGTGGATAAGATTTACAAGTATCCATATCTATTTTTAAAGTGTGTCCAGGAAATGACAATTTTTTTAAATGATTTTTATTGAGTATAGTTTTTAATACAATGGGAGATTGTTCCAATCATGTGTATCTTGTTGATATCTTAATGATATCTACATTGTTTTACTATGCATGAATTCATCGAACCGACATTATTTCCATACCAGATAATCCCACACGTCTAACATCAACATTGGAACTGGAGCATGTCACCATGGAGAAGCCCTACCGCCATCCTCTCTACCATTGTTGCAAACACATTTGGCACCTTTGGACTCTTACTCATGTTCTTGTTTGGTGGTTTGAGCTTAATGGTCAAAACACACTCTCTGTGAATGAATTTCAGGTGGTGCGCCACCCAGATGATGTAAAGTGCATCTTTCATAAACCCTAACATTTCTTGTTGTGGACAAGATTGACATGTATCCAGATCTATTTTTCAAGTGTGGCTACGAAATGACAATTTTTTTTAAATGCTTTTTATTGAGTATTGTTTTTAATACAATGGGAGATTGAAAAAACAAAAAGAAAAAGTGCAACAATAATGCATCAACTTCATACATCAAATGGCCATTGGTCTCTTTCGTTTGATTGGTTCCCGTGCACGAACTATCATTGTTGCAAACACATTTGGCACCTTTGGACTCTTACTCATGTTCTTGTTTGGTGGTTTGAGCTTAATGGTCAAAACACACTCTATGTGAATGAATTTCAGGTGGTGCACCACCCGCATGGAGTAAAGTGCATCTTTCATAAACCCTGATATTTCTAGTTGTGGACAAGATTCACAAGTATCCAAATCTATTTTTAAAGTGTGGCTAGGAAATGACAATTTTTTTAAATGATTTTTATTGAGTATTGTTTTTAATACAATGGGAGATTGTTCCAATCATATGTATATTATTGATATCTCAATGATATATACATTGTTTTGTGCATGAATTCACCAAATCGACATTATTTCCATACCAGACAATCCCACATGACCAACATCAGCATTGGAACCAGAGCATGTCACCATGGAGAAGCGCTACCGCGATCCTCTCTACCATTATTGCAAACAAATTTGGCACCTTTGGACTCTTACTCATGTTCTTGTTTGGTGGTTTGAGCTTAATGGTCAAAACACACTCTTTGTGAATGAATTTTAGGTGGTGCGCCGCCCAGATGGAGTAAAGTGCATCTTTCATAAACCGTGGTATTTCTAGTTGTGGACAAGATTGACAAGTATCCAGATCTATTTTTAAAGGGTGGCTAGGAAATGAATTTTTTTTTTTTTAAATTCTTTTTATTGAGTATTGGTTTTAATACAATGGGAGGTTGTTCCAATCATATGTATCTTGTTAATCAATGATATCTACATTGTTTTATTATGCATGAATTCATCAAATCGACATTATTTCCATACCAAACAGTCCCACACGACCAACATCAGCATTGGAACCTGAGCATGTCACCATGGAGAAGCCCTACTGCCGTCCTCTCTACCATCCTGTATTGCGATATGACCCCGAGGGAGGGATTTTAGAGAAATCAAGTCAATTTGATTCAACATTCGCAAAAGCTAATGTTACTCTAGAAAACACTAAAGCATAAAGAAAAAAGAAGTCTTATCTTTCAGATGCAAATAAATATTGAAGAGAGGGTGAGCCTTTTAAAATTAGTCTATGAAAAATTGATTTCTTATGCTAATCAACAAGCAGTAATAGTACTCTCCATTAGTGAGACTGTGTTTGAAATCTAATTTTATGAAACAAAATAACCTGTCGCAATGTTACTTTTGTGAACATGGAGTGTTGGTCTTGTCCTACCTTCAGATATGCTTATACTTAATAGTCTATATGTTTATATTCTCTCATAACAATATGCAATGCACTCCTTATTTTGAGAGAATATTATTTGGCACCTATTGTACATACTATTACAATGCCTTACAAAGTGTTCTCCCAATAACATTCTTGCAATATGCTCTGCAATGCATTCATCCTATGGGTTCTTGCCATATTTTACAAAGAGTTATCACAAAGATGTTTTGCGGCACCTTTCTAATGGTAATACATTTTGAAGAAAAAATGGAGTAGCATTCATTTTGAAGCAGAAATCTAAAGTAACCTTAATTTATCATTTGCAGCGGTGCTCATTTAAACAGTGTGTCAATATTGTTTGTGTAAAACAAAATATTACAGGATGCAGAGCATTAATATATTGGAGGGCTATAAGACATCTTTAACCCTTTTGCCATTGATGTCAAAGGGGGAGGTGAGCAGAGGTTAAGAACAGTAAGGAGAAATCTTTCTCACGACAAAAGAAGCAGGATCAATGTTTTTCCATCAATGCTAAAGGGGGAGATTGATGGAATTGTTGTCATTCATGGCAAAGGAGAAGCACCAAGGCACACTAAAGGAGAAGCAACAAGGAACAACATAGGAGCAACAAGAAAGGAGAAGTTATGAAAATGTTGGTAATGTTGACATTGTTGTCAACTGCGTATGGTGTTGATATTACGTAAAGGCTGTTTTATGTTAAATACTAGATGGCTTGAACTAAAAAAGGTTGAAAGTGATGTGAAGTGCAAAGGATACAATGATTAATGTGAAGGCTGAACATTCTTAAATAGATATGTTGATTGGTTATTTTGACAAAAAAAAATTGGATATGATATATTGAGACAAGTCGGAAAAACATATATTTTCATTAAACAAAAAAGTGTATATTACAACATTGGAAAATGTAGTTAATACAAATATGATTCATCTCTTACAATAATTATTGTTGAGCTGTTTTATTTCAGCTCTATTGTATATTACAATTTTTTTTTTTTGCAGAACTAAAAATGAAGAGACAAACTTGTGAACAGTTTTAGAAGACAAAGACACAATGCCTCATTTCATATTCCTGCAGAGAATGCAAACAACCAATAAGCCTTGCTTATAAAATGTACATTATTGAATGGAAAATAAACTTTTGAAAAAGGTAGTTTGCATGAGGGAGTTGATGAGCAACAACAGAAGATGAACAAAATTGAAGAGGAGAAGCAGTAAATACGTGCAGTGGACTTGATAACATAACTTTATATTAGGTAACCATAACTCTTGACTTGACATGGTGATTGAGAGATTGCAATCCCTTTTTCAAGTTGTATCTTGATAAAGAACAAGTTGTAGCTTGTTCAGGTAGGAACCTCATGTGCATTGTAGCCTTCAGAAAATTTGTGGGAGTTGGAGCTTCCTTTGAGGTAGGAGCCTCTTGTAGGTTGGGGCCTACAAAAATCTGATGTATAAGGAAGTAGAAGCTTGCCTTCACATCACTTTCAGCCTAAAATTCGTGGTTTTTTCCCTTCTGGGTTTCCACTTCTTGAATGTTGTGTGAATGTTATTGAATTCCGAATAAGTATCTATGCAAATTTCTCTCTTTGACAGCTGCAAAAGAAAATCATTAATAATAGATCATATACATAAACCATTAGCTTATTAAGAAGAAAATTAAATTGAGCAAAAAAATTAAGTTTTAAAATTATTAGTTCAAACCCCCTCTCAATAATTTCCAAACACAAATAACAAACTGAACCTTGGTTGTGGTGCTAACCACAGTCCTTGACTCTTGTGGGTAGGAGACCTCTAGTTGGCCATAACTATAGAATAGTGACTCTTGAGTTTGTTGCTACATACCAAATGTGATCCCAAGTAAACAAGTTCTAGAATTCAACTTCAAGGATGCTACTCTTGGGCCACCTTTATGTTCCTTTAAGTGAGCTTGCCAAGCTTATTCGGGAGGGAACATTATAGTTAGGTGGTAGGGAACTTCAATGTGGAGAAGATAGTGGCCACACTTCAAAAGTATTTCTACTGGTCAAAGCTTTGATAAGATTCCCAACAATATATGATATCATGCATTTCCTATGCCATTGCTAAATTAACCATCAAGAAGCAAGGGTTGTATAGACATCTACCTACACTGGACAAGCCCCGGGCATAAGTCTCCATGTTATAGACATTTTTGTGCCTTACAACATTGAGCATGAAATGTCCATAATCTAAGGGATCCAAAGTCCCTAAACATGTTGTTCCTACCCCTAGAGGAACAAGGCTAACAAACCACAACAATTCACAGAAGTTCTCCACCAGAAACTACTCAAAAACAAGTCAATTCAGGATCATGTCAATGGCTCCACTGGCTCTCTGCGCTGAATGTCAAAGCCAACACTGGCTACCTGCGCTGAATGTCAAAGCCAACACTGTCTACCTGCGCTGAGCGAGAGTGGACATGTGGCAAGCTCATTTCTCAAGGTGTCAAAACCCAGGAAGCTTCCAAAATGACACTTGCCTCAGGGAATTCGACTTTGATGAGTAAGAGGTTCCAAATCTCCAAGTGGAAGCAAGAACCTCCAAGTGGAATCAAGAACTGACAGAGGGAGAGGACACTAGTCAGATTCAAGCTGACTCATCTTCTCTCCAAACATCTATATATGGATCTCTCCTCCATGAGATCTGGGGGGCTGGAATTTTGTTATTGCAAAGAATTGCTGTTGGTTTGAGACTGGAATCATTGGGTGCTTAATGCTTTGAAGGGAGGTGAAGATAGGAATTCCATTTTGCTGGGAAGGAGATGCTGGATTGGAGCCCTCTGGGTTGTATCTCTTCCTGAACCTTGTTATTCATCAATAAAGCTATCTTGGTTTCTCCTATATACCGATGTATCTTTGATGTATGATTGCATTAGTATGTTTAGTTTACTTCTAATCCTGAACTAGTTATGTTTATGAATCTATGTCTTTGTGTAGTGTTCTTCTCTTGTAATCTTGCAGAGACCTGTTGAAGCTGGGCGAGTGAGAAGACAAGTAGCTGTGAACTCCCAAAGAGAAGAGAAACCGGATCGAGGGACAAATGGAAGACACCGGTTAGTCCATCCATCTCTCTTCATTCTTAATTCATAAAGGAAGAATACTAGAATAGCTGTCTCTGTTTGTTGCTAAGGCACTGTCACACCTTAGGTGGATAGGATCGTCCTGCATAGGCATTTTTCCCCACAACAAATTGGCGACTCCGCTGGGGAGATTTGTTTTAGTCATTTTATTTGTGTTTCTATCATTGTTTGTTTCATAGACTCAATAGCAACAATCGAACTGCTTCTGCTATTCTCAGTTGCAAAGTAGACAGTTGCTGCCTTGATCCAATCACTGGATTTGTCTATGATCTGAACAATGGACTCACAAATGATTTGATGATCCTTTGTGATAGATCTTAGTACCCCCTCAAAGCATCCCTTTGATTGTACCTTGCTTGTTGCTTTTATTTGGCCTGAAACCGTTGATTAATTAGCAATCTGTGACCCAGAACCCAGTGAGAAACTCTCGTTTCTCGTTCAGCGCGAACCCTGTGAAGGGATTCTGCATTTCAACGCAGGTCCCGTGAAGGCCACCTGCGCTGAATGTCAAAACCCCAGTGTTGAGGTTGCGCTGATCCAGTTTTTCCTTGTGCAGCTGGGGTTCTCTGCTCTCTGTTGCCCTGTTTTGATCTCTGTTTTTTGCAGCCTGTAACCAGCATAGGTACCAGTCTGATAACTCCTTTTCTCTGCTTAAATTCCGCCTCCTTTTGTACAAAAAGACTGTGAGTGTTTTTATGTGTTTGTGGCGTCATTTACAGTTTTCCTTTGCATGAGTGAAATAATCATCCTGTAGCCCTTGATTCAGATCTGTTGATTGTGATCTTAGGAGAGAGTTCATTGGCTGTTTACAGTTGATTATACATTTGCTTTTGCTTATTGGTTTGAGTTTGTCTCTTTTAAGTGTCGAAACAAGTGTTCATTTCGAAAGTCGCAAAGTGTTGTAATCTCTTCTACCCTTTCTGATTTCAAAAAAGTAAACTTGTTTGTATTTGTCATTTAAAAGCAAATTCAAAGTTGTACAAAAAGCTTTCTTTGTAGGCATCAATACTAAGAAAGCGGAAAACAAACACCTACATTGTGCATTTGCATTTTGATAGTTTGCATGCTTGATTTAAGAAAAGTGCATTAGAGTGTGTTGAGTGCTCTTTGAGAAAAGATGGTGTCTTTCTTTTCCCTTAGTAGCTAGGATTTTCAAAGTTGAAAAGATATAAAGCTTGCTTATCATCTTAGACTGCATTTAGGAATTGTATCATACATCTCGTGGTGATCCAGAAAGGCAAACTTCTAAAAAGATCAACTTAAAATAAACTGAATGAACTTAACAACACTTTGCAACATAACACACAACATAGAGGTCTAGGCTAGAGACGTGTTCTCGCGTCGTAAAGCTTGGTGACTGTCGATCTCGTTGAAGGTGGGTGATTCCTCCTGAGGGACGATAGCGCCAGTACGAATTGTGCTCCCATGTACCGTCGCGTATATATTGGGAGAACCCTATAGGAATATAACCTTTATCCTTAGGAAGCTGTGTTGGCCGCCCTACTGATCGCAATGCACTGAACACAGCATTCAGGAAGATCGACCGCCCGTACCTTAAAAAGTATTCTGCGGTTTTGCGAAAAGTTTGGCACACCCTCTGCCTAGAACTCCAGAGCAGTTTCTTTTGGCCTTTTTCAGACTCTATAACAGAAAAAGTCCATCCGAGCATTTGTCACTTCGGGCTCGTTAAAACATCGAAGGAGACTAGAGTCATCTTTAGCTTTTTCTCGACTCTTTAAAAGTGAAAAAGCAAGTTGTGTCTAAAGCGTCTAAAAAATTCATTCAATTCAGAAACACACTTTCCCCTTTTGTATTTTGGTTGATCGAGTAATCCGCAATCGTGGAAGAAAGTCAATTGAAACCCCGTCGTTCGCGGAGGCTTACGAGTCAACCGTCTTTGTCTCCGGAATCGAAAACAGTACGGACAAAGCGAACTCGTTTAACCGGTTCGAAATCTCCTATCAAAGTTAGAACAAGTGTTCCAACAACATCTGAGATTCCGGTTACTCCAAACATTTCTGGAAACCCTGCCTCTATTGAAGAAGTTCAACAGCCACAGAGGGACAGTGACACTGATCCTAGTCTGAGAGCAAATACTTGTGTTACTGAACCAGTTCCATCTGTAACCGGTCCAGAGAGTCTTGTTCCTCAAACAACTGTCGCTGTCGATTCAACCCCTTCTTCGGCACCAGAAATATTTTACGGACCTGACGGTCTTCCTCTTCCACCTGGTTTGATTGCGATAGAGGAAATTGTAGAAGATCCGCAAGCAAGTACTCCAACCCATTTTGGAGTAGGGGTCACTCTATTTCCTTCTACATCAGAAGTTAGTCTATCACCAGTGGAAGTTCCTGTAGAATCGCTAGGCAATCTATTGGATAGACTCAAAATGTCTGAACAACCGTCAACATCTAGGACTATGTCGAACGACACAGCGATAGCAGAACTCCCTGCCATCACTCCGACGATGTTTGCCGGCGTACCGTCTGTCCCAACTAGCTCGCAACCGCTAGAAGGAGTCCACCCAGGGACTATTTTGACAGTGTGGTCTATTCCAGTTTGTTCCTCTGGAATAATATCCGGCAACTCTTATGTTGAAACTCGACAAATTGATCCCTATGGAGGTCAATTTGGGCCATCCAGTCCCCAAGGGCAAACAATCCCCTTGAGTTCCGGATTGCTACCGTATGGGGGGCAGTATGCCCTTTCATTACCCCCTCCGGGAGGATATCCATACGGGAGTTCTCAACAGTATTCAGGTTATACTGGAGTTACGACAAGTGGTTGGGTACCTATGCTACCCCAACAACCAAGAGTTGTGTATTCTATGCAACAATGTGTACCTATGTCGAACATCCCGACAACACCAGCTATTGTAACAGTGTCACAAGTTCAAACGATGCCTGTTGTATGTCAACCTCAGATTTCTCAGGTTGTAATGCAACAACCCCTTGACCCTGTGACACAACCACAATCGCCAATGGGTGGGGCGAC
This sequence comes from Pinus tabuliformis, assembly GCA_031772625.1. NCBI lineage: Eukaryota > Viridiplantae > Streptophyta > Pinopsida > Pinales > Pinaceae > Pinus > Pinus tabuliformis. Next base: position 958,590,867 of record CM062815.1, read on the forward strand.
ACAGGTCCAAACGGGTACAATTACCCCACATCTTGGTCCTACGGTTAGTATAGCGCAGCAGAACATGGCTTCACAACCGTGGCTGGTGCAATACCAACAACCTCAATTCCAGCAAGTGTACCAAGGTTCTGAGCAGCAGATCTTTGCAAACAGTGGACAACCGTACATTCAAAACGGTCAAAACCAACCGCTTTACAGTGGTCAAGTCCACCAACCGTATCAATCATACCAACATCAATTACATTATGCTGGTATGCAAAGGCCTACTGCTCAGGTGATTCCATCGTATCCTGGGTATGCTTCACTTAACCTGAATCAACAGTTATCATTCGTGGCAACTTTAGAGTTACCCGATCTACACCGGTTAACAAACGATCCAATTGCTTACGCCCCTTGGTGGCCAGTGATTCCTCACAAACTTCCATCGGACATTCCTAAATTCAATGGAAATCCAGGTGAAGACCCGTCGAATCACGTGATGACTTTTCATCTGTGGTGTTCATCAAACACCCTGAACGATGATTCGATAAGGCTTCGCCTTTTTCAGAGGACGTTAACGGGTCCAGCGGCTAAATGGTATATTGAATTACCTAGAGCCTCTTTCGACAATTTCAGCTCCCTAGCCACGACTTTCTTAACCCATTTTCAATTACCGATAAGGTATGAAACGGGAACGGAAATCTTAACCAACTTCAAGCAGACAACGGCCACTCATATATCTGATCATATACATGAGTGGCGTCGTCGTCGTAGGATGGTGAAAACATACGTTCCCGATCAGCTATTAGCTGAATGGTTTATCAAGTCGTTACTTCCTGCCATAACGGAAGATGTGGCCAAGGGGGGAGTCGTAACAGAGGAGCAAGTTATTGCTCGTGCACAATATCTAGACTTAGTATACACTCAGTCTGGCACACTCTACGAAAAAATACCTGACGCCCCTAGACCGGAATTCTCAATTCCTCCTCCTCCTAAATCAAGTAGTGACTCTCATGCCGGCGATGGTGTGATTGGCACGGCAAACGCGAAATCAACAAAGGCTTCGTTTAAGAAAGCCCGTAAGACTTCAAATCAAAATGCAAAAGAATAAATTCTTGCTTCGGAAGTAAATGCCGTATCAGCAGATAAAGGCAAAGAAACCAATCAACCAGGAAGCAAGAAGAAGCAAAACAAAGGGAAGAAGAAGAAACAGGGTGAGTCATCCCCTGAAAGAACTTCTTCAAACCCTCCTAGGAAAGGGAAACCAAAAAGTCCATGCCTGATATGTGACGAGGATCATTGGACAGCCGATTGTCCATACAAAGCTGAGCTTAAAAAGTTCTTCAAAAGTTCGCAAACCTCAGCTGTGTTAACTGATCCGTTTCCTAATCCAGGTCAAAATCTGGTTGATAGTGGAAATGCTTCCCCGTCGCAAGTGCTAATGTTGTCGATCTCCAAGCAACAAGATGATGCTTTGATTTCGACAAGGAACAAAGATTATGGGAATCCGCAGCTGTCGAACGACAAAGGTAAAGATCAACCAAGTAGTTCGACAACAACTTCGACAGAGGTTGTACCACCCATCATTCCTGAATTAACAATAAAACCGCCAAAGGGAGTAGTACACAAGTCGACATTTAATCCTCCGCCAGAGCGGCGCAGCATTATAACATAGTGGAAGATTTGGCCCAATCGCCATCCGCTATGTCGACTCTTGAAGTACTACAAAATTGTCCATCCCAAAGGCAGGCATTGTTATCGGCTATTGGTGGGGTTGATCCTAAGGATTCCAATCTTGTGTCCTTCGACCACAAAGGATACGATCCTCAGTTACCAGCTCAACTAGCTTTCCTTATTCAAGTGAAAGCCCTCAACAAAACTATTCACCGAACAATTATTGATGAGGGGGCATCTACATGAATCATGTCGATGAGTTGCTGGAAAACTCTAGGGTCTCCAACCTTGTCGCGATCTTCGACGACACTAAAAGCATTCGACGGAAGGACGTACACCCCGTACGGTATCCTAAATAACTTGAAGGTTGAACTAGGCGGAAAAACGGTAGAAATAGATGTTGAAGTCATCGATGGGAATCTTTACTACAACATCCTACTGGGAAGACCGTGGATATATGCCATGGCAGCTGTAGTGTCGACTTATTTTAGGAAGATCGCATTCCCTTTTCAAGGAGGGATTACGATCGTCGACCAACAAAACTTCCTCCCTAATGGTTCACAAGTTACAAGAAGCATTCCCATGATCCATGGAAGCAACCATTCGCTTCAAGATATCGGAGTAGGCCTACTGAAAGACCCCACATTGATGGGAACTTTCGCGCTTCCACCTCCCATCTATATAGGAGAAATAGCCTTGGTAGCAGCCTGCAACATGATATCTTCTACGAAGGTCGCAGAAGACGATATCGACATGGATCATGCAATGGTTTTGCCCCCAAGCCCAATAGAAATATTGTAGCAATCAATGTTTCGGGCATGGGAGGCGAACCCAAATCAACGCTCCTCAAGCGTTTGGGTAGATAGGTCTAGAGAATATGGTACCTCATTAGATCCTTGGTCGAAAGTGCATGGGACTGACGAAGGAATCCTACAATCAATGTTGATTGAGGGGGCACCATGGAATGATCACCACCATCGTTCCCTTCTTCCAGAATATGAAGAAGATACTCAACATGACCTTTATCACCCTTCAGTTTTTGAATTCCTATCAAATACTGTAAATACGGTGGATTCCGAGCGAAACTTATCTAATATTGAAGAGACTATAGCCATAAAAATCTCGACTAAAACAAATGTTGTAGAGAATATTTATGTCGGCAAAGATTGTTCTCCTTCAGAACTGGAAATATATAACGCTCTTTTTCGCGAGTTCAGAGATGTCTTTGCTTGGTCATATGATGAAATTCCAGGCATTGACTCGAGTATCGTTGAAATTAAGATGTATCCTGATGTCAAACCGGTAAGACAACGACTTCGGCAGGTGCACCCCAAGAAAGCCGCTGCCATTAAAGCAGAAGTTGAAAAGCTTCTCCATGCTGGTTTCATCTACCCGGTTCCTCTAACCAATTGGGTATCGAATATTGTCCCTGTTATGAAGAAACAAGGGACAATTAGAGTGTGTGTCGATTATAGGGATGTAAACCAAGCTTGTCCGAAAGACAACTACCCTACACCCTTCATCGACTAGATAGTTGATGAATGTGCCGGATGTGAAATATTTTCATTTATGGACGGATTTTCCGGGTATAATCAAATAAATATCCGCCCACAGGACCAGTCAAAGACTGCATTTATTTGTCCGTGGGGCACATTCGCTTATCGAAAATTACCCTTTGGTTTAAAGAACGCAGGGGCGACGTTTCAGAGGGCAATGAATTATGCCTTCCATGACATCAAGAACATCATTCAACCCTATCTCGACGACCTTCCGGCTCATTCGCGAAAGCGGACTGATTATCCGCAGCATTTAAGAGCGATATTTCTATGTTGCCGACACTACAAGATAAGACTCAATCCACACAAATGTGTGTTTTGCGTCGGTTCTGGTCGTTTACTTGGCTTTGTAGTCTCTAAGGATGGGATTCGTCTCGACCCTTGCAAGGTCCAGGCAATCATTAATTTTCCTCCACCTTCAAATTTGCTTCAGATTCAGAAACTCCAAGGGAAAGCAAACTTTCTGAGGAGGTTCATTCCAAATTACGCAGAACTTGCTAAAGGTTATACTCGTCTTTTGAAAAAGGATGTCCCTTTTGTCTGGGATCAGGTAGCGCAAGCTTCCTTTGATGCTCTGAAATATTCTCTAGTAAAAGCATCATTAATGTATGCCCCAGACTATCAAAGAGATTTTAACCTGTATCTAGCTGCAGCGGATACGACCATTGCGATGGTTTTAGTTCAAGAAGTCGATGGAATTGAACATCCTATATATTATTTAAGTAAAAACTTGAATGATACAGAAAGCAAATATTCTTATGTTGAAAAACTAGTGCTTGCAGCTGTTCAAGCGATTCAAAGATTTCGACATTATGTCCTCTTTCGGAAAACTACCATTTTATCAGATTGCAACCCCATGACTTATATACTGTCGCGACAGTTGCTGGGGGGCAAATATTCAAAATGGATAGCGATCCTTCAAGAGTTTGATCTGGAATTTGTAAAATCCAAATCAAAGAAAGCTCTAGTTTTCGCAGAATTATTGTGCGATCTCCCATCGTCGTCCAACGATGAAACATCCGAAGAATCAATCGTGGACGAGAATTTGTTTCTGATATCTACAAGCAATGAGTGGTATGGAGATATAATAATTTATCTCCAAACCCAAAAGTTCAGGCCTAACACCTCTCACTCTGAACAGAAACGTATAATATACCAAGCTAAAGACTACATGATCGTCGGTGATACGCTTTACCGTCGTGGTATCGATACAGTTCTGAGGAGGTGCCTCACCCATGAGGAGGCCGAAAAATCCCTGAATGAGTGTCATTCAGGCGCGTGTGGGGGGCATCAATCTGGATATGCAACAGCACAAAAAATCCTACGAGCAGGATACTTCTGGCCAACCATGTTCAAAGATTGCATAATCGCAGTCAGAAGTTGCCATGCTTGTCAAATTTTTGATAGCAAAACCAGAAGACCACCCGCACCTTTACAGCCAATAGTTGTTGTTGGGCCTTTCGCCAAATGGGGCATCGATTTCATGACATGTAACCCCAACTCGACCGGGGGGCATGGGTATATTATAGTCGCCGTTGACTATTTTACCAAATGGGCCGAGGCGATGCCTACATTAGATAACACTGGTGAAACAACTGCCCTTTTCTTTTTCAATCATGTAGTCGCCAGGTTTGGCGTACCACAGGCTATAGTTACAGATCATGGATCGCATTTTCGCAATCACATGATGGTTGAATTAGCTGCCAAGCTAGGGCTATCTCACGACAGCTCTACCCCGTATTATCCACAAGCCAACGGACAAGTTGAAGCAATCAACAAGGTCCTGAAGCGTATGTTGCAAAGGATGATCGGAGTTCACAAAAGAAGGTGGCACCTAATCCTGTACTCAGCCTTGTGGGCTTACCGAACATCAGTAAGAAATGCGACCGGGTTCACACCTTTCCAACTGGTGTATGGCCTGGAAGCAGTCTTACCAGTCCAGTGTGAAATTTCGTCCCTTAAACTCGCAATCGATCTCCTCCCCGGAACTTCAGTAGAAGAGGCCCGTTTCTTGGAATTAATCCAATTGGATGAAACCCGTCGTGACGCCGCTTTGGCTAACGAAGCCCATAAGAAGCGAGTCAAGGCGCAGTTCGACAAAAATGTCAAACCCCGTGTCTTCTCAGAAGGTGACTTGGTCTTGCTTTATGACCAAGAATCCGACAAATTGGGAGCAAGTAAATTTAATTCTTTATGGATGGGACCCTATATTATTAAACGGGTGTTAGCAAAAGGAGCCTACTAGTTAATGGATTATGACGGAATTCCACTGGCGCAACCCCGCAATGGGTTGTACCTCAAGCGTTACTATGCTTAAATAGTAACCTGTGTGCTTTTGTTGTATTTTGTTTTCGCTAAAGTGTTTGTTTTGGTCGAGTAATCCACCTTTTTACATTTATTGCAGATGTCGAACCTTTCTGAGACATGTGTGGGATATGCTGACGGAGCGAGTCGTAGTTCGCGGAACCTGTCCTCCGCGGCCTGGGCCATTTTTGATCCAAGCGGCGAGTTAGTAAGTTTCAGAGGTGTGTGTATTGGGCAATCAACGAATAATATCGCTGAGTATAGCGCGTTGATAGAACTACTCTCTGATGCCATCACCCATGGTATACGCCGACTAATCGTCAGGCTAGACTCACAACTCGTGATACTACAACTCAATGGTATATATTCCGTCCGCAATCCAGCTATTTATCGTATGTTTCTAAGGGTTAAGATTTTGGAAAGACAGTTTGATTTAATTCAATAATAACATATTTCCAGAAACTTAAACACATTAACCAACTCATTAGCAAACTATGTGTTAGACATTTGCGACATTTATAAAAAGAAATGCATCATCAATGTTGTACAAGTGGGTCACATAACTCAACCAGAATAAACCCCGAAAATCAAAATATATATATAAAAGTTGTTTATCGTTTACACATAATGTTCTGTAACCAAGACAAAATTGGTCGCATGACCCAAAAACTCAAAAATGCTAGGGGGCACCCTAGCCTAGTGATGCTCATGATAGCACGTCACGGCCTGTGCAATCATGCGCAAGAGACGAGTCCATCGTCTAGTCACACCAGTAGTATGCCGCTGCGACTGTAAAGGTAACTCGTCGATCCGTACATTCAGAATACCGAGAGTAAGGCTCTCAACCTGCTCTTGCATAGCTGTAAGGGTCTCGGCCACGTCAAGGTCGCGAAGAATAACCCTCCCAGCAGGCTCCCCTGCTGGGGCAGCGACTGACGCTCTCGAGCGAACTGCTGAACGAACAGGACCAACATCTGCATGCACACAAGAGTTTGATTAAAGTCTTGACAGAATAAAGCACAAAAGCATTATGAATAAAAACAGTAAACAGTGATATGGTCAAAGATTTTACCAATAGCGCCCCACTGTTCGCCATTCGGTAATACCAAATCCGGATCACCTCGGAAATCCATGCCAACATATGGATACTCGGAATAGACCATCTCCTGACGCTCGAACCACCTGAAGAAGATATCAGTGAAAGAAATCTGAGATTGACCAGCATGCCTAGACATGTGATCAACCCATCTCTGCATGCGTGGCTCGGTAGGAGAAGGCAAGTCGAGTGCAATATACTGAGGCTGCATCAGTGGTATCTTTTCCAAGGCAAAGGCAGTCAAAATAGAACCAAATCCAAAGTTCTTCAGCTTCCCGTCCGTTACCTTGGTCAACTGACTTTTCATCTGAAGAAGTACTGCATCACACCAGTTGAATACTTTCGGTTGGAGACACTCCAAGGCGTGCTGCACATAAGATCTGTTGGCAACATGAAGAGATGCACTACCGGCCATCCTACCAATAGTATACAGAATGGACCTAAGAGACCTGTCAGTAATCTCACGGATAACGACCTTACCGTCTCTGCTCGGCTGAGATCCTTCCCTGCAATACTGGCGGACATAATCTCTCACGGAGTCATTCCCTCGGGCCGAACCTGACAAAGAAATGGGGGCACCCCGCCTTGACAACCCAGTCAAGAAGTAAATGTCTACTATGGTCAAGGGGATGGATTTGCCCCTAATCTGGAATACTTGGTTGATAGGATCCCAAGCATCAAGCATATACTGCAGTAAGGAGATCTGTGCTCTCATACTAGAGATACGGAAGAACTTCAGCAGGCCACAGTTCCGCAACGCGTTCACCGTGACAGGATCATGGAGGGCAATCATGTCCTCTTCTTCATGTTCTCGTTCTCGCCATGTAAGGGTCATTTTGCTCAAAGGTCCCTGCAAAACAAACAAGAGAAAGAGTAAGATCCTGGATTTGATGAGAAACTGGCAAAATTTTCATCAAAAACTGTGCAACAAAACCAGTTTTCTGTGCCCAACGCAGCTAGCCAGTGTTCCACCTGCGTTGAAGGTCAAACTGCCTTAAGGCAGCTTGACATTCAGCGCAGGTTTCGAGTGAACCAGCTGCGCTGATGGCAGAGCGCCCTAACAAAACCCCAGGTGCTCAGGGAGACAGGAAAACAGGCACAGAATGGAAAAATAAAACCATGAAAAGAAAGAGCTAGGGTTTAGCTCCTACCTGGTCCAGACGGCACCGAGAATCGTCCACAGAATCTCCCGAAATCAGCTGGTGAAAATCAAGGGGGAAGAGGCACCTCCAAAGCTTCAATAAACCAAGTTCAAATGAAATGGTAAAATGAGAGGTAAAAACACTTTTTAATTGCTTTTTACGTAGTTCAAAGCGAAATATTAGGGTTTTAATCTCATTTTCAAACAAATGTTATTCATTTCTAACTAATTTTAATGCAGCAATTGAGAATGCAGTACTATCTTTGAAAAGGGCAAAGCTAGTTATGGTAAAAAATCAAAATTTGACCATATAATCGAGCAGTTTTAGCACAAAGTTCATGCTCGTTAAAAAATAAACGCAAGATCCGAGCAGTTTTAACGCGGACTTCATGCTCGTTAAAAAATAAACATAAGCAATGAGCAAGTGTTTCCACCAGCGTTTAAGCTCATTTTAAAATAAAAAATGAACCACCACCCGGTAAATAACCACTGTGAAAGTAACCTTATCAGCCATTAAAGCCTTGGTCGTGTTTGCACCGTCACCTCCACTTTTCATTTGGCCGATCGTTCACCTCCATATGATTGTTGACCCATTTTGAGGAACAGTTGGGAAGAGTGATTTCACCTAGCCATCCTTGTGACACTGCCGTGATTGGAAAATTCCAACCTGTACCTGGAATCAGCTGCTAACCCTGTTTATCACTCGTTCCTCGAAAGACGAGTCTTATTTAAGCTCTTTTCAACTGACTCGTAAAATATGAAAAGATTGCCAAGTTTTGGCCTTCCAGCTCGTTAAAGCGACCGGAAGTGCTATCCCTCCTCTAGATTTTAATCTTTTTGGACCTGAGGGATTATTGCACAAAAAGATCGAGCGCATGTGTTGTTCGGCTCGTTAAAACTATCGAAAACTCATCCCTTCTCTATCGTTTTATACTTTTTCGGACTTAAGGGATTAGATGACGAAAAAGGACTTTTGGAGTTAACTTTATGTACCTTTTCAGACTCTCTAAAAATGAAAAGGACCGAGTTATCTTTGTCGTTAGACTCGTTAAAATCACTAAATAGCGACAAACTTGTCTTTAGACGAGAATGAGTTTCACTATCGCTAGGCTCGTTAAAACATAGCGATGGGCTTGCCCGAAGGGCAGGTTATAGAACAAGCATATGTTATCCTCCTCAAGCTTGACAAAAATAAAGAGGTACTGGTCAGCAATGACTGGGGAAAAATTGGGAGAAACTAAAGAAAACTTTGATGGTAGCAAGTCGCTCTTGAACATGACACTTTTCCTCCATACCACAATCGGGTTGGGTTGTTTCATTCACCGGTCACATCACCATGGTCTCGCCATACCATCCATAACTGGGGTAATGCTACCGATCCATCGCATCAGTGTCGCCATATGTTCAAGAGAAGTCGTTCAGAAAGAGTCAACCGTGTCCCATCCACTGCCATACATTATCCTTCATCCGTTCATGACCGCCACCCTGAATCATATGTCACAGATCATTTTCACCTCCATCAAAATCATTAGCTCCGTTCCGTGTCACTGATGTGGGATTCATTAAGGCCCTCCTTTGACGGATCGCTTCTTGTCGACATCAGCTCATTATCCAAGAAGTTGATCTAGGAACAACCCCTTCAGTACTTTGAAGCTTGCATGCCTCAATGGCAAGTTTCTCACTTCCGGCAATAGCTATACATCAATGACCTTCGACCAGAAGATTTTGCGTGGTGTTCGACGCCAAGTCCTTTATTCACACCACGTGAATTGTACTGCAGTACCTTGAGGGTCATTATCATTATCGGTGATTCCTCTCGCGCTTGTTAACGGTTTACCTCATTGACCGGTAATCAAGCGATGTCTTTCCATGTTCGACTTCAGAACATTTCTCACATGGATCGACTTGTACTTAGAGTGAAGATCGAACGAGTTTGAAGACCCCGGATCTAGTTTCATCCATCCGGGCTGCGATATATATTCAGGAAAGTTAAAGACATTTGACATGTACATCACTGCAGCAGATGATCATCCTACCCAAAGGATGATAATTTCATCAAAATTATCAGTCTACCATCAGACGATTGTCTGTTCTATGTACAGAAAAAATGAATTTATAAAGCTGAGCATGGGAATGCCCGCCTCGGCTAGATCATGAAAGCAGTATGAAAAATAATGTATTGTATTGTATCTTATTACAGGTCTCCTCCCAGCATTGGATGAACTTCGGACCCTCCTGGATAAAGCATTTCACCCGATAAACGGCCTCATACTTTAGGGGGCAACTGTTATAGACATTTTTGTGCCTTACAACATTGAGCATGAAATGTCCATAATCTAAGGGATCCAAAGTCCCTAAACATGTTGTTCCTACCCCTAGAGGAACAAGGCTAACAAACCACAACAATTCACAGAAGTTCTCCACCAGAAACTGCTCAAAAACAAGTCAATTCAGGATCATGTCAATGGCTCCACTGGCTATGTGCGCTGAATGTCAAAGCTAACACTGGCTACCTGTGCTGAATGTCAAAGCCAACACTGTCTACCTGCGCTGAGCGAGAGTGGACATGTGGCAAGCTCATTTCTCAAGGTGTCAAAACCCAGGAAGCTTCCAAAATGACACTTGCCTCAGGGAATTCGACTTTGATGAGTAAGAGGTTCCAAATCTCCAAGTGGAAGCAAGAACCTCCAAGTGGAATCAAGAACTGACAGAGGGAGAGGACACTAGTCAGATTCAAGCTGACTCATCTTCTCTCCAAACATCTATATATGGATCTCTCCTCCATGAGATCTGGGGGGCTGGAATTTTGTTATTGCAAAGAATTGCTGTTGGTTTGAGACTGGAATCATTGGGTGCTTAATGCTTTGAAGGGAGGTGAAGATAGGAATTCCATTTTGCTGGGAAGGAGATGCTGGATTGGAGCCCTCTGGGTTGTATCTCTTCCTGAACCTTGTTATTCATCAATAAAGCTATCTTGGTTTCTCCTATATACTGATGTATCTTTGATGTATGATTGCATTAGTATGTTTAGTTTACTTCTAATCCTGAACTAGTTATGTTTATGAATCTATGTCTTTGTGTAGTGTTCTTCTCTTGTAATCTTGCAGAGACCTGTTGAAGCTGGGCGAGTGAGAAGACAAGTAGCTGTGAACTCCCAAAGAGAAGAGAAACCGGATCGAGGGACAAACGGAAGACACCGGTTAGTCCATCCATCTCTCTTCATTCTTAATTCATAAAGGAAGAATACTAGAATAGCTGTCTCTGTTTGTTGCTAAGGCACTGTCACACCTTAGGTGGATAGGATCGTCCTGCATAGGCATTTTTCCCCACAACACTCCATGGACTACATGTCAATTTTACCCTCCACCAAACATGGTAATGATTGTTTATTTGTTGTTTTTGATTGGATATGGCCATTTGGACTGTGCAATACGAGTATCATAGCCAAAGCTACTGCTAGACTCTTCTTTGAGCATGTTTGGGTTGATTTTGTGCTACCTCAGACCATTATTTTAGACAGGGATAACAAGTTCCTCAATACCTTTTGGTCCATCCTATGGTCTCTGGTGGATACCAAGTTAACCAAATCAACCACCTTCCATCCCCAAATAAATGGATAAATAGAATGGGTCAATAGGATGATTGTGCATGTCTTATGCATGTAACATCTCTAAGAATTTGCATGCATCAGATGAAAGCATTCCATATGTTTAGGATAGCCCTAGCATATTCCTACAGGACTCTATTTTCCATAGCCCTTTTCAGGTGTGTTTAGGGTTCCAACCATTGGCCATGAATAATGCAACACTTCCCATTGCATCTTCACTAGTAAAGTCCTGCCATGCTCAGGTTGAGGAGATAGAGTAGCCAAATTTGTGGAATGGAATTAACACCTCCAACAATGGATTCATGATATCCTATGGAATTCTAGTTTCAAGTACAAGTAGCGATATGACTAGCATTAGGTTCCACACAAGTTTAAGGTTAATGATTAGGTGTGGTTGAATTCACAAAAAAAGTGCCTCATAGGCCCCCATAGGAAGCTCAAAGCATTTTGATATAGGTCTTACACAATCACAAAGGCATGGGTGAAAATGCTTTTGAATTAAGTATCCCCCATTTCGTTGGCCTACACTCAGTATTTAATGTGGAGTTGCTTTGACCATATTTTGTACCTTTGTTGGACACCTTAGAGGAAGCCAAGCTATTGGTCCCCATAGAACTCAATCCTATTTAAATTGAATAATCTACAATATATTAGATCATAGACTCCAATATAAAGGATACCAACCAACAAAACTTACAACTCTATCGAATTATCAAGGTAGGATAACTTCTTCACCAAGGAAAGTGGCTTATAAGGACTCATATTCAATAGAAGTTTCCCCATTTGATGAGGGAACTTAATGCAATGGATACCATTGCTTCTTAAGGGGCGAGGATTGATCTAAGTGGATATTTGTGGCCACCCACCTCTTCCACTGACTCAATGATTCTCTATCTTCTTGGCAGTTTTCTAAGTTTTTCGGGTCCCAAACTTCTAGAGTTAGGGTTTTGGACATCCAAGGAACTTTATTGATGTCAGAAGGCCATTCTTTTGGCCTTTGGTAATAGCTTTGGTCGTTTTTTGTTCTGCATGATTTTATTATTCGATTTATAAATAGAAATTTGGTTTTCACTATATTGTTTGTTAGGATATTCCGACACATAGGAAATAATTAAGTACAAGTTGGTCTAGTGTATAGTTAGGTAAAGTGCGTTTCTTTACTATGTACTTTTTGTAACTTACAATCCGATGGTCACGCAATTTTCTAGACATGAAGTGATCTGACGATTCATTCTCACCTTGGTATTACCAACACTTGATCCGTGGCTTAACACCCGATTGGTCCATGATCTCTATTTAAGGAGCATGAAGGAATATTTGTAAGGTGATTGCTCATGAGAGAAGATTATGTAAATTTTCTTTCTTTTACATTAACAAATTACCTGAAGTGGCCACATTTGCTCAAGCTGTGCACTATTTCCATCTTTGAGGGTTTTAACCATGTCAAGAATACTGGTGTATTGATCTGTGATCTATTTGTGAGTGGTGTCCTTTGGTGTTCTATATAAGGAACTTACCCTGTAACTTCCTACATTGTTTCACCCTCTCTTATATGTAACAACATCCCCTCTTAATCCTAACCCTAACACTGACTAAGAGGAAGTGGTTACTACGCTGACCCAAGATCCAAGGTGTCATTATGGAGATGGGGTCTAAAAATTTCGATCTCTTTTTTTTACTTCTATAAAACTTCACATAAATATTTTCAGAGTGTTTATTTCATCGAGACGATTCTAGTGATATAAAACTTTACCTCAATCATGTTGAAGATTGTAACTAGGTTCGATCTTCATAATTGTATAATGTAATTTATTTGTCAAAATAAATTTTATTGTGACTTATTAAAGTATGGGTTTCATGCTTGGGTCATCATTTTTAGGTCAAAGCCTCCATTGTAGGATTCTAGGTTTTATATTGAGTCAACAGAGTCATTGTCAATTTTATTAGACCCTTCTTGGGCTTTTGTATCATGTAAAAAAAAAAGATTGAGTCAAATAGGTCATTTGACACCTCCACACCAAGTCGGCCCTATCATGATGAAGTCAGCCTACATTAGAGCAATTCGACGCATAGAAGAGGTTACATATAGAGAAGAAGTTCGATCCATTTGCACACTCACTCAACAAGTTAGATACACAAGAAAGAGAGGCAGAAAATGTATGAAGTTGCTAAGAGAAGGAAGAAGATTGCAAGAGAAGACAGAATCGAAGTTTTGGGCTATCTTTCTCTCACATGTACGAAGTTATTGGGCTATTATTGGGGTAGAAATTCTGAATTCTACTACAGGTCGAAGTTCTGTTGTTGGGCTGAAGTTCTCTTGCTAGGTTGACATTCTACTGCTCGGGAGGCCAAAATTTTGTTGTTGCAAGGTAAAACCTCCAGGTTGAAGGTGTTGCTAGAAGACTAACACTTGGAAAAGAAGGAAGAGCTGACTTGGTGACTAGAGGAAGTTTATGTCTAGGTCAAAGAGTCTTTGACTATCTCATCTTGATTTTGAATCTACTGAAGGAAGAGTTTTGACTAGGTTTTCCCCTTATAGGTGTTTTTCCCTAGATGTCCACCTACATCTTGTGTCTCTTGTTCTTGTGATCTTAATATACACATAAATTGGTAATTTCTTAATGAAAAATAATATAATAAAGAAGTAAAAGAATCCAACATAATTCACAAGTAATTATCAAGAAGAAGAAATCAAACCCTAATTATTACTGGCATTGATTTCTCAACATGGTTTCAGAGCTAAGGTTGAAAAAGGTTAGAGATAACTTTGTTGGCTTGAAAAGGAAGGCTACTACCTCTATAACAAGTTACTTGAAGATGGGGTTCAATATCATAAGAATTGTAGGAAGATGGATTGGTAGGATCATCTATAACTTATCTAAGAATGTCAAAAGTGAAGGATTATTGGTTGCCCTTACAAGTACTCTTGATGATGACAATGCATGGATCATTGATAGTGGAGCATCAAGACATATGAAAGGATAAATTGGAAAACTTCATACTCTATCAAATGAACAATCATCTCATGCAGTGGAGCTAGGAGACAATAACAATTATGCAATCAAGGGCCTTGGATCTACATCTTTGAAGCTGGAAAATGGAGCAAAGCTACACCTCAACAATACACTCTATGTTCCAGTTTTGAAAAAGAAATTACTTTCAATTTATTTTTTAGAAGATAAATGAGATAGGGTTGCCTTTGTAGATGGTAAAGTCTTGGTTTGGGGAAAGGATTCAAGCATTGAAAAGGCGAAGGTTATTGGAGTTTGTGAAGGAAGACTCTATAGAGTTGTAACACCATTTGCTCAAGCCCTAGTTCACATGGAATCAATTCCATCAAACTATGGCATAGAAGATATGGGCATATGCACTAAAAGATCATTCCCTCTCTCAATCAAATGGTAAATGACATCCCTAACATCAAGGAAAATCATGGAGTATGTAAGTGATGTGTTTTGGGAAAGAATACAACAAAGACTTTCACAAGCAGTGATACAAGGTCAAAAGAAATATTATACCTCATTCATTCCAATGTGTGTGGGCCTATGTCTAACAAATAACTTGGAGGCAATATTTATTATGTGAGCTTCATTGATGATCACTCTATAAAGACACGACTCTACCTTCTCAAGAAAAAGGATGAAGTATTTGAAAAAATTCAAGGAGTTTATATCTGAAGTGGAAACCTTAACCAAAAGAAAGATAAAGACCTTGAGATCCGATAATGGTGGGAAATACACTTCAAAAGAATTGGTTGCATATTGTAAAGAAGCAAGTATTAAGAGGGAGCTCATTGTTCCCTACAATCTTGAACAAAATAGAGTTGCAGAAAGGAAAAGTAGAAAATTGAAGAATGCATACGAACTATGGTATTTGATCAAGACCTTAAGTTTCTATGAGGTGAAGCAACTATGAAAACAACATATATACAAAATAGAAGTCCTCATAGAATTATTGAGAATATAACACCTAAAGAAGCATTCACACGGAAGAAGCCATGTGTGGACCATCTTCGAATATTTGGGTGTCCCGCATACATCCATGTTACAAAGGACAAGCAAAAGAAACTAGATTCTACAAGCATTAAAGGGATCTTCATTGGCTACAATGTTTTTTCAAAGGCATATAGAATCTACATTAAGGAAGGAAGACAAATTTAAGTAAGCAGGGATGTTATATTCGATGAGAATCATGCTTACAAGAGATCCAAGGATATTCCAATTGACTATGATGATGAAGATACATCATTATTTTAAGAAGAAGAACATTGTGATGAGACAAATCCAAGCCAAGAAGAAGAATATGAACCACCAAGTGAGCCGATTCAACCTATGATCATACCCGAAATAAGGAAGAGGCCAAATTGGTTGAAAGTTATTCTTGAAGATGCTAAAGGAGATGGAGCTGCTAAAGGAACTTTTAGAGAAAGCAAAAGACCAAAAGGATATTTAGGATATGCAACATACATGATAAAATTGATAGAAGTTGAACCAACTACAATTGAAGAAGATGCTCATCAAGAATAATGGAAGAAGGTGATGCAAGAAGAAAATCAATCCATCATGAAGAATGGAGTCTCGGAAGTCGTTCTTAGGTTAAGTGACAAATCAATTGTCACTTCAAAATATATTTACAAAATCAAATTGAAGTATAGATAAATACAAAGCTAGATTTTATGCAAGGGGCTTCTCTAAAAAAGAAGGTATAGACTATGAAGAAACCTTTGCACCCACTGCTAGGTATACTACTATAAGATTGTTGGTTTCGCTGGCTGCTACAATGAGATGGAATATTCATCAAATGGACGTAAAAACAACGATTCTGAATGGGACAATTGATGAAGAAGTATACATTGAACAACTAGAAGGCTTTGAAATAAATAGCGAGGCCACACATGTTTTCGGACTTAAGAAAGTCCTATATGGCTTAAAGCAAGTTCCTAGGGCATGGTATGCAAGGATGGATGCATATCTCTAAAGAATTGGGTTCGTCAAAAGTTCTGCAGATCCAAATCTCTACATTAAGGTAGTTGTTGGGTCCCTATAATACTAGTGATTACCCCATTACTATTGTAGTTATACCCCTTATTTATATTGTTGTGCCCCTATTACCCCCATATTGTTATTTCTGTGCCCCATAGAATCCCTCTATTTTTATTTTTGTGGCTTTATATTATTATTGTTAGGTCGGCTGGATTATATTGTGACTCCTTAGACTCCTATATATAGAAAGGAGGTTTTGTCATTTGTATCATCCAAGAATTGTTCATTTATGTAATGTAAAAGAGGTTGCCCCCTCGAAGAGGCTGAATTCTAAGGCGTTGATCTATCTTTTCTATCCTTTCTTGAGCTGATTTCATAACATTTGGTATCAGAGCTTTGGATTCTAGGGTTTCGCTGCTCCAAACAGGTCATCGTGGCATTTTCGCTATAACTATTTTTCTGTGACGTTTAAGAAGTCGCAAAAAAATTCCATTTGAGAAGAAATCGTGCTGAACCTTGGGTCCGAATTTCAGAGCTTTTCGCGCGATATTTGCGGAGATATGATCTGAGGAAGTTGGTATTTTTGCAAACTCCTTAATTACATTCAAAACATGTGACCTGGGGAAAATCGTCATAACTTTCTCTCTGGGGATCGGATTGAAATTTCGTAAGAAGGTACAGAAAGAGAACGGACTGTAGTTTCTTGTGTGTGTGTTTCAGATTCAAAGGTTGAAACAGTGACTCGTGGGACGTCATACAAGTTCGCTCTACTGAACCAGTCTAAAAGCAAGTCACTGTGGGAGATTTCACATAACTCTTCCTTGGAGAATCCAATTTGGCTCAGAATTGTGGCATTGGAAAGAGGACACAGAAGGCTACTACAGGTAGCAATTTCAGAACTAGATGATCTGAAATTATAGAGATACATCAGATTCAATATCAGGCTTCTATAAAGTGAAAAAAGGTGTGTAGTTTTTTTTTTAATTTTTGTGTAAGCTTGGTTTAACGGAATTCAAAGGGCATAGTAAAGCATTATTATCGGTAACTGATGCCCCGAGGAAAGAAAATGTGAACACCTAGTAAGGAACCTGAAATCTCTAGCATGACTCATGAAAAAGAGGAAGAAATGCTACATGATATATCAAAATTACAAGAACAAGTGCAACAAATGTCACGCTCACAAAAGTTAACGGATGCTAAGATAAATGGCGTGGAAGCTAAGATAAGTGGCGTGGAATCTAAGGTAAATGGCGTGGAATCTAAGATAAAGGGCATGGAAGCTAAGATGGATGAGTCGAAGACAAATTTGAAGAGAGACATGGTAGATTTGAAGATAGATTTGAAGACAGACATGGAAGAATTGAAGAAGTTGCTACAAGAAAGGGTCACTAATGGTGACAAGGTAGTAAAGGAAACTCATGATGAGAAAAAAAGAAATGTTAATCATGATTCCATAGACGCGAATGTTGGATCGAAGAATCACCATATTCCAAAAATCGATATGAGGAAGTTTGATGGCAAGGATCCCACCACATGGATATTACAAATGGAGCAATTCTTCGATCTCAATAATGTGAAAAACGCACAAAAGGTACGTATGGCAACTGTATATTTGGAACCAAATCAGTTTGTATGGTATCAATGGCTTTGTTCTCGTAAACAATTTATTACTTGGGCAATTTTTACGGAAGAATTGATAGCACATTATGAAGATACAAAAAGCAACACTTTTTTTAGCCAATTGATAAGTCTCAAACAAAAGGGTTCAGTAATGGAGCACATTGAGGAGTTCCAAAAATTGAACATAAGGGTAAAATATATTCCAGAGGAGCATAGGATTGATGTGTTCATAGGGTCTTTAAAGGATAATATCCAACATGATGTTCGCCTTTGGGAACCTGATTCATTAGAGAAGGCATTCAGGTTAGCAAGAAAATGGAAAGCAAAATTATGGCAACCAGGAAGCATACCACTCACAACTATAAAGACGGAAGTGTTGTTGCCCCTAGTCTTCCACAACCTATAAGGTTGACACCACAACAATTGGAAGAAAAAAGAGCAAAAGGGCTTTGTTACAGTGGTGATAGCAAATACACTAAAGGTCATAAGTGTGCTGAGAAGAAATTATTTTACATAGATTGTGAAGAGGAAGAAGAAAAGGAGCAAGAAAGGTCAAAAGAAGGAGATATACTCCAGGAACAAAGCCTAGATGAAGAACAAATAAATCCGACCATATCTTGTAATGCATTGGCAGGAATTACCACTCCTCAAACCATCAAGATAGAAGGACAAATCAAGAAGAAAAAGGTAATAGTGTTGATTGATTCAGGAAGCACCCACAATTTTATTCATTGTAGGGTAGCAAAAGAATTGAATTGCTTCTTATATCCAGCACCAGAGTGTCAAGTGATGATTGCAAATGGAGGAACAATAAATTGCTCTGGAAAGTGCCATAATATCAAGCTATCCATAGGAGAATATGTATTGACTAGCCCAATGCTTTCCATTCCAATGGGAGGTGCGGATGTTGTACTAGGAGTCCAATGGCTACAATCCTTGGGTACAATAGCTTTTAATTTTCAAGAACTTTTCATCAAATTTTCTATGGAAGGAAAGGAAGTTGAATTAAGGGGTATTGCAGGGAAACCAGGAAAGATAATCAGCTCTCATGGTATGACAAAGCTTCTAAAAAAGGAGCAAAGAGGTGTAATTGCACAATTATGTTCGCTAGATGTTTCCACATTGGAATCATCTATTTCTCCAGATCTCCAAAAAGTCCTGGACAATCATTCAAGGTATTTGAGACTCCCAAGGGTCTCCCACCTATGCGTGATCATGATCATGCTATTCATCTGATTCCAGGAAGTGTTCCTCCAAACATCAGGCCGTACAGATATCCCTATGTCCAAAAAAGTGAAATTGAACGTATGGTTGCAGAAATGCTAGAGGCTGGTATAATTCAACCGAGTCAAAGTTCTTTCTCAGCTCCAGTAGTATTGGTGCACAAGAAGGATGGATCATGGCGCATGTGTCCGGATTATAGGGAGCTCAACAAGCTCACTATTAAAGATAAGTTCCCCATTCCTGTTATTGATGAATTACTGGATGAATTGCATGGATCAATTTACTTCACCAAGTTGGATCTTCGTTCGGGATATCATCAAATCAGAATGAAGATTGAAGACATTCCGAAAACGGCATTTAGAACTCATGAGGGTCATTATGAATTTTTGGTCATGCCTTTTGGCCTTACCAATGCACCTTCAACATTTCAAGGTTTGATGAATTCAATTTTCAAACCATTCCTTAGAAAATTTGTGTTAGTATTTTTTGATGATATACTAATCTACAGCAAGTCTTGGAAGGATCATGTTGAACATGTTGACAGGGTGCTACAACTATTGGAGGAGAAACAATTATATGCAAAAAGATCCAAATGTTTCTTTGGAGTCCAGGAGGTGGAATATTTGGGTCATATTGTATCTCATGAAGGAGTTAAGGTAGACCCTAGCAAAATTAAAGCCATTAAGGAATGGAAAATCCCCACATCCATAAAGCATCTGCGAGGATTTCTTGGGTTGACAGGGTATTATCGCAAGTTTGTTAAGAATTATGGGAGAATAGCAGCACCTCTAACAACATTATTGAAGAAAGATTCATTTTCATGGACTCCGGAAGCAACAAAGGCCTTTGAACATCTTAAAGAGGCAATGTGCCAAGCACCGATCTTAGCTACACCGGACTTCACAAAAACCTTTATTGTGGAATGTGATGCTTCAGGAAATGGAATTGGTGCTGTTCTAATGCAAGATGAAAGACCCATTGCTTTTGAAAGTCGTCCAATCAAGGGAAAGTTTTTAAGCAAAGCTATTTATGAGAAGGAAATGTTGGCAATACTCCATGCACTTAAGAAATGGCGACCCTACCTAATGGGAAGACACTTCAAGGTAAAAACGGATCATGATAGCCTTAAATACTTTTTAGAACAAAGATTATCCTCTAAAGAGCAACAAAAGTGGGTCACAAAGATGTTGGGTTATGACTTTGAAATCATCTACAAAAAAGGGAAGCAAAATGTGGTGGTAGATGCACTCTCAAGAAAGGATGAGGGTGTGGAAGCATTGTTGTGTGCCATTTCTATTATCCAACCAGATTGTATAAACGAAGCAAGGGAGGAATGGAAGAATGACGAAGAAGTGTGGGCACTTATTCGAAAGCTACAACAAGATTCCAGTACTTTTGATACATTTAGCTGGCAAAATGATTCGTTATGGTACAAAGATCGCTTATACCTCTGTAAGAATTCCCAGCTAAAACAAAAGATTCTTATGGAATTGCACACTTCTCCCTTAGGAGGGCACTCAGGATTTTTAAAAACTTACCACAGGGTTAAGAAGGAATTTTTTTGGGATGGCCTTAAATCAGATATTCAAAAGTTTGTGGCGGAATGTTTGGTTTGCCAACAAAATAAAGTTGAAACAATTAAGACACCGGGTCTATTACAACCTTTATCCATTCCAAGCCAACGTTGGGAGGAGGTTTCAATGGATTTTATCACAGGTTTACCCAAGTCTGAGGGAAAGAGTGTCATCATGGTGGTAGTTGAAAGACTTACCAAGTATGCACACTTTTGTGCATTATCACATCCATTTAAAGCCAGTACAATTTCTACTGCATTTTTGGAAACAGTTCAAAAGCTACATGGAAACCCAAAGATTATTGTAAGTGACAGAGATCCCATTTTCACTGGAAATTTTTGGACAGAATTATTTTCTTGTCTTGGTACTCAGTTAGCTCATAGCTCATCTTATCATCCTCAATCTGATGGGAAAACTGAGATAGTAAACAAATGTTTGGAAGGATATCTTCGTTGCTTTGTATCTGATAAACAGACACAATGGGTCAAATGGTTGCCTCTGGTTGAATGGTGGTATAACACTTCCTTCCATACAGCAACAAAAATGACCCCATTTATGGCACTTTATGGGTATCAACCACCATCCATCACATCATATTTAAGAGAAAATTCTAAGGTTCAGGTAGTGGAACATCACATCGAACATCAACAACAAGTCCTCCAACTCTTAAAGGATAACCTCGTGTTGGCACAAAATAGAATGAAACAACAGGCAGATCAACATCGCAGTGAAAGAAGTTTTGATGTAGGTGATTGGGTATTCTACGGCTACAACCATATAAGCAAATGTCCCTAAAGCAAGCTAAGAAGGATAATAAATTATCACCAAAGTATTATGGTCCGTACAAGGTGTTGCAAAAGATTGGTACTATGGCATACAAATTGGAGCTTCCTGCAGCTTCTTGATTGCACCCAGTTTTCCATGTTTCATGTTTAAAGAAGGTTATAGGTGACAAGCTCCCAATTCAAACAATATTGCCAGAACTTGACGAGGAAGGAAAAATTATATTGGAACCGGAAGTAGTCACAGAAACAAGAACTCGACAGCTACGAAATCGATCAAGTTCAGAGTATCTTATCAAGTGGAAGAACTTATCCGCTGAAGATTCCACATGGGAGGATGAGAATTTTATGCAGAAGTATCCAGAACTACTCAAGCGTCGAGGACAACACTTTTTTGAAGGAGAGGGGCATGTTGGGTCCCTATAATACTAGTGATTACCCCATTACTATTGTAGTTATACCCCTTATTTATATTGTTGTGCCCCTATTACCCCCATATTGTTATTTCTGTGCCCCATAGAATCCCTCTATTGTTATTTTTGTGGCTTTATATTATTATTGTTAGGTCGGCTGGATTATATTGTGACTCCTTAGACTCCTATATATAGAAAGGAGGTTTTGTCATTTGTATCATCCAAGAATTGTTCATTTATGTAATGTAAAGGAGGTTTCCCCTCGAAGAGGCTGAATTCTAAGGCATTGATCTATCTTTTCTATCCTTTCTTGAGCTGGTTTCATAACAGTAGTGAACAATGAACCAATCATTATACTACTTTATGTAGATGATTTGTTTATTACATGAGTGGAGCACAAAATACAAGAATGCAATAAGATGTTGGCAACTCAATTTGAAATGAAATTTCTAGGACTTATGCACTATTACTTGGGTTTGGAAGTTTGGAATAAACCTGGAGAAATATATTTGGGTCAAGGTAGATACATAATCAGGATTTTACATAAATTCGGTATGATGGATTCCAAGCCTATGGCTACCCCCATCATCACTAATCTCAAAAAGTTGAGAAGCACCAACTCCAGTCTCATCGATCCACTAACTATCGTAAGTTGGTGGGATCTCTAATGTACTTGGTAAATACAAGCCGATATATGTTTTGTTATAAATATTCTTAGTCAATTTCAGTTGGAGCCTCGTCATGACCATTGGATAGCTGCTAAGCATATTCTTAGATATCTCTGTGGCACTATACATCACTGCCTAAAGTATGATGGAAAGGAAGTTAAGTTGACAGGTTTTACAAATTCAGATTGGGGTGGCAGTGAGACTGATGGAAGAAGCACTACTGGTGGATATTTCAGTTTAGGGTCTGCAACGATTTCGTGGATGAGTAGGAAACAAGATCGTGTTGTGTTAAGTAGTACTGAAGACGAATACGTTGGCACATGTGAAGTAGGTAAGGAAGTTGTTTGGTTAAGAAAACTCTTCTCAGATTTATTTGGAAAGCCTTTGGGTCCTACTGTAATAAATTGTGATAATCAAAGCAACATCAAGATGTCTGAATACCCTGTATTCCATGCAAGGATGAAGCATATCAACAATAAGTACCACTACATTAGTAGTTTGGTACAACATGGGGTTGTAAAGCTACAATATATTCTGATAGATGAACATGTAGTTGATGTGCTGACAAGGTCTCTTCCAAATAAGAAGTTTGAGTATTTTAGAATCATACTTGAATTGGTTGACATTACAGATTTAGTTGATACGGAGAGATGAAGCATCTAATGGAGGATGCTTGGGTGGACATCTGGCTGACCTATGTGTATTTGATGTCTTGATCCTGAAGAGGGAGGGTGGTGTTGGTCTTGGAGCTTTGACCTTGGATACACACATAAATCCCTGGGTTGATGGTTAGTTAGTAAGCGTGACGGTACCTAGATTGGCTGAAAAATTTAGTCCATCTTAGTCCGACCCAGATAGATAACCTTGGTCAGGTATCTAGTTTGTGGCACTGAGTGGGCCTGAACTCTTCGTAGTTCATGTGTTTTAGAGATCTTCTACGTACTTGTATATATATGTATGAATACCTCCATATTTAAGAGGGAGTGTTGAAGAATGTAATTAGGTTCAATCTTCGTAATTGTATAATGTAATTTATTTGTCAAAAGAAATTTTATTATGACTTATTAAAGTATGGGTTTCATGCTTGGGTCATAATTTTTAGGTGAAAGCCTCCATTGTAGGCTTATAGGTTTTATATTGAGTCAATAGAGTCCTTGCCAATTTTATTAGACCCTTCTTGGGGTTTTGTATCATAGAAAAAGAATTCTTTTTGTGTCAAATAGGTCATTTGACACCTCCAAACCAAGTCGGCCCTATCATGTTGAAGTCGACCTACATTAGGGCAATTCGACCCACATAAGAGGCTATATAGAGAGAGGCAGTTCTATCCATTTGCACACTCACTCAACAAGTTCGATACACAAGAAAGAGAGGTAGAAAAAGTGTGGAGTTGCTAAGTGAAGGAAGAAGATTGCAAGAGAAGACAAAATCAAAGTTTTGGGTTATCTTTCTCTCACACATGTGAAGTTACTGGGCTATTGTTGGGTTCAAAATTCGAAATTCTATTGTAGGTCAAAGTTTTGTTGCTGGGTCAAAGTTTTGCTGCTGGGGAGGCCGAAATTTTTGTTGCTGCAAGGTCAAAACTCTAGGTTGAAGGTGCTGCTAGAAGTCTAACACTTGGAAAAGAAGGAAGGGTTGACTTGGTGATTGGAGGAAGTATGTGTCTAGGTCAAAGAGCCTTGGACTATCTCATCTTGTTTTTGAATCTACTAAAGGAAGATTTTTGACTAAGTTTTCCCCTTATAGGGGTTTTTCCCTGGTTGTTCGCCTACATCTTATGTCACTTGTTTTTGTGATATTTATATACACATAAATTGGTAATTGATTAATGAAACATAATAAACATAGGTACCAATCAAATGAGAAAATGAACTGGTACCCTTTTTTTGAGGTAGCAAAAAATCACCCGATTTTGAAAAGTGGTGATGCTAGAATACATTTTTTTTAGCATATTTTTGGCACATTAAATTTTCTTATGTATCAAGTATGAACATTTTTCTTAGATATTAGTGATTTTCATGTTGATTTTGATAAGTGTTAATGCAGCATCAAGCCCTTTTTTTTAATGGTTGATTTTTGACACTTTTAAATTTTTTTATGTATCAAGTATGAACATTTTTTTAAATGTTAGTGATTTTCATCTTAATTTTGAAAAGTGTTGATGCACATCAACCATTTTTGTTTAGAGAGCTTATTTTCTACACTTTAACTTTTCTTATGTATTAAGTGTCGATATTTTTTTTAAATGTTTGTGATTTTCATGTTAGGAAAAAAAACAAAAAAAACATGAAAAAAAAACACCATAAATAAATAAATAAATTTAAAAAATAAATAAATAAATAAAATTGTAAAAAAAAAAACAAAAAACAAAAAATTAAAACTTAGAAATAAAAAAATGAAAATATTTCAAAAGAAAAAAAATTGTAAATTAAACAAAAAAACACATCTATAAAGATTTTTTTAAGCTAAAAAATAAAATAAAATACAACCACATAATAATAATAATTTAAAAAAAATTGAAAATAAAAAACCAAACAAACAAAAATCAAATAAAAACCAAACAATTAAAAAAAATAATAATAAAAGAAAACAAAAAAATTAATAAAAAAAGAAAATTCGGGCACGAGTAGGGTTGGTTGCGAGCACGGGCCAAGACGCTGCATGTTACCTGCCTCTCCGCCCGCACCCGCGACCAACCCTGCTGGCAGGTCGATTCTCAGTAGACCGCCTCCTCGCCCGCGCCTGCGGCCCCATGCCCTTTTTTTTTTTAATTTTTTTTTTTTTTTTCCTCTCCTCTTTTTTTTTGGGGGGTAGAATTTAGACTTCTGTGATCCATATTAATTGTAACAGCATTTTCAGTAGAAATCACATAAAATAAAATATGCGTTTCGAACCAACTAGTGTGTGTGTGTGTTTTTTGTTTTTTTTTTAGGTAATTTTATTTTATTCTTTACATTTTTTTTAGTCTTTTTTTCTTTATAGTTGAATTTTTTGTCATGTTTTAAAGTTTTTTTTTATGCTTTATTTCTTGTTATTATTTAAAAAAAACAAAACAATTATATGTTTTTTTTTGGAAATTTTTCCTTCTTTTGTATTATTTTTTTGTCTTTTTATTGTAGTTTTTTCAATATTTGTATTTTATTATTATTGTTTTTTCTTTTCAATATTTAAATTTTGTTTTCTTTTTATTATTTTTTGTGTTTTTTATCAATATTAAAATTTTTGTTTTCTTTCTTTCATTTTTTCTTTTTCTTTTTCTTTCTTTCTTTTTTTTTTTTTTTTTTTTTGCTCATTTTTATTTCTTTATACATTTATTTTTTATTTTGGTTTTTATTTTTATTTTTTTTCTACAGGGTCCGTGTCGATGCTCCTCTAGCAACTCGATCCCATTATGAGCAATTTAATAGTTGATTTTAAAATTTTCTTATAATGAATCGAGTCTACCCCCACAATGTATCAATTTCATAGTTGGTCTTTAAGTTTTCATTACAGCGGGTCGAGGTCACCTATACCGCGTGTCAATTTGATGGTTGATTTTTAAATTTTTGTTGCAATGTATCGAGTTGTCTTAGGCTAAGATTTTAAAATCGCCATATATTTAACATTTAAAGAATAAATTACTCTTGGGTGTTCATTTTTAAAGTTTTTGGTTATAGAATTTTTCCATAATGTCATGCTTGAAATATTTTGAGAACTTGAGATTTTTTGTAGTCATAACCTTTGGTTTTAATTGCATGGTCAAAAAATTCTAAAGATCTTAATGTTTTTCTAGGTCATGATATTTTATCTTTAATGCTATGGTTGAAAATAATTACAATTTTAGGGTTTTTTAGAGTCAAGATATTCTTATCTTTGACAACATGGATGGAAATAGTTGGAATTATCAGGATTCGAGACATCGTATTTTATCTTTAACATCTTGTCCGAGAATTGTTGGAATTTTACAGTTTTTCAAAGTCCAGATATTTTCTCTTTAACTCCATTGCTAAAAAATGTCAAAATTGTAACCCAATTTTATTTTATTTTTCTTATTCCAAAATAAACATTTTTTAAGGGTGGTTTTTCCATCCATTTTTTAAAACAAAAATGGTTTTTACTTCCATTTAAAAAAATGTTGAAAATTTACCCTAAAAAAAAACATCTTATGGCATAAACAATTTTCATTTTGGGTTGTTTTTTCATGTTTTTTTTGGGTTTTAGGGCTAGAGTACCCGTTTTGAGGTAGTAGTTCCCGTTTGATCGGTAATTATGTTAATATAATAAAGAAGTAAAAGAAGCCAACATAATTCACAAGTAATTATCAAGAAGAAGAAATCAAACCATAATTATTACTAGAATTGATTTGTCAACAAATCCGATCTCTGGATCAAGAGATATGCTCATTACAATCCTGGCGTCTTAGATGGTGCCACATCATAATCTTAGCCACGTGGTTATACCCCTAGCTAGCCACCTAGTGCTACAGAACAAATTTCTAACGGTTGTCGACCCGTTCATAGTTTGGGTCCCTACTAACTACATATCATATGGATATATATATACATGATTGAAGGTTGTCAATTAATGGAAACCTTCTCCATCTCCAGAATCCATTTGCACACTCACAAATTAATCCGAGGACAATGTTTTGAAATGACATGCCTTATATATCTATATATAAATATGATCGAAGTCTATCAATTAACGGAAATCGTCTTCGTCTCCCAGATATGTTACCTTGAACCAACTCATTTACCTCCCATCATTGAAATACTAAGGGTTGGTCTATGTGATTACATGTTCTAGCATGTCCATGCCTCTGCACCACCAACTCCTCTCATTACCTCGTATTTCCTACTCTACACCTTATTCCACGGGCCGTCTTGCAATAGGCCATGATAATGATCGCTTGGGTCCACACTACCACATCGCTTCGGTTGAGTTCTCCCAGATCCTTTTTTGCACACCTTGTTTGAACTCTAGGATGGAAATTTCGGATCACGTCACCCCAAGTTTGATTCAACCACATCATCCTCGCTAAAACTCCTAGTACGCCTTTGTTTTTCTTCTAGGTGGATCTTCCAGGGTATAGCCTCCCTTATCCCTGACTAAAACTTCCCGGTATACCCCGTCTATAACAATTGATGCTACCCCGACTATAACTTCTGGTGTGTCCACGACGATCTCTCTTAGGAGTACCCCGACTATAACTCTTAATGCACCTAAGTTGAAATTCCCACTGCACCCCCGATATACTCCGGCTAAAATTCTCAATATACACTAGCTAAAACTCTTGGGTGCTACCTACTTCATGCATCCGGGAAATATCCTCTAGTAAACCCCACTACATTCATTCGGGGAATATCATTTGGTACACCTTGTTTCACACCTCTAAGGAATATCATCTCATACACCCTAATTCATGCCTCTAGGGAACATCATTCAGTACATACCATTACATATGTCTAGTGGTTTTCCTAAGGGTTTGCTCCCTTCTTGCACGATGCACCATTTACACAAGAACTTAAGCATGATTCGGTCATGATGAGTCTGCTTAGAGCTTGGGTTATAACGACTCAATGACTCTTAAACCCAATGGTTCTTAAAAATGTTCCCCCCTTCTACCTATACATACTACATAGCTAGTCTCATCGTGAATTCTTCGCACAATGTTGAACGTGATGGTTTCTAGGAGACTCTCCACATGGATTATCCCTACAATGGGTTGAATGAAGTGCTTTAGTACTCTTTATCAGACTCAAGAGACTTAGCTAATCTCCTCAAAAGCAACTTAAGCGCATAGTCATGCTGCTAATAGCCTTATCCACAACATACATGTAGTGTTGACAACGATGCATATCAATCACCATTTTTAGCAATCTCTCAAGCATACACAAAGGCTTAATCACCCCTTTGACAAGAAATCACTATATTCCACTTCTCTACAACACACATAGAGCTTCAACACTTCCTTTAAGCAATTATACAAGGGTTTCACACAATCACTGTACAAGTGCTCCCTATCTTCACATGGATGTGTTTACATACATGACTATGCATGAAGGAACCTAAGTGCCGATGCATATAGTCAAGACCACACATCAAAACTTTTAGGCCATCATGCAACAACGTTAAGTAAGGAATTTGCAATAAAATTCATGTAAGGAGGTGTTTCTTTCGAAACCATAGCACTAAGGGTAGCGTGCATCAAAACATCATTTCCTCCCTTTTACCTTTTCCTTTCCCATTGCTGTTGTGTGGAAACTTATAGCCACTTATGTTTTCTCTTATGCTCATTATCGTGTCTAGGAGTAACTCTCCAATATGTTTCAACATTAACTCTTTTTCCATCCCTTCAGCCCAGCTTTTGAGTTCATCATTTCCTGGAACTTGCTCAGCTAATCACTATTCATGTTCATTGCATGTGACCCTCTTTAGCTTTATTCCACCACAACTTTGTGGTTTCCCTTCCCTTCGATTGATTTAACTCAAGGTCCTAAGCCCCAAGCATGTAGGTCAAAAACCTGCCAAAACATATGTAGGCAATGCAAGAGACAAAATAAGAGGTAACGCCACAAAAGAGAATAAAACCCATGATAACAACCATAGAGGAAACCACACACAAGACAATATGGTCATGTACAAATCTAAAATCAAAATTATATCAGTCATGAAAGCCGCCACTTATAGGCATTAACATAAAACAATTTCCAAAATTTATTTAAGTTTTATCCCCTTGATTCCAACATTCATGACATTTCCAACCATCATACAAATGCACATATGCTTATTCACATACCAAAATTACTTCAAGACTTATTCACAAGGTTCGTAGCAACCCTAAAGTCTTAAAACATTTCCCAAAAGTTTTGAGGGGATCTTTTCAACACACACACACACACATACATATATATATTTCAAAGAGCTTGAGAGAATGCCCCCTCCCCTTTCACAATATCCTGCATCGTCAATTCGTGTCCCTGTGGCTCGTAGGAACTAATTTCTTTCTTCTTACGCTTGTGAGGACAATCCTTTCTCAGATACTCCCTCCACAATCCCAACAAGAGATTATCCTCTTCTCCTTTTTAGCCTCACGAGGCCTTTTCCTACTAGTGCCATTTTTCCTTTTCAAGGATTCAACTTGGTATGTCATTTCTCGCAACTGATTTTGCAGCACAGTATTCCACTCAACTAGTTCTTGTCGTTTCCTAGTGAGTTTTCTAATTTTTTCCCTGCAGATCTTCAACTCATCTTCCAAGTCTTTGAGCTTGGCCTCCAAATTCCCGAAGGTCCTTCTCCTATGGAGGGATGTTCCTCTTCCTCATTCTTCAACGACTTGGTCCCTATTCCACTGCACCTTTCCATGACACATGTTTTCCTTTCTTTGCCACTGAGTCTTGCTAGGTGTTGCCACATACACTCAATTATTAGTGTGCTAATACAGCTAAACAATTTATACCAGTTGTCTTGCCTTGTTGTACCAAACACATTCCACTGCAACTGCACAAATGTCTTAATTTACGCATTAATCATGTATCGTAAAATTCCAAAACATAAGTACATATATCAACATGATTGCTCAAAGCCAATTTTTCCTCATACACATGCACACATCATTTTATTGATAACCATGCTTTCAGAAAATCCCATTTCCTTGTCAAGTTTGGTTATAA
Source organism: Pinus tabuliformis (assembly GCA_031772625.1). Lineage (NCBI taxonomy): Eukaryota > Viridiplantae > Streptophyta > Pinopsida > Pinales > Pinaceae > Pinus > Pinus tabuliformis. The sequence continues at coordinate 958,621,139 of CM062815.1, forward strand.
GTAGATAACCGACTACTATGCCCAAATCAGCATCATCAATTTCCCACTCAACCTCTATACCAAGGCTAGTAATCAGGGAATTTGAGATTATAAGCTTCGAGTAATATCAACCTCTTTCAAGGCCATCAATCAACAAGCACCTTATAAATTGACTGTCATATACAACAATACCATTGACTCTTCTTTCACTGACCTAATTACTTGAGCCACATTCTCTAATTGCTTTTACCGCCATGCTAGAAGAATACTCCATATAGACCATGTGATCCCCCAGCCAAATGAGCATACCATACATATGATCCTCATTCTTTGAGTCGAGAAGTGTTATGTAGAATACACATTATCGAAGGATTTTTCCCAAAATCCTTACATCACATGAACATCCTTATGTATGATTACCCAAATATTCAATATCACATCAACCAACCAATGATGATGACATACTACAAGTAACCATAGTAACCGTCCTACAGGCACTCTTGCCCAAAGTTAAAGAAAAGATAGACTTCCAAGGTCACAACCACCAGTTGTCAGACCTCCAAAATGTCAGGTAGCACTTACTTGCATGGTCAATACATTTATCAAAATAATATGTCATTATTACATCAATTGCAGATAATATGCAATTTAACCCACTACCATGAGTAGGATACCATCATACTCATGCTAAAATGTTATGCTCAGATACTTAATCCTCATGCTAACACCGACTAAGAGGAGGTGGTTAATATACTGACCCAAGATCCAAGGTGTCTTTATCAAAACTTTTAGACCCCATTTCTACAATGACACCTTGGATCTCGGGTCAGCATTGTAACCACCTCCTCTTGGTCAGTGTTAAGGTGAGGATTAGGAGGCGTTGTTGTTACACTATATTTATTTTATTTTTGTTCCATTTCTTCTCCTGCCTTTCATTTCATTCCTTGTACAACCCATATCAAAAGGCACTTAGGATGTTTGACATTGAATATGATGAAACTATTACAATTGGTGCATTTGATTTTTTTTTATTATAAACTCCAAGAAGAGAATTTATTTAACAATAATTTTTTTGTTCATTTCCTCAATTTCTTCTTCAACAATATCTTGAAATATTTTCTTTTTTGAATTTGGTTCTCTCAAATTTTCAAGGTCACTCAAATCCTTTATCCTCTTTTACTTGCTTTAAACCTCCCAGTTTCAAACCACTTTACCAACCATATTAACTATAGCTTCAAAATCTTTCTTTCTAGTGCTCTGATTTGTTTCAATGATGTTGCATTATGAACCTCCCACATCTTAAGCTAAACTTTATGACATTTTGATCTTGTTTTGACCTTTGATCCCTTTTTTTACTTGCAAAGTTCATCTACATAAGAATTAAATATTGTACTTCCTCCCAAGTTTTTTCGATTAGCCAAGATTTTAGCCATAAGGTTAGGATGATGCTAATAAGAAGGTAATCCTACATTCTATGTTGTTCAAAAATAACATGGTGCAAATCATATTGCCAAATTTCTCTTTTCTTTATACCTAAAGCATAAATTATTTTATTTACAAAATATATTGCTAAGATGTGCCCGATAACCAAAGAAAACCACTTGGTTGGCAAGACAAAATGTTATGAAGAAAATGCTCTAAAAAAGGGTAAAATGTCAATGAATAACAATTCACTTCAAGGGGGAAACCTCCTTCAACAACGAATCAATGAATAATACAAGATGACATGATCCTAAAACCGAGTCTCCTGCAAAAATAGAAATACAAATCACTATCTAAGGCTTTGTATGGAACTTTAGGCTTAACATGGGGCTTTGTCTAGGGATTAACATGCCCCTTCCCTCCAAATAAGTTTTGTCATCAACACTCGACCAATTTCTTGTGTTTTTGCATAAATAACTCATCTCCCCATGTCATCTCTTCCACTGGCAGGTTTTACCATTTTATGAGGTACTCAGTAATTAATCAATTTTATAGTTGCTTAACCCTTGTTTCAATTATTGTTTTTGGTTCTAATATGATTTTCCCTTCTTCATTAATCTCCAGTAACATAGTTTGGACTGGGGTCTTGTCACCAATTACCTTCCTTGAGAAATAAACATACACGACTAGGTGTACACATGAAGATGGATGCAACTCCAATTTATCAGCCATACTCCCAATCCTCTTTGACAACTTATAGAGGGCATAATACTTGGGTACTAATCTATTATTTTCTTTTGTTGCTCAAGAAACATTTGTTTATGTGCTTGTAGCCTCAAAATTACCCAATCCCCCACTTCAAATCCCCTTTCACTACGACGTTGATCCAAGTGTTGTTTCATCATATTTTGGGGTATAAAAAAGCTGTCCGTCAATATTTTGAGAACGTCTTGCTTGTGCCTTATGTGGTCCTACACTACTTGAACCTTTATAGTCCCTTTTAACAATGATGTGATGAATGGAAGATGATATCCATAAAGTTCTATAAATGGGTACATTTTTTATGAACTATGAAACGATGTGTTGTACCACCACTCTACCAAGGGAAACCACAAAGCACCAAAGATACCCTTCTCAACATTTGTTCACAATCTCAGTTTGCCCACCAAATTGAGGATGATAAGATGAGCTATGGGCCAATTGAGTACCTAAACAAGAACATAACTTAGTCCAAAATCTCCAGTGAAAATTGTATCTTGATCACTTACAGTATTCTTGGGGCTTCCATGTATCTTTTGAATTGTTTCCATTAATGTTGTTGTCATTCTCTTGCTTTAAATGGATGAGAAAGAGAGAAGAAATGGGCATAGTTTTTCAGTTGATCCACCATTATAATGATGGGATTCTTTCCTTGAGATTTGGTCAGACCTATAATAAAACCGTTAGAACTTCTTCTGAATGTTGACTTGGTATAGCAAATGGTTGTAGGAGAGGGAGCATGATGCTCTCTATAGTTGTTAGTGATCTCTCTTCCAGTAACCATATTTTCACTTTCAATTTTCCTTGCTAGGTTGAAAGCTTACCTTGTGGATTTAGGTTCAAAGAGACACACTTCATCTTTACATGCTTTCTTTTGAAAGTCCCATATAGAGATCCAATAATTTATCCCCTATAATGTCCTTTATCCAAGACTTAGTTTTTGGAATTATTAAATGTGTTTCACAATTATACCTCTTTATTGAAGATTTATCGATGACTAAAGAATGTGTTGCCCTTAAGATCCTCACAATGTGCCATCAATTCATCTATAAAAATGGACCAAGAGACAATAGAATCATTATTTTCATTCACAAAGTCATTAAAGCCATACAAATTGATCATTTTCTAAACATAAGGATGTGATAGTTGCCTTTTGAAAGGTTGGCACTTAGCGTAAATCAAAGAATTGCATCATCTAGAATATCAATGTTATAGGAACTTTACCATCAAACTTCCTCATATCGATCTTTGGAATGAGGTAGTTCCTTGACTTCAAGCTTTAATGATATTGATCTTGGAGTTATGATTTATCATGATTCTCATATTCAATATTTGTGATCTCCAAATGTGATAAAATACTCCCTATATGTGATTAAGTCTCAACACGATTATTCTCTTTATTTTTGTGATTTCATTGGATCTCCATATCCGTTTTAGGGAAAGTACGTAAGGGAATGGTTGCTACGTAATCCATGGATTCATGTATTTCTTCCTTACTTTCATTTATGGATTTTTGTATTTCTTACTTATTTTCACCCATCTTCTTCTTCATTTTATCATCTATTCCATTTTTAAGGTATTCTCGAGAAAGTGATAAATCCACTTGTTTCGATTATACTCTCACTCATTTCATCAAACATGGTTCTTTAATTGAGTTAGTCTATTTTGTCAGTCTTCATTTTCTTTAGACACCATGTTTGAGTTTTTATGAGTACTAATAATATTTCTTGCTAGACCCTTTACCACATGAGAAAATAATAATATTCATCTTTCTCACAAATATTCAGTGACCAAAAATAGATATTCCAAACAAATTTTCATGCCAATTGTAAGTTATATATCTCTAAAATTTAATCCCTTTAAACTTTAAAATTTTAGCCTATAGTACTATTGTATGACCTATTTAAGACTAATTTCACAATGTGAAACTTCACTAAAAGAAGTTATAGCAAAAATGCCAAAATGACATATATAGGACTAGTTTCAAGGAAATCCACAAACTTTATCTTCCATTGGATATATCTCCAAAAGTATAATGAACCAAAACTTGAAATTATTTCCACCTATGCCTTGACATTTCACTTTATTCTCTTCAAAAAAATTATATCTTAAACTTTTCGTGAAAAAATTATAGTGAAAATGACAAAATGTCTTGATTGAAAGAGCAAAAACCTAGGATCATAGGTTTCGATACCGAATTTTATTGTAAATGCCTTAAACATGATAAAAAGTCAATTAATAACAATCCACTTCGAGGGGGGGACCTTCTTATACAATGAATCAATGCACAAGCCAAGATGAGATGATCCTAAAGTTAGGTCTTCTTAGTATATATATAGGAAACAAAGGGTATGATTACAAATAAATGGTCTAGTTGATCACACTAATAAAATGATATAAATATTACTCACTATCTATTGTTTTACATGAGGCTTTTAACATGGGGATTTGGGGGGCATCATGAGGGGGAGGGATCCTTTGGGATCTTGTTGAGCAACAAGAAATCAAGTTTTCTTGGGGTCTTGGTAAAGAAACCAACAACATGGCAGAAATGTACGGGCTTCTATTAGGACTTCATCTAGCCAGAGAACAAGGAATCTCTAGGATCACCATTGTGGGGGACTCTCTCATAACAATTCAATTCCTGGAAAAGGATACAACCTCCAAGGCAAACAAGTTAAATCTCCTCCTGCAAAGAATCATGAGCAGCTTGGAATCCTTTCAACATAAAAGCTTCTATCATATTCTTAGGAGCCAGAATTCAGAGGTAGAAAAACAAGTCAATCAAGCATGTTGTTTGAGAAAGGGACAAAAAGAGATCAACAAGCAAAAGGGATGGAAAACCATTCCATGACTTCACAAATGAAAATGATAAATCTCTCCATGTGTACATGCCATAAAAACATTAGAATCAAGATGGAAAATTATGAATTGATGGTCAAACTCATGGGAATAAATGTGGCCTTGGTTCATTCAATGACAAGCTAATCGACAACAAACTTTTTTGGGAGGTGGCGAAGGACCACATTGCAAGGCACACTTTCCCTTGTACTTTGTTCATGGTGAGTGATCCGAATTGGATCCATGAAGAATAATCAAAACACCATGACTGTATCAAAACTTCGAATTCAAGATCACAGAGCTATCAGGAAGACCTCTGAACAGTGGCAGTTGGCATCCAACGAGGAACGACGAGGACCTAGGTCAAAGTGCGTTGACCGAGGCCCATGGAGACCACGCAGGAGACAAAACTAGCACCTGGGAAGCCCGGATCGGGAAAAGGAGGCAGTTTCTTATGCATGATTAGCGCATCGCTGGGCAAAACCCCTTGAGAATGAGAGGCCCCGAGCGCTCGGTTGCATGGAAGCCGGAAAAACCGTGGGGAAAGCGCTAAGGCAGAAGGCGGAACCCACACTCCAAAACCGACGGTATATATCGGGGGCACCCTTGGGCGGTAAGCGGAATTGGAGAAAAATGAGTGGTTCTACTCAACGGCCGACACGTGGCAAGCGGAGGAGAAAGAAAACCGCCGCTCATCGCGCTAATGGTCAAGCAAGTCAACCGTGTGAAATGAGCGAATGGCGTCGGATCTGGGGCTCCATATCTAACGGCTGAGATCACCCCCGATGAAAGAACCGAATTTGATAGGAGATTGAGCCGCAATGTATAAGGATTTGAGGTCCGATTTCACTGCTGAGGTGGCGAATGAGTCATTTCCCGACGTGACTAAAGAACTGAACCGACGAGGAAGAGCTGGCGCAATTCGCGAGAGGACAAGAGGCCACTCCTTGTGAGTCATTGATGAAGACACAAAGACAGGGAACTCCAAGTGAGTAGCAGCAGGCGACCCGACCAGGGATGGAAGGGGAAACGAGCAGCCATGAGCCAGAGTGGCTTTAAGAAATGAACACACAGAAAACAGAACACCAGAGAGGAAGACGAAAAAAAAAGGTGACGGTGAAGCAAAGAGAAGAAAGACAGAGAGTCGCGCTAACCTGCAGCATAAGGCAGCATCGAGCCATCCCTGAGAGGATCTATCGGGGAACTGAGCACCACATTGGGCTCCTCCCATTAAAGACCAGGGAGGTCAAGAGCTGGTAAGGAAAAGATTCTGTGCACTCTAGCGGCTTTGGAATCCAAGAACCACCCTGCCAAGCAATTCTGTTTCAGGAGACTCAGATTGAGCTCCTCATTATAATTCTCTGCTTTAAAGACACAATAAAATAAGGCCACCACTGAAAGCTGGACCGAAGATGTAGCCCTGGAGGATAGGGTGAACTCCTTATTAATTGTTGTGTTCTTGTATTTGCTTATTGTGTTCCTCTGCTGTTTTCTATTTCCAATGTCTGTGTATTTTGCAATATGATCGATTCGTTGCCTAAAATAACATAGACATGCACCAGCACATGAGTCTGTAATACCTTCATTCATTAATTAATTAACTGAGGTCACTCAAGGGTGATTTTCAGATCAAGTGGTATCAGAGCTCTAGGCTGTTAAGGTTGGACAAGCTTGTGTTGGTTTAGCTGTTAAATGCTAACTAGATCAAAGCTCAAGTTAGGAGAAGGAGAGTTGGTTGAAACTAATCTTGAAATTGAGAGAGTCTATCCTTAGAAGACATTGTCAGAAGAAGGTTTTGTAGGACCAGACCCTTAATTCATTGATAGTTTCCTAGCAATAAATTCCATGGTTGAAGAAATGTATCGGGACTTTAGAAAACATAAAGAGGAAGATTCATCAGGCTTCAAGCAAGACAAAGGAGAAGATGAGTCTCACTTCCATGACCACTCAAAAGGAAAAGGGAAAGAGGAAAGCTTTCTCACACCTCCTAACAACCTTGAACACAAAAAGAAAGCATCTTTGATCAAACTAGATGTTAAATTTGATTTACCTATATATGATGGAGAGTTGAATGCAGAAAAGTTGGACAATTGGATTAGACAAATTGATGTTTATTGCAGAGTGCAGAGTATTGATTCAGACAAGAGCAAGATTCAGCTGGCAAGCCTACGCCTAGGAGGCACTACCTTGGTTTGGTGGGAAGGCAGAACCCAAGCTGACATGAAGAGACATGGTAAGACTATCTCTGTTTGGAGTGAATTTGTTTCTATAATCAAAAAGCAGTTCTATCCATTGGCCTACATGCAACAAGCCATGATGAGTTGGAAAACTCTTCGACAGTTGAAAGGGAAAAGTGTGCAAGGGTACACTCAAGAATTCAAAAAGAGAGCATTGATTCTAGGAATCTCATTAGACTCACCAGAAACTCTTTTGAAGTACATTGGTGGTCTACATAGCTACATGGGGCATACCATCCTCATGTTTAAACCCACTAGTATAGATGAGGTATTTCTACAAGTTACTCATCTAGAAGCTAGAGGAAAGAATGGAAATCCAGAAGTTGGGGGACCATCCCAACCCACTGCAAGCAAGAATAAGGAGAAAAGAAAGCAGAAATGGAAAGCAAGAAAGGCTAACACTGCACATAAGAGAAAAGCTTCATGCACTCACTGTAAAAAGGATGGGCATGATGATGAGCACTGTTGGATTCTGCATCTAGAGCTGAGACCTAAGAATTTCAAGGGCAAAAAGAAGAAGACTGTTGCAGCTATTCAGAAAGATTTGGGGTCAGACTCAGGAGATGAAACAACTATTGCAGCTACAGGTATAAAAGGTTGTCTGCTTTAGAGAATGCTGAAATCAAGAAGCAGGTGCAGGAGTTGCTCGAGAAGGGATTCATCAGGCCTAGCACATAACCATGTGGGTCACCAATCATTTTGGTGAGAAATAAAGATGGCTCATGGAGAATGTGCATTGACTACTGAGCACTAAATACGATAACAATAAAAAATCGTTACCCCCTTCCTCATATAGATGATCTTTTAGATCAATTGAAAGAAGTTTATTTCACCAAGCTAGACTTGCACAGTGGATACCATCAGGTCAGAGTTGCAGAACAAGATGCATGGAAGACTGCTTTCAAAACAAAGCAGGGATTATATGAGTGGCTGGTTATGCCTTTTGGCTTAACTAATGCTCCTGCTACTTTCATGAGATTAATGAATGATGTACTCAAACCTTTTCTTGATGATTTTGTTATTGTGTATCTGGATGACATTTTGATTTTTAGTAAAACATGGGAAGAACACTTAAAGCATGTTAAGAAGACATTAGATGTTTTGAAAATAGAAAAACTTAATGTCCTCAACGCTTGAGTAGTTCTGGATACTTCTGCATAAAATTCTCATCCTCCCATGTGGAATCTTCAGCGGATAAGTTCTTCCACTTGATAAGATACTCTGAAATTGATCGATTTCGTAGCTATCGAGTTCTTGTTTCTGTGACTTCTTCCGATTCCAATATAATTTTTCCTTCCTCGTCAAGTTCTGGCAATATTGTTTGAATTGGGAGCTTGTCGCCTATAACCTTCTTTAAACATGAAACATGGAAAACTGGGTGCAATGGAGAAGCTGCAGGAAGCTCCAATTTGTATGCCATAGTACCAATCTTTTGCAACACCTTGTACGGACCATAATACTTTGGTGATAATTTATTATCCTTCTTAGCTTGCTTTAGGGACATTTGCTTATATGGTTGTAGCCGTAGGAATACCCAATCACCTACATCAAAACTTCTTTCACTGCGATGTTGATCTGCCTGTTGTTTCATTCTATTTTGTGCCAACACGAGGTTATCCTTTAAGAGTTGGAGGACTTGTTGTTGATGTTCGATGTGATGTTCCACTGCCTGAACCTTAGAATTTTCTCTTAAATATGATGTGATGGATGGTGGTTGATACCCATAAAGTGCCATAAATGGGGTCATTTTTGTTGCTGTATGGAAGGAAGTGTTCAGCCAGAGGCACCCATTTGACCCATTGTGTTTGTTTATCAGATACAAAGCAACGAATATATCCTTCCAAACATTTGTTTACTATCTTAGTTTGCCCATCAGATTGAGGATGATAAGATGAGCTATGAGCTAACTGAGTACCAAGACAAGAAAATAATTCTGTCCAAAAATTTCCAGTGAAAATGGGATCTCTGTCACTTACAATAATCTTTGGGTTTCCATGTAGCTTTTGAACTGTTTCCATAAATGCAGTAGAAACTGTACATGCTTTAAATGGATGTGATAATGCACAAAAGTGTGCATACTTGGTAAGTCTGTCAACTACCACCATGATGACACTCTTTCCCTCAGACATGGGTAAACCTGTGATAAAATCCATTGAAACCTCCTCCCAACGTTGGCTTGGAATGGATAAAGGTTGTAATAGACCCGGTGTCTTAATTGTTTCAACTTTATTTTGTTGGCAAACCAAACATTCTGCCACAAACTTTTGAATATCTGATTTAAGGCCATCCCAAAAAAATTCCTTCTTAACCCTGTGGTAAGTTTTTAAAAATCCTGAGTGCCCTCCTAAGGGAGAAGTGTGCAATTCCATAAGAATATTTTGTTTTAGCTGGGAATTCTTACAGAGGTATAAGCGATCTTTGTACCATAACGAATCATTTTGCCAGCTAAATGTATCAGAAGTACTGGAATCTTGTTGTAGCTTTCGAATAAGTGCCCACACTTCTTCGTCATTCTTCCATTCCTCCCTTGCTTCGTTTATCCAATCTGGTTGGATAATAGAAATGGCACACAACAATGCTTCCACATCCTCATCCTTTCTTGAGAGTGCATCTGCCACCACATTTTGCTTCCCTTTTTTGTAGATGATTTCAAAGTCATAACCCAACATCTTTGTGACCCACTTTTGTTGCTCTTCAGAGGATAATCTTTGTTCTAAAAAGTATTTAAGGCTATCATGATCCGTTTTTACCTTGAAGTGTCTTCCCATTAGGTAGGGTCGCCATTTCTTAAGTGCATGGAGTATTGCCAACATTTCCTTTTCATAAATAGTTTTGCTTAAAAACTTTCCCTTGATTGGACGACTTTCAAAAGCAATGGGTCTTTCATCTTGCATTAGAACAACACCAATTCCATTTCCTGAAGCATCACATTCCACAATAAAGGTTTTTGTGAAGTCCGGTGTAGCTAAGACCGGTGCTTGGCACATTGCCTCTTTAAGATGTTCAAAGGCCTTTGTTGCTTCCGGAGTCCATGAAAATGAATCTTTCTTCAATAATGTTGTTAGAGGTGCTGCTATTCTCCCATAATTCTTAACAAACTTGCGATAATACCCTGTCAACCCAAGAAATCCTCGCAGATGCTTTATGGATGTGGGGATTTTCCATTCCTTAATGGCTTTAATTTTGCTAGGGTCTACCTTAACTCCTTCATGAGATACAATATGACCCAAATATTCCACCTCTTGGACTCCAAAGAAACATTTGGATCTTTTTGCATATAATTGTTTCTCCTCCAATAGTTGTAGCACCCTGTCAACATGTTCAACATGATCCTTCCAAGACTTGCTGTAGATTAGTATATCATCAAAAAATACTAACACAAATTTTCTAAGGAATGGTTTGAAAATTGAATTCATCAAACCTTGAAATGTTGAAGGTGCATTGGTAAGGCCAAAAGGCATGACCAAAAATTCATAATGACCCTCATGAGTTCTAAATGCCGTTTTCGGAATGTCTTCAATCTTCATTCCGATTTGATGATATCCCGAACGAAGATCCAACTTGGTGAAGTAAATTGATCCATGCAATTCATCCAGTAATTCATCAATGACAGGAATGGGGAACTTATCTTTAATAGTGAGCTTGTTGAGCCCCCTATAATCCGGACACATGCTCCATGATCCATCCTTCTTGTGCACCAATACTACTGGAGCTGAGAAAGAACTTTGACTCGGTTGAATTATACCAACCTCTAGCATTTCTGCAACCATATGTTCAATTTCACTTTTTTGGACATAGGGATATCTGTATGGCCTGATGTTTGGAGGAACACTTCCTGGAATCAGATGAATAGCATGATCATGATAACGCATAGGTGGGAGACCTTTGGGAGTCTCAAATACCTTGGAATGATTGTCCAAGACTTTTTGGAGATCTGGAGAAATAGATGATTCCAATGTGGAAAAATCTAGCGAACATAATTGTGCAAATACACCTCTTTGCTCCTTTTTTAGAAGCTTAGTCATGCCATTAGAGGTGATTATCTTTCCTGGTTTCCCTGCAATACCCCTTAATTCACTTCCTTTCCTTCCGTAGAAAATTTGATGAAAAGTTCTTGAAAATTAAAAGCTATTGTACCCAAGGATTGTAGCCATTGGACTCCTAGTACAACATCAACACCTCCCATTGGAATGGAAAGCATTGGGCTAGTCAATACATATTCTCCCATGGATAGCTTGATATTATGGCACTTTCCAGAGCAATTTATTGTTCCTCCATTTGCAATCATCACTTGACACTCTGGTGCTGGATATAGGAAGCAATTCAATTCTTTTGCTACCCTGCAATGAATAAAATTGTGGGTGCTTCCTTAATCAATCAACACTATTACCTTTTTCTTCTTGATTTGTCCTTCTATCTTGATGGTTTGAGGAGTGGTAATTCCCGCCAATGCATTACAAGATATGGTCAGATTTATTTGTTCTTCATCTAGGCTTTGTTCCTGGAGTATATCCTCTTCTTTTGACCTTTCTTGCTCCTTTTCTTCTTCCTCTTCACAATCTATGTATAATAATTTCTTCTTAGCACACTTATGACCTTTTGTGTATTTGCTATCACAATCGTAACAAAGCCCTTTTACTCTTTTTTCTTCCAATTGTTGTGGTGTCAACCTTGTAGGTTGTGGAAGATTAGGGGCAACAACACTTCCGTCTTTATAGTTGTGAGTGGTATGCTTCCTAGTTGCCATAATTTTGCTTTCCATTTTTCTTGCTAACCTGAATGCCTTCTCTAATGAATCAGGTTCCCAAAGGCGGACATCATGTTGGATATTATCCTTTAAATAACCTATGAACACATCAATCCTATGCTGCTCTGGAATATCTTTTACCCTTATGTTCAATTTTTGGAACTCCTCAATGTGCTCCATTATTGAACCCTTTTGTTTGAGACTTATCAATTGGCTAAAAAAAGTGTTGCTTTTTGTATCCTCATAATGTGCTATCAATTCTTCCGTAAAAATTGCCCAAGTGATAAATTGCTTACGAGAACAAAGCCATTGATACCGTACAAACTGATTTGGTTCCAAATATACAGTTGCCATACGTACCTTTTGTGCATTTTGCACATTATTGAGATCGAAGAATTGCTCCATCTGTAATATCCATGTGGCGGGATCCTTGCCATCAAACTTCCTCATATCGATTTTTGGAATATGGTGATTCGTCAATCCAACATTAGCATCTATGAAATCATGATTAACATTTCTTTTGTTCTCATCATGAGTTTCCTTTACTACCTTTTCACCATTAGTAAGTATTTCTTGTAGAAAATTTGTCAAATCTGTCTTCAAATTTGCCATGCCTGTCTTCAAATTTGTGTTCAAATCCATATTCAAATTGTCCATCTTAGCTTCCATGCCATTCATCTTAGCTTCCACGCCATTTATCTTAGCTTCTGTTAACTTTTGTGACCGTGACATTTGTTGCACTTGTTCTTGTAATTTTGATATATCATGTAGCATTTCTTCCTCTTCTTCATGAGTCATGCTAGAGCTTTCAGGTTCCTTACTAGGTGTTTGCATTTTTTTTCCTTGGGGCATCAGTTATCGATAATAATTCTTTACTATGCCCTTTGAATTCCGTTAAACCAAGCTTACACAAAAATTTTAAAAAAACTACACACCTTTTTTCACTTTATAGAAGGCTGATATTGAATCTGATGTATCTCTGTAATTTCAGATCATCCAGTTCTGAAATTGCGACCTGTAGTAGCCTTCTATGTCCTCTTTCCAATGCCACAAGTCTGACCCAAATTGGATTCTCCAAGGAAGAGTTATGTGAAATCTCCCACAGTGACTTGCTTTTAGACTAGTTCAGTAGAGCGAACTTGTACGACGTGCCACGAGTCACTGTTTCAACCTTGTGATCTAAAACACACATACAAGAAACTACAGTCCGTCCTCTTTCTGTACCTCCTTACGAAATTTCAATCCGATCCACAGAGAGAAAGTTATGACGATTTTCCCCAGGTCACCTGTTTTGAATGTAATTCAGGAGTCTGCAAAAAGACCAACTTCCTCAGATCATATCTCCGCAAATGTTGCGCGAAATGCTCTGAAATTCAGACCCAAGGTTCAGAACGATTTCTTCTCAAATGGGTTTTTTTGCGACTTCTGAAACGTCACAGAAAAAAAGTTATAGCGAAAATGCCACGATGACCTGTTTGGAGCAGCGAAACCCTAGAATCCAAAGCTCTGATACCAAATGTTATGAAACCAGCTCAAGAAAAGATAGAAAAGATAGATCAACGCCTTAGAATTCAGCCTCTTCAAGGGGGCAACCTCTTTTACATTACATAAATGAACAATTCTTGGATGATTCAAATGACAAAACCTCCTTTCTATATATAGGAGTCTAAGGAGTCACAATATAATCCAGCCGACTTAACAATAATAATATAAAGCCACAAAAATAACAATAGAGGGATTCTATGGGGCACAGAAATAACAATATGGGAGTAATAGGGGCACAACAATAGTAATGGGGTAATCACTAGTATTATAGGGACCCAACAGATTATCAACCACTTCAATACCTACACTCCCAAACTAAGTTGCAACAATGAAACTATAGATGGATGGGTTTCCTACAATAGTTTCATTTAGTCATCAGACATAAAAAGGGCATACATAATAAAGTTGCTGACATGTTATCTAGACCCATTATAAATGTATCTACTATACTTAAGCATAATTTTGTGTTACACGAAAGTTACATTGAACAATATGCTCAAGACATAGACTTTAAAGATGTATATGCAACTTTAAGTCAAGGCAAAAGAGTAGAAGAATTGGATTATCATGTAAAGGACTGACTCTTATACCATTGTGGGAAACTCTGCATTCCACAAACTGAGAGAGTAAAGATAATTAGAGAAGCACACACTTCTTTGATATCAGGTCACTTTGGGGTAAGTAAAACAGTTGCACAACTGCAAAGATTTTGTTATTGGCCAAAAATGAATGAGACAGTTTCTAGATATGTAAGAGGGTGTACTATGTGTGCTAAAAGCAAGCCCAGCAATAGAAAACTAGGTTTGTACACTCCATTACCAGTTCCTTCTCACCCTTGGGAAAGTGTTTCCATGGATTTTGTTGGAGGACTGCCTAAATCTAGGAAAGGTCATGATTATCTATATGTTGTTGTGGATAGGTTTAGCAAAATGTGTATTTTGATACCTTGTAATAAACAGATTACAGCTGAACAAACTGCAAAATTGTTCTTTGAACATGTATGGGTTCATTTTGGACTACCCACTTCCATTGTATCTGACCGAGACACCCGATTTGTGGGGAAGTTTTGGTCAAGTCTGTGGGAACTGATGGACACCAAACTAAAGAGAAACACAGCTTTTCATCCAAAAACTGATGGCCAGATAGAAGTAGTTAACATGACAGTGATCCAGTTACTCAGAGGATATTGCAGCAAACATCCTAAGCTTTGGGATGAACATTTGTGTTATGTGCAACATGCTTACAACAGAGCAAAACATTCTTCTACACAGATCTCCTTTTGAGACTTGTTTTGGTTTCACACCAAGGTCTCCTTTGGATTTTGTCTTTGGTAAAGATACCACAGTTGATGGACACAGTGATGTGGACAAGGAAACTAGGTTCATTGAACAAATCCAGGAGATCCACCAGGCAGTACAGGAATAGCTAGAAAAGAGCCAAGCCAAATACAAGGCAAGGCATGACAAACATCGGATGGAGCATAATTTTCAAGTTGGTGACCAATTCTGGGTGTACATCAGCATAGACAGACTGCATGGTGAAGGTAAAAAGCTAAAGCCCATCAGGTATGGACCTTTTAGGATACTTGAGAAGATTGGTGAGAATGTTTTTCGCCTTGATCTGCCAGCTTACATGCACATCTACTCAGTTGTAAATGCAGATTGCTTGAGATTGTTTGGACCCTCACTGATTGAGGATCCCGAAGAGCAGAGTCAATTGCCTTCTATTGATGACCTGCTACCTGAATATCTTAATGAATTACAGGAAGACACAGTTTTGGACAGGAGGTGAGGATGACGCGCAAGGGAGATGTTGAGTACCTCAGAATTGGGCTCAAGGGTTCAAAGCCGAGCAGTTCAAAGTGGATAGAGATTGGACAAGTGAGACAATTGTACCCTCACTTAGTCGATGCTTGAAAACCAAATTTTGGTGGTCCAAAAGCTTTTTCAGTGGGAAGGCCGTGATCCGAATTGGATCAATGAAGAATAATCAAAACACCATGACTGTATCAAAACTTTGAATTCAAGAGCACAGAGTGATCAGGAAGACCTCTGAACAGTGGCAGTTGGCAGCCAGTGAGGAATGACGAGGACCTCGGTCAAAGCGCGTTGACCGAGGCCCATGGAGACCGCGCAGGAGACAAAACTAGCACCTGGGAAGCCCGGATCGGGAAAAGGAGGCAGTTTCTGATGCACGATTAGCGCATTGCTGGGCAGAACCCCTCGAGAAGGAGAGGCCCCAGGTGCTTGGTCGCATGGAAGCCACGAAAACCATGGGGAAAGCGCTAAGGCAGAAGGCGGGACCCGCGCTCCAAGACCAGCGGTATATATCGGGGGCACCCTTGGGCGGTAAGTGGAATTGGAGAAAAATGAGCGATTCCACTCAGCGCCCGACGCGTGGCAGGCAGAGGAGAGAGAAAACCGCCACTCATCGTGCGCTAATGGTCGAGCAAGTCAACCGCACGAAATAAGCGAATGGCGTCGGATCTGGGGCTCCATATCTAACGACTGAGATCACGCCTGATGAAAGAATCGGATTTGACAGGGGATTGAGCCGCGATGTATAAGGATTTGAGGTCTTATTTGACCGTTGAGGTGGCGGACAAGTCATTTCCCGACGTAACCAAAGAACTGAACCGACGAGGAAGAGCTGGCACAGTTCGCGAGAGGACAAGTGGCCACTCCTTGTGAGCCGTTGATGAAGACGCAGAGACGGAGAACTCCAAGCGAGCAGCAGCAGGCGACCCTACAGGGGACGGAAGGGGAAACGAGTAGTCATGAGCCAGAGTGGCTTTAAGCCATGAACACATAGAAAATAGAACACCCAAAAAAAAAAAAGAGACGGTGAAGACAAAGAGCCAAGCTAACCTGCAGCATAAGACAACATCGAGCCATCCCTAAGAGGATCTGTCTGGGAACTGAGCACCACATTGGGCTCCTCCCATTAAAGACCAGAGAGGTCAAGAACTGGTAAGGAAAAGAGTCTGTGCACTCTAGCGGCTTTGGAATCCAAGAACCACCCTGCCAAGCAATTCTGTTTCAGGAGACTCAGATTGAGCTCCTCATTGTAATTATCTGCTTTGAAGACACAATAAAAGAAGGCCACCATTGAAATCTGGACCGGAGATGTAGCCCTGGAAGATAGGGTGAACTCCTTATTAATTGTTGTGTTATTGTATTTGCTTACTGTGTTCCTCTGTTGTTTTCTATTTCCAATGTCTGTGTATTTTGTTGATCCGTATTTAAGCAGGAACGCAATAGATTACAGAGATAACCATAAATACAGAGATGCGATAACCATAAAAACAGAGATGCAACAGAAATAATAATATGCGATAACCATAAAAACAGAGATGCCGCAGAAATAATACTTCATTTAATTAATGGAGAATACTGAAATATGCTTACAAATAGAAATAACCCAGCTAGGGCGATGGTAGCTTATCTCTGAGAAGAGATGTGTCGGCTACATGCCTCTGAACTGTTTCGAACTATCTTTACAATGAGGCTCGAAGGCCTATTTATTATTGAGAAACAATGGAAAACCCTTAACATTCCAAAACCTAACCCTAGAAGATGAAAACGCCAAACTATGGGCCCCGTTTGGGTAAATTGGTACATCAACTTCCCGGGGTCGTAACTTTGGCATACGATCTCCGTTTTACGCGCATGATAGCCCGTTGAAAAGATCTTTCTGAGGACTATGACGCAAACAACGATTTTTTATCTAAAAAATCGCAGGTTGCGGGATTTCCCAAAAAACGTCGTTTAGGGCCTCAAAACGGCTCCGGAAGTTTAGGACCCGAAAACTGCTAAAAATAGTAAATTGTGCTATAATTAAGGAAACTGAAAATGTCAAGAGGGACAATGGTGGGGGTCTAGGTGGACTTGGCAGGTGGCCACCAATATCCACCTGGATCATTCCTCCCCCCTTAGGAAGCAATGGTCCCCATTGCGTTGAGTTCCTCCATGAGATGGGGAAACTTTTGCTGAACTTGGTCCCTGGTGAGCCACTTGCCATTGTGAAGGAGTTGGCCTGCTTTGACAACTCGATACAGTTGAATATTCTGTCGGCGAGTATTCTTGATCTGTGTGTCCATGATTCGATCAGTTGCAGCTTGTTCCATGCAATCTGGATTTAATTCTGTGGGGGTGAGTTGTTCTGCAATGTCGGATGTATCTAGCAATGGTGGAAAGTATGGCCGAAGGCGGTCCACATTGAACACTGGGTGCAGGCCAAGGAATGGGGGAATGCTGAGTTCAAATGCATTGTCTCCCACAGCCTTAGTAATGGTGTAGGGACCATATCGGAGTGGTCTTAGTTTCCGATAGGCTCCAGTAAGGCGTTCCTTTTGTAAATGCAACCAGACTTTGTCACCCACCTGAAACTTGTGTGGTACCCCTCCAGGTAACGAGAAGTTGTTCCTGTGTTCTGTCATGACTGTATCCCTCTGTTGCTGCTGCTGTGTGGAGGAACCCTTCGCGGGGGTCATGGATGTAGCAACGATCTTCCCCTTACTTTGGGAACGAACCAGACAGAAAATAAATTTCCTAGTCTGTGAGATGAGCTTGCTGCCTTTCTTAGCAGTGATCAAAGAGGTGGCGGTAGGTGGGGCTACCTCTGGTATCCTGTATAATGAATTATCCAAAGAAATGATGACAGCGCGAGGCCTTGACTCATACACAGCATGTCGCCTCCACAAGTATGGCTGGCCTAATAGTACATCACAAACATCCAGAGGTGTAACATCACACAATACCTCGTCTGTGAAGGGCTTGATGCTGTAGGGAAGGCGGCACTGCTGGCGAACTTTGAGATCTCGTCCTTCGTGAAGCCAACCGATAGTGTACGGCTGTGGGTGTGGTGTAGTTGGTAGGCCCAACCTCTTCACGACCTCTGCTGAAATGAGGTTCTTTTGGCTGCCACTGTCGACAATGAATTGCAGCGGCGAACCCTTCACCCACATCTGTGAGTGGAAAAGACGTTCCCCCTCCTCTGGATCTTCGGGCTCATTTTTCTGGATCTTGGCAGTAGCAACAGTGGCGCTGGGATCCGCATCAATAATCTGCTTCCCTTTATCATTCCCCTTGTCGGGTTCTGACTCAGAGTCGGAACATGCATCTGATTCGGAAGCCTTCAACTCGGCCACCAGCGACTGCTTGGTCCGACACTCACTTGTGTTATGAGTGGGACTCTTGTGGAACTCACACCACTTTCCTGTGTCCTTCTTCGGCTTCGTGGTGTTGTTCTTTTCTTGCAGCTTCGACGGGTTGTCTTGGGTCACCCCGCCTTGGCTTTGTCCTTTGGGCTTTAGATTTGCAGATCCAAAGTCTCGCTTCTTCTGTTTGAACTTTTGCTCGATTTTGACAGCGTATCGGTATGCTGTGCCGAGTGAGGAGATGTTCAAGAACTCCATCTCTTCCTGGATGTATCTGTGTAGGCAGCCGCGGTATTTGAGTACCAGATGCAGCTCAGAATCTTTGATACCAACTGTGTGCGAAGGGTATGAAAAATGTTTGTGAACTCCGGCACATCTTGGTCTCGTCCCTGCCGCAGTGTGGTCCATTTGATGTATTTGTCCTCATAGCTTCCGACGGGGTAGTACTGCTCCTTGATGGCATCCCTGAAGTCATTCCAAGTGGGTGCGGTTGAAAATAGTGAGCCTGTACTTTCATCCTTCTGCTCGCAATAGGTTTCCCACCAGTCCTTGACGTGGGGGGCTGCTTTGAGAAGAGCGAAAACAATCTTCTCCCGACTTGAAAATTCGTGAACAGAAAAATACCCATCTAGCGGATTTAACCATTTATCTACGGCATCTGCGTCTATTTGACCCTCGAAGATGGGGATTTCAAAATTAACCTGTACCTTAAACGGTGTGGCGTTTCCAGAGTAGCTGTTGGAAGCCGATGCGTCGCCTCTGGGTAGCCGCTGAAGGATCTGCGCAAAGCTATCCATCATCGCGTTCCTTTGCCGCTCGAGCGCTTCTTCGAGCAAGATTTTGATAGGATCTCCTGCCCCCTCGTCTTTCTTCTCATCCGCCATGGGAGGACGTCGAGATTTGCGAGGCTGGTCTTGCAAAGGTTCGACCAGTTCAAGCCCTAACTCCTTATATCCCGACCTCGTTGGGGACATGCAAAGAAAAACAGAGAAAAAGCAGACCGCTCTGATACCACTGATCCGGATTTAAGTAGGAACGCAATAGATTACAGAGATAACCATAAATACAGAGATGCGATAACCATAAAAACAGAGATGCAACAGAAATAATAATATGCGATAACCATAAAAACAGAGATGCCGCGGAAATAATACTTCATTTAATTAATGGAGAATACTGAAATATGCTTACAAATAGAAATAACCCAGCTAGGGCGATGGTAGCTTATCTCTGAGAAGAGATGTGTCGGCTACATGCCTCTGAACTGTTTCGAACTGTCTTTACAATGAGGCTCGAAGGCCTATTTATTATTGAGAAACAATGGAAAACCCTTAACATTCCAAAACCTAACCCTAGAAGATGAAAACGCCAAACTATGGGCCCCGTTTGGGTAAATTGGTACATCAACTTCCCGGGGTCGTAACTTTGGCATACGATCTCCGTTTTACGCGCATGATAGCCCGTTGAAAAGATCTTTCTGAGGACTATGACGCAAACAACGATTTTTTATCTAAAAAATTGCAGGTTGCGGGATTTCCCAAAAAACGTCGTTTAAGGCCTCAAAACGGCTCCGGAAGTTTAGGACCCGAAAACTGCTAAAAATAGTAAATTGTGCTATAATTAAGGAAACTGAAAATGTCAAGAGGGACAATGGTGGGGGTCTAGGTGGACTTGGCAGGTGGCCACCAATATCCACCTGGATCATTCCTCCCCCCTTAGGAAGCAATGGTCCCCATTGCGTTGAGTTCCTCCATGAGATGGGGAAACTTTTGCTGAACTTGGTCCCTGGTGAGCCACTTGCCATTGTGAAGGAGTTGGCCTGCTTTGAAAACTCGATACAGTTGAATATTCTGTCGGCGAGTATTCTTGATCTGTGTGTCCATGATTCGATCAGTTGCAGCTTGTTCCATGCAATCTGGATTTAATTCTGTGGGGGTGAGCTGTTCTGCAATGTCGGATGTATCTAGCAATGGTGGAAAGTATGGCCGAAGGCGGTCCACATTGAACACTGGGTGCAGGCCAAGGAATGGGGGAATGCTGAGTTCAAATGCATTGTCTCCCACAGCCTTAGTAATGGTGTAGGGACCATATCGGAGTGGTCTTAGTTTCCGATAGGCTCCAGTAAGGCGTTCCTTTTGTAAATGCAACCAGACTTTGTCACCCACCTGAAACTTGTGTGGTACCCCTCCAGGTAACGAGAAGTTGTTCCTGTGTTCTGTCATGACTGTATCCCTCTGTTGCTGCTGCTGTGTGGAGGAACCCTTCGCGGGGGTCATGGATGTAGCAACGATCTTCCCCTTACTTTGGGAACGAACCAGACAGAAAATAAATTTCCTAGTCTGTGAGATGAGCTTGTTGCCTTTCTTAGCAGTGATCAAAGAGGTGGCGGTAGGTGGGGCTACCTCTGGTATCCTGTATAATGAATTATCCAAAGAAATGATGACAGCGCGAGGCCTTGACTCATACACAGCATGTCGCCTCCACAAGTATGGCTGGCCTAATAGTACATCACAAACATCCAGAGGTGTAACATCACACAATACCTCGTCTGTGAAGGGCTTGATGCTGTAGGGAAGGCGGCACTGCTGGCGAACTTTGAGATCTCGTCCTTCGTGAAGCCAACCGATAGTGTACGGCTGTGGGTGTGGTGTAGTTGGTAGGCCCAACCGCTTCACGACCTCTGCTGAAATGAGGTTCTTTTGGCTGCCACTGTCGACAATGAATTGCAGCGGCGAACCCTTCACCCACATCTGTGAGTGGAAAAGACGTTCCCCCTCCTCTGGATCTTCGGGCTCATTTTTCTGGATCTTGGCAGTAGCAACAGTGGCGCTGGGATCCGCATCAATAATCTGCTTCCCTTTGTCATTCCCCTTGTCGGGTTCTGACTCAGAGTCGGAACATGCATCTGATTCGGAAGCCTTCAACTCGGCCACCAGCGACTGCTTGGTCCGACACTCACTTGTGTTATGAGTGGGACTCTTGTGGAACTCACACCACTTTCATGTGTCCTTCTTCGGCTTCGTGGTGTTGTTCTTTTCTTGCAGCTTCGACGGGTTGTCTTGGGTCACCCCGCCTTGGCTTTGTCCTTTGGGCTTTAGATTTGCAGATCCAAAGTCTCGCTTCTTCTGTTTGAACTTTTGCTCGATTTTGACAGCGTATCGGTATGCTGTGCCGAGTGAGGAGATGTTCAAGAACTCCATCTCTTCCTGGATGTATCTGTGTAGGCAGCCGCGGTATTTGAGTACCAGATGCAGCTCAGAATCTTTGATACCCAACTGTGTGCGAAGGGTATGAAAAATGTTTGTGAACTCCGGCACATCTTGGTCTCGTCCCTGCCGCAGTGTGGTCCATTTGATGTATTTGTCCTCATAGCTTCCGACGGGGTAGTACTGCTCCTTGATGGCATCCCGGAAGTCATTCCAAGTGGGTGCGGTTGAAAATAGTGAGCCTGTACTTTCATCCTTCTGCTCGCAATAGGTTTCCCACCAGTCCTTGACGTGGGGGGCTGCTTTGAGAAGAGCGAAAACAATCTTCTCCCGACTTGAAAATTCGTGAACAGAAAAATACCCATCTAGCAGATTTAACCATTTATCTACGGCATCTGCGTCTATTTGACCCTCGAAGATGGGGATTTCAAAATTAACCTGTACCTTAAACGGTGTGGCGTTTCCAGAGTAGCTGTTGGAAGCCGATGCGTCGCCTCTGGGTAGCCGCTGAAGGATCTGCGCAAAGTTATCCATCATCGCGTTCCTTTGCCGCTCGAGCGCTTCTTCGAGCAAGATTTTGATAGGATCTCCTGCCCCCTCGTCTTTCTTCTCATCCGCCATGGGAGGACGTCGAGATTTGCGAGGCTGGTCTTGCAAAGGTTCGACCAGTTCAAGCCCTAACTCCTTATATCCCGACCTCGTTGGGGACATGCAAAGAAAAACAGAGAAAAAGCAGACCGCTCTGATACCACTGATCCGGATTTAAGCAGGAACGCAATAGATTACAGAGATAACCATAAATACAGAGATGCGATAACCATAAAAACAGAGATGCAACAGAAATAATAATATGCGATAACCATAAAAACAGAGATGCCGTGGAAATAATACTTCATTTAATTAATGGAGAATACTGAAATATGCTTACAAATAGAAATAACCCAGCTAGGGCGATGGTAGCTTATCTCTGAGAAGAGATGTGTCGGCTACATGCCTCTGAACTGTTTCGAACTGTCTTTACAATGAGGCTCGAAGGCCTATTTATTATTGAGAAACAATGGAAAACCCTTAACATTCCAAAACCTAACCCTAGAAGATGAAAACACCAAACTATGGGCCCCGTTTGGGTAAATTGGTACATCAACTTCCCGGGGTCGTAACTTTGGCATACGATCTCCGTTTTACGCGCATGATAGCCCGTTGAAAAGATCTTTCTGAGGACTATGACGCAAACAACGATTTTTGCGGGATTTCCCAAAAAACGTCGTTTAGGGCCTCAAAACGGCTCCGGAAGTTTAGGACCCGAAAACTGCTAAAAATAGTAAATTGTGCTATAATTAAGGAAACTGAAAATGTCAAGAGGGACAATGGTGGGGGTCTAGGTGGACTTGGCAGGTGGCCACCAATATCCACCTGGATCATTTGCAATCTGATCGATGTGTTGCCTAAAATAACATAGACACACACCAGCACATGAGTCTGTAATACCTTCATTCATTAATTAATTAACTGAGGTCACTCAAGGGTGATTTTCAGATCAGTGAGTCTGTGCGGTAAGATCTTGTTCATAAATTCCCACTATGTGCAATACAATCACTCCGACTTGAAGAGTAAATCACTCGCACTAAAGGAAAGGATGGTGCTCGTGCGGGAGGGACAAAGATTGTTTCAAGCATTCATGGAGGAAAGTAATGGGTTAGATATGGTTTCTATCTATTTAAAGGAGAATGTAGACCATTGCAATTATGTAGAAGTCAGGCTTTCCTTACTCTCTCCCCAAAAGTCCCCATTGAGTCTACGAACTTTGGCTGAGAAATTAGTAAAAAAAACTCGTCTTGGCTGGGACTGATTTCTTGATTTTTGAGCTCTACCCATTGAGTCTTGGCATAGAGCAATGGATTAGATATGGTTTCTATATATGTAAAGGAGAATGCAAACCATTGCAATAGTGTAGAATTCAAGCTTTGCTTCCTCTCTCCCTAGGAATCCCCCTTGAGTCTACAAACATTGGATGAGAAATTAGTAACGAGGATCATTTTGGCTAGGCTTGATTTCTCAATTTTTGAGTTTTGCCCTCTAAGTCTTGGCATCCATAGAAAGTATCTCCGACCTTATTTTAAATTGTTGAAACTTCCTATGGTAACTGTAAAGTGTTGGGGCATTTCAATCAATAAGTAGACCAATAGATCGTGGCTCTGCAAGGTGACTGGCGTGCTTGCATTGCCTTCGCAATTGGGGTAGAAATTGGTGAATTGCCTCTTATATTCTTTGGATAAAACTTAAGTATTTCTTTGGTATTCCTTTGTGACTATTGGTGTTCATCTTTTGTCTCAATTGGTTTGCAATCTTTAGGGATTTGGGATAGTCTTGACCAACGATAAGGGTTAGAAATGGAGAATATCAATTTGCAAGGCCACGATGGACAACATTGGCCACAAAGATGGAGGAGAGATATCCTCTAAGTTCCCTCTTTGTCCTTGTCCCCCTGTTAGAAAGAACAATGGTTGTCATTTCCTTCTGCAACTTCTCCTTCAACGCTCCCTCTAGGTAGTAGAACAATTTGAAAAACTGCAGGACTTTCAAAATCAGATCGATCATCAAAATGATGAAATAGATGCCCTACATAAGCAATTGGAGAACCTCCCTCTAGGAAGCCCATCATCAAGACAACATATTACATATGGAAATGCAAGTGCAGATCAGACAAACATAATGTGAGTGGATGTTAGGGTCACAGAGCACCAAGAGAGATGGAGGTGTTTAAAGACACTGTTGTTTTGTTCTGAGTGGCCACTGAGACAATTTAACATTGATTTTTCTAACCTTTAAATAGACTTCATTGGGGATGAATACCATGGGAAAAACCATGGATGCCCATAAACCTGGAGCCCAAAACCACGAGTAACTTGACCGAGTCAAGTTTATGAAATCCACCCTAACAATCTCCCTCTTAAACTTGACTCCAAGAGATTGACCTGGTCCCATTCATTTTTGTTGAAGTCCCTATAAAAAAGTTTCCATCTACCAAATTACATGGGCCATTGTATCCGCTAGTTATCTAGGATACCCTTTTATGTACATGGTTCATCAACCATCTCATTTGAGTTTTCACATCCCCCCTCAAGCAAGGATAACAATACACTTGCCACCCTGGTACTTCTCTAAGTGGTCCCTTCCACATCTTGATGACTCCATGCACCACTTGCACTACATGTATGCCCAAGCAAGCTCTCACGACTTTATAACTATGTGTACTCTCGCGCAAGAACATAGGTCTTACAACTCCTAGGGGAATATACCTGCATATGATAAGATTTCACAATTTAGACCAAATCCCTTAAGGTGTTCACACTTTACACACTAGCTCCTTCACTAGACATTAGCACCATTTACTCCATGTCTAGACTTTTCATACATACTACCATTCTCTCAATTTCTTTATCTATCCTAATCCATACCTTTACTTTCAAATCCATCCATTATTCAACAATCGCATAAATTATTAGCCAATTCCATCTACTAAAGCTCATGGGCTCGTGGCCTTCTTGATCATGCCAAAACCTCGACCATTAACAAATTTCATGTGATTACTATAACACTTGTAAACAAAAACACACACCTTTACTTTCAAATCCATCCATTATTCAACAATCGCATCAACTGTCAGCCAATTCCATCTACTAAAGCTCATGGGCTCATGGCCTTCTTGATCATGCCAAAACCTCAACCATTAACAAATTTGTTGTGATTACAATAACACTCTCATATCTTGTTATGTTGTAGACCAAAAAAAACACATAATTTACTTATATTGGCCCTTTGCAAAAGACGTAGTCTAAAAATTAATTATGCTTTTTTGCCTTAAAAGTTATGGAAATTCCAACCATATTTTGAAAAAATCGGGGAGGAATTTTTGTAAATCCAAGTAAACGCTCCATGGCCCGACTGTAGGTTTTTTTTGAAAGGTCGCATGGTATTACACTGTCTAGATTTTATTAATGACTAAGTTTGGGTTGCTCGTTCTATAAATTTTGTTTCCTTCGAATTTCCTTGCTCACAACTTTAGTCAAAATTCATAATTTTAGGTGCTTTAAACCTTTTTTGGATGGCATGCCATTTCCACCATCAAAAACATGATTAAAACACTACATCTACAAGACTTTTTGAAATTTTTTTGCCACAATTTTAAAGCTCTAGGCAAGCAATTCCTCCACCTCCATAAATGAGTCCTTGCATCATCATTTTTTCTCATCTTGAGCAACTGCACACACCAGCGGCTTGTCGCTAGTGCAGTCCTTTTAACATGCTCCTGATCATGGTCTCTTAACTCGACAACTTGTCTGCGTTGCATCCCATATACTCAGGGACTACCCCGCCTCTTTTGTTCGCAGGCGGAAGATTTTCTCCACACTGACTGCAACCAGCATTTCGGCCACTCCAAGCTCCATCCCATCAGCTATCGCATTCAACCGCTAACCCGACATTTGGACTTCAACGCCCTGTCTGGCATCTCCTCTGTCGACTCGTTCTGGCAGGGTATTTTGGGTTGCCACGTGTTCCTCTGACTCGCATTTTCACGATCGAGATTATGGCCACTGCTATGGAGCAACACTTTCTCCTAGCTGGGATCACCTTCGAACTGCACTCACGCAAACAACAGTCATGGCTTATGTTAATTTATTCTCGGCTTTTGCATTTTTTTTACATCATTCTTTATATCATTGCATATCTGCCTCCACTATTTTTTCTCTTTCACCATCTTGATCAGCAAAAACCTCATCTCGATCTGCCCCTGATCTCCTTGTCCAGGACCCAACAGGACGAGATTGAAAATTCTCGACTTCTGACACTTTTTTTATCCAAAGAACACTGTCAGTGCAAACACTGAGTAGCTCCTCGAGGTTCACATCTTTCCCTTGTTGCGACAACCTCCTGACCTTGATCTCCAACACGAGTTTGCAGGTCATCCAGGGCCTTGCCGCAGACCACACATCGGCCTCTCCCTTTCTCACTGGTCTGAGCCACCAAAAATTCCTTCGCTAGCTTCTCTTCTTCACATATTCTAAATCTCATGGATTCGTTGATCCATATCCTCGTCGACCAATTCCTCGATGGTTGTAGCAATGCGATCCATTATCCTCTTTCACAAACTCCTTGACTGCATCGAGCGACACGTCTATAGCGGGCAAGCAAGGATTCACAACCGTTTTCCCTGGAGGACCAGCAATGGTGGTCTCTACATAGCAGCCAAGAGCCAACCCGCTGCAAACCAGCTGCCTTCTGCCAAATCACCACCACACCAGATCGACTTCTTGGACAGACCACTTCACAGGCCATCATCACATTACACGCTGCCATTCCCTTCGGCTTTGATATTCACTGACTCTCGCATTTACCACTTTGATATTAGAAGTTACGATCACAAAGAAGGGTAGTGTTTAAAACATAGTTACCCAGTTCGAATTCTAAAAGACTTTGATATAAGAGGATCACACATAATGGTAGTGTTTGAAGTATAGTTATTCATTGAATAGAAAAAATTTCATCGGAATTTTTTTTATATTGTATTGAATTTGATTGGATAAGATATCATGAAAATTCTGATGAAATTTTAAAAAAAGTTAAATATATATATATGTAGTCATTCATTTTCTTTTCATTCATTTTGAAATTTAAATAATTTTAATTAATGCAAACAATTTTAAAACTCTAATTTACTAACCACAGTATACTTATATGTTATCTTCAAAACCTGTGTTCTTTTCAAAAGTGTAAACTAGATCATTTATATGTTCTCTAAGATATTTTAATAATTAATATATACCATGAAAATTCTGATGAAATTTAAAAAAAAGTTATATATATATATATATATATATATATATATATGTGTGTGAAGTCAATATTTTAGGTTCATTTTCTTCTCATTCATTTTGAAATTTAAATAATTTTAATTAATGCAAACAATTTTAAAACTCTAATTTACTAACCACCAGTACACTTATATGTTATCTTCAAAACCTGTGTTCTTTTCAAAAGTCTAAACTAGATCATTTATATGTTCTCTAAGATATTTTAATAATTAATATATAATTAAATCTTAAATATTCAAAACTACACCAAACTGAAATTCAATCTAAAATCTTTTGTAATTAATATATATATTTAAAAATTAAATATACAAAAATCAAAAGTATATCTTTTTAGTTTCTAATTTTATTTGAAATCTTTTTATAGTTAAACCTATTTAAAAAATAAATATTCAAAACTTATTTTATAAGATTCCTCTTAAGATTGTTTTTTATAATATTTGTTCAACTGCAAGATTTTTTTTCCTTATTATCTCAGTTTTTTAAATTGTTAAAAGCAACCCTAAAATTGAAATTTGGGAAAAATTCTCCGCTCACCCTTACTTTCCTTTGAGTTCTCCTCTGTATGTTGAACGCTGGCAGAACCAGAATATAACTTCCACCACTTTATAGAGTGGTTCACTTTTTTCTTTGGCAAGCACTTCCTTCCATTTGACGTTGGTACTCATTTCACTTTGTAGTTGGGTTTCATAGAGTCCTAGGGAGCATACCCGAACGGAGTCGCGAGGGAGCAGTTATTCATTCGTTCTTATGGATTTGTTTGTTTGGCCAATCTATTGTTCCTAAGGCCTTGCCATTTTAGTTATTGTTCCTAAAAACATCACTTGTAAAGGACCTAGAGTTATTGATTCTGATTTTACCCATCTTTCAGTTACCTATCCTCCAACACATTACCTTACGCTTTCAGTTCTTCCCCATTACATTATTTATGCTTTCAGTACCCGCCCCATCTTTCAGTTCCCATTCCTCCAGCCCTATCACCAATACAGATTATGCTTTCAGGAACCTCCCATTAAGCCTTTATGTTATCTATCCACCATTCAGCCTTCTCAGCTGTTCACCCGATGCAGGAGAACTGCGAGAGGATCTTATTCTTGCCCGTTGAGATCTTACTTATGCTAAACAGAAGACATGTGATCCTGCCACCATTTACATCTATTATGCGTTTAGGAGTAACTGCATTTACAATTCCATAAACTATATACTATGAATTTTTGTTTATCCACGCAACATGCTATGCTACTATGAACCAGATCAAATTTTTATCAAACTATTCGATATACGAATCAAACTATCGAATTTCTGTACTTTTTTCTCTGATTAGGGCATATTTGATAACTATGGTTTAAAGACATGTTGTTTTGTTCCGAGTGGCCACTGAAAATTGATTTTTCTAGCCTTTAAATAGGCTTCATTAGAGATAGAATACCATGGGCAAAACCATGGATGCCCATAAACTTGATTGAGTGGAGTGAAGTTTACGAGATCCACCTTAATAATGGATTCCTCTCACCGTGAAGCACAAAATATTTTAAAATTCTTTTTCTAAGTGGCCAATTTGACATGTTATACAGTTGCAAACATGCCAATAGGAAGTATGTAAGAAACAATGCAATTTGACAGGTTATACAATTGCAAACATGCCAATAGGAAGTAGGTAAGAAATAGTGTATGTGTAGCAGATGTAGAATCTCTTAGTCTAATCTTTGCTATAGAAGAATATGGCCTCCGATTTTGATGTCACTCTCCCAGTTTTTGTTGCACTCATTGCACAAATTTTATAAAATTACTACTCATCATTGTTAAAAAAAATAGGACTTTGCGTATGGCTTAACACTATTTTTTTTCTCTAAATTTTTGAAATTAGTTTTAAGCCATCAAAGTCTAATCTATATCTATAATATTTTAGAGTTATATCAGAGTTATATACAATGACACGTGATAAGGCAGGAATTCACTCTCATATACTCGAATGATAGTACACTTTATCAACATACCAACCATCGGTTCTAATTTTAGAGGTTAACTAAAGAATGCAACGAAAATATTCAGCCATCCTTATTGGTGTTTGACCCCATAGTAGAGTGTGTCATTCAATAGGAACTTGTTAAAAAACTCCATATATCCTCCTTTAGTATTAGTAGGAGATAATATCCAAATTTAGTTAACTATAGATAAGGGTTACCCCAGTGATCAATTTTTTTGAGCTTCATATTTTTTTTTCAAAAAAATCACTTTGAGGAAAAAAGAGCATATCCATGAAGTGAGATTGATGATAGAAAATTTTGAATTTATTAAAGGTGTTTAACTGGAAATGAATAATGTTCGTTAAAAATTCAACAAAAATGAACTTTACTGGAAGAGAACCCAGAGGGGGAAAATGTCAAGCCAAATTTTTTTTACTCATCTTTAAATCACCAACATAACTTGGAATCGAGGATAACACTCACACCATTTGTCTCAAATTGATTTTAGGAAAATCTATTTCACGAGGAAGAAATTGGTAAGTGATGTATTATCCAATATAAAATGCCTTATGACAGCTTTTTCATAAAATCAATCAAACCTGGTTAGAAAAACCTGACCGTTGAATAAGAACTCTGGATAAAGGTAATCTCAACATATTAACAATGGGCTCTAAGTCATATAGACAAAAAAATCTTATAATCATCAATATAAACAACGTCATAGCTTTCCACTTCATACAATTTCACTAATGATTCAACCAAATTAGGTTTATGAAAGGTGTTGGAACTACAACCTGAGTTAAAAATCTTGTCCAAACGGAAGAAGACCCAAAACCTTCGGCCATACTCCTCTTGGCTAAGTCTCTCATTTGTTTCAAACTTCACTCATTAATGTAAGTATCAAAAATATCATACCATAAATCTATCATGGGTTTAGACTCAACATAGCTATTAGTTAAATCCTACGCAAGATTATTTCTCGTCCTAAAAGCCGTTCTTTTTTCACGATACTAATACAACAACAAATATATATAATTATTTTATAAAGAAATGTTTTATGCATGATGAGGATTCGATTAGACTAGAAACCAAGTGCTTAAGCTCATTCGATGATTTGAATGAAACAATATGCACAATCTTGTGGCATATTAGTCACTGCCTTCAAATCCCTGCGAACATGTGAAAATATGAGAATAATTTGGTAAAATCCCTTAAATGTGGTGAAAATAAAGGTTACTTTATTACGTCAATTTTCGTATAACATATTGTCCAATAGTTAAATATGGTATGGACACATATCATGACATGATAAATTTAGAAGTGAGTCTCGTTGGTTCATTAATCATATTTAAGTATGAAGATCTCTTCTTTCTTTTTCTTTTTTTTAAGAAATGGTGGTCTAGTATTATTTCTAGAAAAACATTAAGGTTTGAAAGCTTAGATACATAGATGCAAATGAGAATGGTAGTTCTAATGGAAGAATTCTCGATATGTGACATCTACATACTATAAAAACTTCAACTATTTTTATTGTACTATTAGTGTAGCATCTTACAAACTAATAGACGAGAAATATATATTAAACTTTATTGGTTAATACGAAAAATGTTTAGAAGATTGGTGATGCTTCTGCATTGTTCTTGTTCGCTTATTATTTTTTATTTTATTTTTAACGAAATGATTAGGATTTATATTAATATCAAGCCGATTACAAGGCTAGATCGTTTTACATATTCAAATGTTTCATCAGTTTATGGATTCAAACCAATAAAAAAAAAAGCCTTTGTTCCTGCTACACTTCCTATTGACTATATATCTAAACTGGTATTGCGTGAAAACTTTCCAAAAAACTCCTAAAACCATAATATACTTTCATAATTCAAGAGAGACAAATAAACTAGCCTACATGTGACGACCCATCTTCAATTTTAACTTCGACTGTTTCCTCATCCTTGTAGTTTGGATACTACATTTCCGCACCCCTTTTTCGTAATGTCTTGAGATTTCTCAAACAAAGGTCCAACATGTCTAGCTTAATCTGCAACCTATCAATTTTTCTATAGAGCAAACCAATCTTTTGGTTAAGGAGTAGCAATTGAGCCTGGTTCTCAACAACCATCATTTCCCCTTATTGATGTAGCAAAGATATAATATGCTTCATGGTTGTCATGATATAATCCAATCGGCAGGTGATATCATCCTTCTCCTTCACAATCGGATTCTGCATTTCACCCTCCATATTTACGCCCGCCCTTCGACCTGTTTTACCACTTGTGAACTTGCTTATCCCGAGACGAACCTCTGCACAGAGGATGATGAACCTATATGTCTTTTGTAGCCTTCCTCCATGCTTGAATGCTCCCATCATTTCATGTGTCCACTCCCAATTCTTTAATGAATTGTCCAATCTTCTTAATTCCACTATCCAAACAATCATATCCTAATTCCTTGCCACAACAATTCGTTAGCGTCACCACTAAGAATTTGTTAATTGAGTGTGTTGGATTTACCTTGTAGATGAAAGTGACATACCACAACTCCTTCTCACATTCATTTATGCTTTCTCCTGGCCACCAACTATCCCTAGCCTCATGACCATCCTCATTCTTCATCCAAGTGTTTGACAGAATCCAAAAACCAACATTAAAGCAGAGCCACCATTCCTTTGATGAATGTTTCAAGAGGATCGCTAGTTGGGGATAAGATTTGACATGAGGTCAAAAGTCCTCCCAATAATTCCTTTCCCCTTATTTTATCTTGGTTCAAGCATTGTACTATATACCTCATATTCCATTTCTAATATCACGGAATAAGTTTAAAAATACCACTTCTATTGTCCTAGGTCAATATCCCCTACTCCATGGAGACTTATTTATTAGCTAAGGCATCCTCTTTGGAATTTAAATGCCTGCTAACACGACAAAACTTAATTGTATCAAATTTCTCCAAAAAAAATTATCCTCTACGGAATTGGAGTTTTACTAAGGGTGGAGTTCTCTTTGAGTTTAATCACTTGTTGGATGATTATCACAGTGTCCTCAAATATCACCAAATGTTGGATTTCCCTTGAGATAACCTGATCTGATATTCACCCTATGAGTGACATCTATTAAAGATTTATTAAACTAAGGTATTACAGACTCGTGTGCTGGTGTGTGGTCTGTGTTATTGAAACAACGGATCAATCAGATTGCCAATACACAGACAATAAAATGGAAAGATAGCAGAGAAATACAGTAAGCAACACAAAGACACAAACAATTTTAATAAGGAGTTCACCCTATTCTCCAGGGCTACGTCTCCGGTCCAGCTTTCAGTGGTGGCCTTGTTTTATTGTTTCTTTAGGCAAAGAAATTACAATACAAGGACCCAATGTGAGTTCTCCTGAAGCAGATTTGCTTGGCAGGGTGGTTTCTTGGATTCCCCAAGCCACTGGAGTGCACAGACTCTTCTTCTTCCTACCAGCTTTGTGACCTTCTGGTCTATAGTGGAAAGAGCCAAATGTGATGCTGAGTCTGGATAGATTCCTCTATGGGAAGGCTTGAATATTCAAGCTCTATGGTGCTCGACACTACTTTTGGTCAGCTCAGCCCTCTGTCTCTTCTGCTCTGCTTTACTATTCCCGGTGTTCAGTCCTCCTCTCTGGGTTCACTGTTCTCTGTCTCTTTTGGTCGCTTGGACTCTACTCGACGACTCCATTGATTGTCTTCCCCCTCTGTTCATGGCTTTAGCCATTCGATCCCTATGCTTGTTCAGTTCCTCTTCTGCCTATTGATTCACCTTTTGCAGTTGTGCTTGGAGTTCCCTGTTCGGCGTCATCATGAACGCTCAGGGAGTGGTCACTTGTCCTCCTCTAAACGACGCCAGCAATGCTTCGTCGGTTCGTTTCTTCAGTTACGTCGTGGATTCGTTCTTCCTCCACCGTGGTGGTCAAACGGACTCCAAATCCCTTTAAAACGCGGCTTAATTCCCCGTCGAGTCTGCTTCCTCCATCAGGCGCAATCTCAGTCGTCTGATCTGGGCCCTCCAAATCCGATGTCATACGCACGTTTCACGCGGTTAACTTGCTCGATCGATAACGAGCGATCAACGACGGTTTTCTCTCACCTCCGCTTGCCACGCGTCGATCATTGTATGGAATCGCTCCGCTATCGTCCAAAACCTCTTACCATTTAAGGGCGCCCCGATCAAAACCGTTAGTTTCCAGAGCGCAGGTCCCGCCTTCTACGTTCAGCGCTTTTTCCCCTTTTCCGCCCGCGACCCTCCGGTTCCCCCATGCGACCGAGTGCTCGGGATTTTCCTTTAGCGCCCTCTTTGCCTAATCGTGCATCAAAAATCACTTCCTTTTCCCATTCCGGGGCTCCCAGGGGCTATTTTGGCCTCCCGCGTGGTCTCCATGGGCCTCGGTCAGCGCACTTTGACCGAGGTCCTCGTCGTTCCACGTCGGCTGCCATTGCCACTAGTTCAGGGTGTTTTTGATCGTTGTTTTGGATTTCTTTAGGGATTTGTTTGTCCTGATACAGTCATGGTTCTTTGACAGTCTTCTATGGATCCAATTGGGATCACAGCTTTCCCACTGAAAAATCTTTTGGACCACCAAAAGTTGGTTTTCAAGCATCGACTAAGTGAGGATACTGTTTCTTCACTTGCCCAATTTCAATCCACTTTGCACTGCTCTGCTTTGAACCTTTGAGCCCAATCCTGAGGTACTCAACGTCTCCCTTGCGTGTTGTCCTCACCTTCCTGTCCAGCATTGTGTCTTCCTGCAACTCATTGAGGTATTCATGCAGCAGGTCATCAATAGAAGGCAATTGACTTTGCTCTTCAAGGTCCTCAATCATTCAAGGTTCAAACAATCTCAAGCAATCTGCATTTATGACTGAGTAGATGTGCATGTAAGCTGGTAAATCAAGGCGAAAAGCATTTTCACCAATCTTCTCAAGTATCCTAAAAGGTCCATACCTGATAGGATTTAGCTTTTTACCTTCACCTTGCATCCTGTCCTTGCTGATATACAACCAGACTTGGTCTCCAACTTGAAAACTATGCTCCATCCAATGCTTATCATGCCTAGCCTTGTACTTGGCCTGGCTCTTTTCCAGCTGTTCCTGTACTGCTTGGTGGATCTCCTGGATCTGTTCAATGAACCTAGTTACCTTGTCCACATCACTGTGTCCATCAACCATGGTATCTTTACCAAAGACAAAATCCAAAGGAGACCTTGGTATGAAACAAAAGTAGGTCTCAAAAGGAGATCTCTGTGTAGAAGAGTGTTGGCTTTGTTGTAAGCATGCTGCACATAACATAAGTGTTCATCCCAAAGCTTAGGATGTTTACTGCAATATCCTCTCAATAACTGAATCACTGTCCTATTTACTACTTCTGTCTGGCCATCTTTTTGTGGATGAAAAGCTATGCTTTTCTTCAACTTAGTGTCCATTAGTTCCCACAGACTATACCAAAACTTCCCCACAAATCGGGTGTCTCGATCAGATACAATGGAAGTGGGTAATCCAAAATGAACCCATACATGTTCAAAGAACAATTTTGCAGTCTGTTCAGCTGTGATCTGTTTACTACAAGGTATCAAAATACACATTTTGCTGAACCTATCAACAACAACATATAGATAATCATGACCTTTCCTAGATTTAGGCAGTCCTCCAATAAAATCCATGGAAACACTTTCCCAAGGGTGAGAAGGTACTGGCAATGGAGTGTACAAGCCTAGTTTTCTATTGCTGGGCTTGCTTTTAGCACACATGGCACACCCTCTTACATATCTAGAAACTGTCTCATTCATTTTCGGCCAATAGCAGAATCTTTGCAGCTGTGCAATTGTTTTACTTACCCCAAAGTGACCTGATATCAGAGAAGTGTGTGCTTCCCTAATTATCTTTATCCTCTCAGTTTGTGCAATGCAAAGTTTCCCACAATGGTATAAGAGTCTGTCCTTTATATGATAGTCCAATTCTTCTACTCTTTTGCCTTGACTCAAAGTTGCATATACATCTTTAAAATCCATATCCTGAGCATAT
Source organism: Pinus tabuliformis (assembly GCA_031772625.1). Classification (NCBI taxonomy): domain Eukaryota; kingdom Viridiplantae; phylum Streptophyta; class Pinopsida; order Pinales; family Pinaceae; genus Pinus; species Pinus tabuliformis. The sequence continues at coordinate 958,656,908 of CM062815.1, forward strand.
TGTTCTATGTAGCTTTCATGTAGCACAGAATTATGCTTAAGTATGGTAGATGCATTTATAATGGGTCTAGATAACATGTCTACAACCTTGTTATGTATGCCCTTTTTATATCTGATGACTAAATGAAACTGTTGTAGAAACCCCATCCATCTGTAATGTCTTGATTGCTGCAACTTAGTTTGGGAGTGTAGATATTGAAGTGGTTGATGATCAATATGTATTACTGTCTCTTTTCCCATTAAATAATGTTTCCACTTTTTCACACTCTAAACTAATGCATACAATTCTTTATCATATGTAGGATAGTTAACTACTGCAGGATTAAAAGTCTCAGAATGATAACATATGGGTTTGTCGTGCTGTGTCAACACTGCTCCCATGGCATAGTCACTGGCATCAGTTTGGATCTCAAATGGTCTTTGTAGATCTGGCAGTGCTAGTACAGGTGTTGTACTAATTTTCTCTTTCAAGGTGTCGAAGGCTTTCTGATGTTTGCCTCCCCACTGAAACACCTTATTCAATCCTATTAAAGCATGTAAGGGAGTTGCAATCGAGGAGAAGTTAGAAATGAACTTCCTCCAATACTGTGTTTCTCCTTAGAAGCTTCTCACTTCTGTAGCAAACCTGGGTTTAGGCCAGTTCAAAATGACTGCCACTTTAGAGGGATCTATTTTCATTTCACCTCCCCCTACTATATGACCCAAGTAGTTTAGAGATGTTTTTCAAAATTCACATTTTGAGAGTTTAACATAAAGTTTTTCTCTTTTCAAAACATCTAATGTCTACTAAACATGCTTCAAATGTTCTTCCCACGATTTACTAAAAATCAGAATGTCATCCAGATACACAAAAACAAAATCATCAAGAAAATGTCTGAGTACATCATTCATTAATCTCATGAAAGTAGTAGGAGCATTAGTTAAGCCAAAAGGCATAACCAGCCATTCGTATAATCCCTGCTTTGTTTTGAAAGCAGATTTCCATGCATCTTGCTCTGCAACTCTGACATGATGGTATCCACTATGCAAATCCATCTTGGTGAAATAAACAGCTTCTTTCAATTGACCTAGAATATCATCTATGCAAGGAAGGGGATAATGATTTTTTATTGTTATCTTATTCAGTGCTCGGTAGTCAATGCACATTCTCCATGAGCCATCTTTCTTTCTCACCAAAACAATTGGTGACCCACATGGTGATGTGCTAGGCCTGATGAAGCCCTTCTCGAGCAACTCCTGCACCTGCTTCTTGATTTTGGCATTCTCTAAAGCATACAACCTTTTATACCTGTGGCTGCTATAGTTGTTTCATCTCCCGAGTCTGACCCCAAATCTTTCTTAATAGCTACAACTATCTTCTTTTTCTTACCCTTGGACTTCTTAGGTCTCAGCTCTGGATGTAGAATCCAATAATGCTCATCATCATGCCCCTCCTTTTTACAGTGAGTGTATGATGCTTTGGCTTTCTGTGCAGTGTTAGCCTTCCTTGCTTTCCACTTCCGTTTTCTTTTCTCCTTGCTCTTGCTTACAGTGGGTTGGGATGGTCCCCCAACTTCTGGATTGTCATTCTTTCCTCTAGCCTCTAGATGAGTAGCTTGTACAGATACCTCATCTATACTAGTGGGATTAAACATGAGGATGGTATGCCTCATGTAGCTGTGTAGACCACCAATGTACTTCAAAAGAGTCTCTGGTGAGTCTAATGAGATACCCAACATCAATGCTCTCTTTCTGAACTCTTGAGTATACCCTTGCACACTTTTCCCTTTCAACTGTCGAAGAGTTTGCCAACTCATCATGGCTTGCTGCATGTAGGCCAATGGATAGAACTGCTTTTTTATTGCAGCAACAAATTCACTCCAGACAGAGATGGTCTTGCCATGTCTTTTCATATCAGCTTGGGTTCTGCCTTCCCACCAAACCAAGGCAGTGCCTCCTAGGCGTAGGCTTGCCAGCTGAATCTTACTCTTGTCTGAGTTTATGTTCTGTACCCTGCAATACACATCAATTTGTCTAATCCAATTGTCCAATTTTTCAGCATTTAGCTCTCCATCATATATAGGCAAATCAAACTTAACATCTAGCTTAATCAAAGATGATTTCTTATTATGCACAGGGCTATTAGGAGGTGTGAGAAAGTTTTCCTCTTTCCCCTTTCCTTTGGAGTTGTCATGGAAGTGAGACTCATCTTCTTCTTGCTCTTGCTTAGATCTTGATGCATCTTCCACCTTTTGCTTTCTAAAGTCTCTGTACATTTCTTCAACCATAGACTTTATAGCTAGGAAACTCTCTATAAATTGAGGGTCTGACCCTACAGAACCTTCTTCTGACATTGTCTTTCGAGACTAGACTCTCCCAATTTCAAGATTAGTTTCCACCAACTCTCCTTATCCTAATTTGAGCTTTGATCTTGTGAGCATTCACAACTAAACCAACACAAGCTTGTCTAACCTTACAAACTTGAGCTCTGATACCACTTGATCTGATATTCCCCCTATGAGTGACATTTAAAGATTTATTAAACTAAGCTATTACAGACTCATGTGTTGGTGTGTGTTCTGTGTTATCGAAACAACAGATCGATCAGATTGCCAATACACAGACAATAAAATGGAAAGACAACAGAGAAATACAGTAAGCAACAAAAAGACACAAACAATTTTAATAAGGAGTTCACCCTATTCTCCACGGCTACGTCTCTGGTCCAGCTTTCAGTTGTGGCCTTGTTTTATTGTGTCTTTAAGCAGAGAAATTATAATACAGGGAATCAATGTGAGTTCTCCTGAAGCAGATTTGCTTGGTAGGGTGGTTTCTTGGATTCCCCAAGCCATTGGAGTGCACAAAATCTTCTTCTTCCTATCAGCTTTGTGACCTTCTGGTCTACAGTGGAAAGAGCCAAATGTGATGCTCAGTTCAGACAGATTCCTCTATGGGAAGGCTTGAATCTTCAAGCTCTCTGGTGCTTGACGCTGCCTTTGGTCAGCTCGGCCCTCTGTCTCTTCTGCTCTGCTTTGTTGTTCCCTGTGTTCAGTCCTCCTCTCTGGGTTCACTGTTCTATGTCTCTCTTCGTCGCTTGGACTCTACTCGACGACTCCACTGACTGTCTTCCCCCTCTGTTCATGGCTTTATCCATTTGATCCCGATGCATGTTCGGTTCCTCTTTCGCCTGTCGATTCACCTTCTGCAGCTGCTCTTGGAGTTCCCTGTGCGGCGTCATCATGAACACTTAGGGAGTGTCCACTTGTCCTACTCTAAACGATGCCAGCAATGCTTCGTCGGTTCGTTTCTTCAGTTACGCCATGGATGTGTTCTTCCTCCACTACGGACTCCAAATCCCTTTAAAACGCAGCTTAATTCCCTGTCAAATCCGCTTCCTCCATTAAGCGGGATCTCAACCGTCCGATCTGGGCCCTCTAGATCTGACGCCATAGGCACGTTTCACGCAGTTGACTGGCTCGACTGATAGCGCGCGATCAACAGCGGTTTTCTCTCACCTCCGCTTGCCACACGTCGATCGTTGTATGGAATCGCTTCGTTCTCATCCAAAACCTATTATCGTTTAAGGGCGCCCCGATCAAAACTGTCGGTTTCCACAGCACGGGTCCCACCTTGTACATTCAACGCTTTTTCCCTTTTTTGCCCACGGTCCTCCGATTCCCCCACGCGACCGAGTGCTTGGGTTTTTCCTTCAGGGCCCTATTCACCTAGCGAGCGCTAATCACGCATCAAAAATCACTTCCTTTTCCCATTCCGAGGCTCCCAGGGGCTATTTTAGCCTCTCGCGCGGTCTCCATGGGCCTCGATCAGTGCGCTTTGACCGAGGTCCTCGTCATTCCACATCAGCTGCCATTTCCACTGGTTCAGGGTGTTTTTGATCGTTGTTTTGGATTTCTTTAGAGATTTGTTCGACCTGATACAGTGATGGTTCTTTGACAGTCTTCTATGGATCCAATTTGGATCATAACCATTTCTAGCCCTTCCCACAAGGCCAAAAATTCTACTTGATTATTTGTAACAATCCCCAATCCCCAAGCATATTGAATCTTGATTTCTTCATTGGGGCGATAGATAATCCCTCACACTCTTTGCTCCCCCTCTTGTTCGCTTGTTACTGCTAGGTCTAGATGATATATTTTTCTTCTACCGTGGCTTGGAGAGCACATATCACCTTTCTAATGTGTTTGCAACATTGATTTGTCCAGTTGAGTGCCTCTCCAATTGATGTTGCATCATCTTACAAGTTGTTAATCTCAAAGTTGAAGTTTGTTCACACTATTCGTTCCAATGTCTCTATATTTCCTTGGTTTGTACCAGCTCAGCTTTGAGGCTTTCATGACATCCACAGTGGGATTTGGAGGGCCTTGACTGATCCATTGCAAGAATATCACGAGCATTAGGTGAAAAAAAGGCAAAAGATAACAAAGAGTTGAGGGAAGGATGATTCTAAGTGAAGGGCGAGGGATAAGAATCTCTACACAAAATTGAAAGAAAGGATGGAGATGGGGATTTTGTCTTCACATATCTTCCTTCGTAGATGGGAGAATCTTTTAAGAACGGTGAGATTTGACCCCAAAGTTTCCTTTTGTGATCATGATCAGTGAAGTTTCCAGTTTTAGAGGCTGGTGCAGACTTGGAACCTGTGGAGGGCGGGACAAGTTCCAAAGGTGGGCTGGCATCAATGCTCATGGTCAAGGGATGGGAATAGTCTGAACTTTTGACTTGATTCTTACCTCTCCTTAGGATCTCTTACAACCTCTATTTCAATGGTGATCAAATACATTCTTGTTGCCTCTTGAGATGTGATAGAAAGAGGCCCCTCCTAAATGTGTTAGTTGAGTTTAGATGTGGGTTATGATTTGACCGAGCTCAACATTGTTTGGACTTATGACTTTGATTAGCTGGTTAACTAGCAAGGCAGAGTCTCCAAAAACAATGGGTCTGCCAATGTGGAGCTCACAAAGAATGGTGATGCCTAAGAGGAGATCATAGGTTTCTGCTTTGTTATTTGATTCTTGTCCAAGGCCCAATTCAAATGATACTCGTTCTTCTCGTCTAAGAGCTATGATAACTCCACTTGCTCCTATTTTCCCTCGATTGTTTTTAGAAGCTCCATCGAAAAAAAAAGACAATCCCTTTTCAGCGCTTTTAACCAGGCCATGAAGTGTTGATCCTTCAGTCTTATTTTCCATTTTTGAAGTAGAGGAGTACTTTTGGGAGGGTTGTGGATGGATTGAGCAGTTTTTATGAGGGTGAATTGGAACCACTGAATTTCTGCCTCTTGTAGACTATGGAGATAAAGCTTGTTGTTACCTTTTGAGAGGATAACTTTAGTTGTAATGGCCCATACTTTAGCCAAAATCTTTCTTTTCTCTAGATTTTTGAAGTCAAATATGCTCTTATTTCTTGCTAGCCATATTTTACAGCGAAGGAATGCTCAGAGACTGAGCCAAAAATTCTTGATCAAGTTTTCTTTTTTAAGAGGGAAGAGGTAACTTGTATTCGAGTGCATAAAGAAATTTTCCAGATTCAAATAAAAATTTGGATGGACTAGAAGTGGCTAGCGAAAGGACTTCCAACATGTTTGAGAGAAGGGGGAAGAAAGAAATAAGCATTGGAATATCTTTTCTGAATTCATGCAAAGGGAACATCTAGATGGGCTTTGTATATTGCGCTTCTTTAGATTTCTACTATCAGGATATTTCCCTTGAGAAGAGTCTAGGTAAATAGTTTTATCTTGGGAATTTTTTTAGCTTTCCATACTATTTTCCAGTGTTGCGAGATAGGTTGTTGGGTTTTCTCCCCTTGAAGTGTGTTGTAGCCACTTTTTATTGTATAATATTTCCCTATAAAATTCCATCTGAATTCATCTTGTTGAGTTATTTGGATTGGGGAAACACCTTTTAAATGTTCAACAAGTAAGTTCCATTGACGAGAAATTTCGACTAGAAGAGGTGGAGGTTTCTAGGCCCTCCAAGTAGATCCATTTTTCTCTGAGGATCAAGTTTATGCCAACTTTTTTATACTTCTTTCTACACACCAATTCCTTCAAGTATTGAAGTTCAGGGATGGTGGACAAAATTGGTTTGCGTAAAATTTTGTCATCTCAAAAGTCAATCCCATTTCCATTCCCCGGGATTCTAGAAGTGTGAGATTTGATAAGAGGGAGGGACTTTTTGCACAATTTCCAAATTGAAGAGTCACATCTGAGAGGTATCTAAGACTTGAGAAGAAGTTGTCGGGAGGTGGAATTTCTTTATCCATATTACCTCCCTGCCACATAAATTTTCTTAAGAGCACTTTAATCTACTTTTGAATGTTGGTTGGGGCTTGAAGGATCATGTATAGATAAATATGAAGAGCAGATAATATGGATTTTATTAGGATGATGCGAGTTCTCAAATTTAACCACTACATCCCCCAATATTGAAGCTTTTTCTTCATCCTATCTATTGTCTCTACCCATACCTCAACCTTTGTTCTTTGCTTAAATATTAGCATTCCCATATACTTGAAGCGAGTCCATTAATATTTGTAAGGAATGTCAAATATTTGAGAAATTCGCCTTAGAGTTATTAGGGGGGCGGTGTTCCATCCATATATATTACTCTTGAGTTTGTTGATTAAGCCTTTGGCTTCAAGAAAGAGGTCCAAGTTTGTATCGATTATTTTAGCCATTGTTGGTGAAGATCATCCTTTAATAATGCATCATTAACGAATTGAGAGTGGTTCAGGCTTTTTATTCCTCTGTTCTAGTGGATTTCGATGATCAACCCTCTTTGTCTATCTCGATCATGCTTTCTATTTAAAACTTCTGACATAAGGACATATAGGAAGGGCGAGAGGGGGCACCTTTCCTTATCCCCATTACACTTTGGAAGAAGTGGTAGAGTCTTCCATTTATTAAGGTTGTTATCCATGGTTTGCTGATATAAGCTTTGATCAGATCAAAAAAATCGTTAGAAAAGCCAAATATTTTTAAAACAACAAAGAGGAATGAGTGCCTTATCCTGTCAAAGGCGTTGGCCATGTCGAGTTTGAGGACAAAGTCTTGCTCTTCTCTAAAAAGACTTGAGTGAATTGCTTCCTCGATTAAGAGAATATTGTCCATTATCTGTCTTTTTCTAATGAAGCCACCCTGGTTTTCAGAGATTAGATGGGGGAGAAAGATCTTGAGTCAGGTTGTGAGGATTTTGCCGAGATTTTGTAAGGAATTGTACAATGGAATAGGTCGAAATTTCTTGAAGGAGGAGGGTATGGTTTCTTTGGGAATTAATGCAATAAAGGTTGAATTGGTGTTACCTCCAACTTTGAATTTTAGTTATACCCAATTTATCATTTGGAGAAGATATTCTTTTATGAGCTCCCAATAAGATTAGTAGAAGGAGATGGTGATTCCATCTAGACTTGGCACTTTTTCAGGGTGCAAACTCCATGTTGCTCATTTCATTTCTTCTCCATCTATTGGCTTGGTTAGAGCAACATTAGATTCATTTGTTTCTTTTTTGGGATCATTCTCAAAATTTCCTCAAATTTGGTCGATTCAGGATTTATTATCAAAGGTCTACTCTAGTTCAGATATGTTTCACATTTGACCACTTCTATCCCTTCGATGAGCACATTCCCTTCACCTTAAATTGAGTTGACATTATTTTTATTTATTTGGGCCTTTGTTTGATTGTGAAAGAAGGCAGTGTTCTTATCACCTGCTTGGATCCATAAGCTTCTAGATTTGATTCTCCAGTCCTCTTCTTCTTTTCTATTAATTTGATATGTCTTCCAGTATAACTCCTTCTTTTTCTTGGAGCTATGTTGTCTCCTCTTCCTTTTCCAACCTTTTTTTCACTCCTACTAGCTCCCTTTGGAGGTCTCTCTTTTCTTGTGTTAGCTCTCTATAGCTCATTTTTTTTCCCAACTATTGAAAATGGATTTAAAAAGCTTTAATTTTGTTTACATGACAAAGCTTAGAGAACTGTCTATTCTTGTGTGTTAAACTTGTTCAATTAGTTGCTTTAATTCTTTGTATGTGGACCAACGAGAATTGTTATGGAAGGGAAGAGGGCTAAGATTTGTTCTCACATACAAATTTAAGTTGATTGGCTTGTGATTAGATACTATTATAGAGAGTATCTTGGAAGATACAATGCCAGATTTTGCAATGAGTTCCATATGGAAAATGAATTGGTTCAACCTTTCTTTCATGTTGACTGGTCCTATTCATCTTTTACTCCATGTGAATTTTCCATCCTTTGGTTTGACATCCGTAAAGTTGTGATCAACCATAATAGTTTCTAACTTGTCTCTGCTTAGATCAAGGAGGCAGAGACCACCTCTTTTTTCTTCAGCACTCATAACAAGTTTGAAATCACCACCTGGTATAACAAAATGGCCACCATCTGATTGTATCTTGGTTGTTAGAGAGTTTCAACATTGTTCTTTGTCTGTATAATGCACTAGGGTGTAAATTTTGTATATTGTGCAAGTTTTTCTACTTACTTACATTGTGAAAAATTGGCTTTATCCAGCGTTGTTCTATGTGGATATTTTGGATGTCTCGAATTGTATGGTTCCACATAGTGCATATTCCTCTTGATGCATCTCCTGCATTGGTTGTTGCCTCTTTGAAATCCTTAGCAATTTTCTTGATTGTGGATGGCATTTCTTCTTCGTTTACTTTGGTCTCCTAGATTAATAGGATCATGGGCTTTTCTAATCTTATTAGATCTTTTATTGCATTTATTTTTGTAACATTCTGTAGGAATTTACAGGGTAAGTTCCTCAGATAGAACACCAAAGGACACCACTCACAAACAGGTCACAGATCAATACACTAGTATTCTTGACGTGGTTAAAACCCTCAAAGAGGGAAACAATCTACGGCTTGAGCCAACGTGGCCACTTTAGGAAATTTATTAATGTGAAAGAAAGAAAAATTACATAATCTTCTCTCATGAACGGTCACCTTACAAATGACCCTCCATGCTCTTTAAATAGATATCATGAACCAACCAGGTGATAAGCCATGGATCAAGTGTCGGTAATACCGAGGAGAGAATGAACCATAGGATCACTTCATGTCTAGAAGATATCGTAACCGTCGGATTGTAAGTTACAAAAAATACATTGTAAAGAAACACTCTTTGCCTAACTATACACTAGACCAAGTTATACTTAACTATTTCCTATGTGTCGGAATATCTTAACATCCCCCCTTAAGAACAACTTGGGATAGGATTGAAGGATGTACAAATATGACACAATAGGAGAAGGAAGGAGGCATTAGATCCTATCCCCCCTTAGTGACAGCTTCCTGAACTCCAACCATAAATCGAAGTTCAATAAACTTCACCTCTGTGAGAGCCTTTGTAAAGATGTATGCAACTTGATCATCGGTTGAACAATATTGCACTTCAAGAACATGGTCATGAATGAGCTTTCTTATGAAGTGCATGTGTAGTTCAATGTGTTTGTTGTGTTGATGTTGGACTGGATATTTGCATAGTTGAATGGCACTTTGATTATCACACCAAAGAGTAGTTGGATGTTGTTGCTGAAAGCCAATCTCTAACAGGATCTGACGAATCCACAGGGCTTCCTTACTAGCTTCTATGGCGCCACAATACTCTTCTTTTGCGGAAGAAAGATAAATGATACTTTGTTTCTTGCAAGCCCATGTAATAGGTCCAGAACCAAGAGTGAAGACATAACCTGCAGTAGACTTCCAATCATCAGGCCACCGACCCAATCAGAATCAATGAAACCAACCAATAGAGGAGATGCTTATGCACTGTAATGAATCCCAAACTGAAATGTAACTCGAACATAACAACGTATTCTTTTAGCTGCTTTCTAATGACTTTCATGTTGGTTTTACATAAACCGAGAAATAAGGCCAACAAAAAAGGAAAGGTCAGGATGGGTATGTGTCAGATACAAAAGTTTTCCTACAAGTTCATGGTATAAGGTAGCATCAACTTTAGAGGGAGTACAAGTGACTGGAAGTTTGGATCCAAACTGAAAGGGAGAAGAGGTTGGCTTACAGTCTTCCATGTGAAAGTGGCGTAGAAGATCACAGGCATACTTGGACTGGGAAAGGGAAATACCTTCCTTGGATTACAAGACTTGAAGACCGAGAAAATAATGCAAGTGTCCTAAGTCTTTCATTTCAAACTGCTTTTTAAGGCTGGACTTCACATGGTTTATAAGGTTGGGATCACTACCAGTAAGGATAAGATCATCAACATAAAGAACAAGAATGATAAGAGACTTAACCACTTTCTTGGTGTAGACAGTATTGTCAAAATGACACCTAAAAAAGTTAGTATCTAAAAGAAATCTATCCATTTTGGCATACCAAGCCCGAGGGGCTTGCTTGAGACCATAAAGGGAATTCTTAAGCCCACATATAAGGCTGGAGTATGTTTGTATAAAGCCGGGAGGTTGTTCCATATAGATTTCTTCATGCAAATCCCCATGCAAGAACGCAGATTTAACATCCATCTAATGGACTTCCCATTTGAAAGAGGCAGCAAGGGAAAGAACAAGGTGGATATAGTTCATTTTGGAAAGAGGGGAGAAGGTTTCAGTATAGTCTTTTTTTTTTTCTAAAGCAAGTGTTGTTCCTTCTATTTCATTAAGCCAGAAAATAGTTTACACAATGCACAAACGTCTACCCGACGCCGTGGACCCAGGAAAAATAAAATACTAGCCACTTAAGGCATGACCCCCAACCTTACAAATGTAACCTCCGAACCCTTGGAATACAAACCATATTTGTGCCATGTGTTTAGAAGAACGTATGAAATACTATGGAATATCTCGCGCACCAACACCCAGACTTGCATCTTTAATTAAAATATCCTTTCTCCTCGTGCAATCTGACGGCAGAGGGAGAAATCGCCCATTGAAGGAGTTCGGTGTTTAATAGCCCCACCCCACCAAACTACATGATCATTCTTGTCCGTAGATCCGCTCATCGAAATCCAACGATTGAGAGTAATATCGCACGGTACAAGGTCTCCGAACATTAGTGTGCGATGGAGGCGGTATTCGTTTCCACCCCCTTGCCACGTGTAGGAAGCTGAATGGAATCGCTTCCAATTCGTTAAAACCATTTCCCGCTTGAGAGCCCTGCAATCAGCCGAAAACCACCATGGAAGCGGTTTTACCTCCCGGAAAAGGAAATTCGGGACAATATGGCTGTCGAAAAAGATGGGATTCCATCCCTCGCATTCTTTCTTCTTTGCCTGAACCTGAAACCATGGAATGTTGAGATCCTTCCCACTATTCGACTACCTGATAAACTGAGATATCCGGTTTGCGTACCCTGAGGATTTCTAAGGCCGACAGTGGTCTACCCCCCACCAAAGAATAATATGCTCGACAATTTTGAATCATACTAAGGTCAAATCATTTCAAACTTGCCTCCTTGGCTTTGTACTCTTCCGCTTGCTCGTAACAAAGAGCTTTTAGTCTACTTTGAGGCAACTCCTGCCACTCCATCGAAACCCTGCCTTCTGTACAGCTCACACCTTGGTTGGCAAGAAGATCCGCCAGTTTATTGGCCTTTCTGCGAACATGGTTGAAACTTACTGTGCGAAGTCCTTGGAGGTGACCCTGAATTCTTTGGAAAACCCGGATTAGCCTCCAGTGTTTTGAGACTTTCTCCGGCACTGTTCCACAACTAATTCTTTTCACCGAGTTAATGATTAACTCAGAGTCCGCTTCTATAATCACATTCAAGCAGTTGTCCTGTTTCAAAAACTCTAAGCATTGCTCCAAAGCCATTAGTTCAGCCATGTTGTTGGTGGCTTTTCCTAAATGGCAATGGAAGATGAAGATAATGCGTCCTTCTTCATCCCTTAAAACCCCTCCATAACCAGCAGTTCCCAGGTTGCCTTTTGAAGCCCCATCAATGTTGTATTTCAAATAACCTTCTGGGAGAGGATGCTAGAAATCCTTCTCCGTATCCATTGAGATTACTTTCCTATCCAGGCCTTGAGGAATGAGCCCCTACATACCCAGTTGCCTGAGAATTCTTAAATCAGCCTCTAAGGGAGGATTTTTAGGGTAATTACGAACTGTGGTTCCCACTGTCTCCTTAAGCTGTTTCAAGATCAACTCAAACAGGCAATGAGGGGGATTCTTTTCATCCTTGAATATTCTCTTGTTCCTCTCTTTCCAAACATTCCATATAATGAAGCTTGGTGTTAGGGCCCAAGCCGAGCTAAGAAATTCATAATCCGAAAAGTTTCTTCTCCAATTATTGAGGGTATTAATGATACTCCCTTTGTCCCTGTCAGTTTGTTGAAAAATGGTAGCAAATGTATCCCATAACCAGGAGGTGAAAATGCAGCTATTGAGTATATGCTCCATTGTCTCCTCTTGAGCTTCACAGAGTTGGCATCTAGAAGGCCCCAGAACACCCCTCTTCCTAATATTATCCCAAGTCAAGATTTTCTTGTGATGTACCAACCACATGAAGAGTTTGATCTTCATCCACCCTTGGTGCCTCCATAGGTTCTGCCAGATCTTATCCGGAACATGGGAATCCAGCTCAAGGAGAATACCTTTTGCTTCCTTAAGATTAAAGGTGCCCTCTTTATTGTTGCCCCATCTTAGTTGGTCTTGCCCCCCTGTTACTAAGATCTTCCTTTGTTCCAACATTCTCATAAGTGCCTCTGCTTTTGTTTTCAAGGGGCTATCATCTCTGCAATCAATGTTTCTCCAGATTCTCCACTTTCCTGTATGATGAGTATGATCCCAGAAGTCCTTTACCTTATTTAATCCTTGGGTATCTGTCTCGTGCTTAAGGCCTAAAAAGTCCTCTTTTAACAATATTGGTTCTTGTTGCCACTTATCCTCCCAGAATAGAGCTAGATCTCCCTCTCTGATTTCCCATAAACTATTTTCTTGTAGTAGGCTTTTGTTCTCCCAGGCTTTGTTCCAAATGTATGAGCCCCTTATATTTCTAGACATTCTTATGAGATCACTAGTTTTCCAAGAGCTAGCATATTTTTCTTTCCAGATATTTGCCCATTGAGCCTTTGGATCTTGAACCCAACGCCACCAAAGTTTGGCCCCTAAAACGTTGCTAAGAATTTCCTGATCATCCAAGCCTAGGCCTCCATGGTCCTTGGGTCTACAGATTTTTTCCCAAGAAACTAAGGCCCATTTTTTCCTTGTCTCCTCCTTACCCCAAAGAAAGTTTCTTTGGATGTTTCTAAATTGCTGTAAGACTCCTTTTGGAGCTGGGAGAGCTGATAACATGAAAACAGGGATTGATTGCAGTACAGCCTTTGTAAGTACCAACCTACCAGCTAGATTTAAAGATCTGATGGTCCATTTTTTGACTTTATCCTGCAACTTATTGATCAACGGTTCCCAAATGCTCTTGTGCATCGGTTTAGTAGTTAGAGGAACTCCCAAATATTTTGAGGGGAGGGAATCCCTTTGAAAGCCTAGAATTCTGGAGATATTTCTCTGAATAGAAATATTGGTATTAAAGAAAAAGATTTTTGATTTGGAGAGATTAACTTCCATACCTGTAGCCATGGCAAAGTCATTCAGGATTTGTTTGTAGGCTGTAGCTTCTTTGACTGTGGGGATTCCCTGTAACATGGTATCATCTACAAATTGTTGATGAGTCAGTGCCTGACCATTCTCAGTTAGTTGCAGGCCCTTAATCTTACCCGTTACTTTAGCATGCTTGATAGACCGACCAAGTCCTTCCATCATGAGGATGAAAAGAAAGGGAGAGAGCGGGTCTCCCTGTCTGAGGCCTCTAGAAGGACTAAAAATCTCAGAGGGAGAGCCATTCACCAATATTGAAAAGCTGGAGGAAGTCACCAGGGCCATAACCCATTTGACCCAGTTATGATCAAATCCAAAAGTAATAAGAACTTTCTTGCTATAGGTCCAGTTCACCTTATCATAAGCTTTGGCTATGTCCAATTGCATGATCATTCCAGCCTGCCTCTTGCTAGTTAACGAGTGAACCACCTCTTGAGCTTGAATGATGTTATCTAGAATTTGTCTGCCTTCCACATAACTAGATTGTTCCCCTGAAACTAGAGTAGGAAGTAGAGGTTTGAGTCTGTTAGCCACTACCTTGGAGATTATCTTGTAAACCACATGGCATAAAGATATGGGTCTATACTTATCAGGTGTTTGAGCGTTGTCCTGTTTAGGGATCAGGGAGATGAAGAAGGTATTGAGTACTTTTAAAATAGTTCTGTTCATCCTGGAATCCTCCACTACATTCAAAATATCATGTTTAAAAATATTCCAGCAAGCTTTAAAAAAATCCACATTGAAACCATCCAGGCCTGGTGCTTTGCCATTTTGCATATCTTTGAGGACTTCATTGACCTCCTCTTCAGTTACTGGCCTGTTAAGGTTGAAATTGTCCTCTCTAGACACCAGCTTAGGTATGTTTCTAGTTACATCCCTGATGAAATGTTCTCTGTCTGAATTGTTTTCCTGAGTTATGCCTCGGAAGTGTTGAACTAACACAGCTTCTATGTCCTCATGGGAGATATGAAGCTCCCCATCCTCGTTCTTGATCGAAGAGATTCTGTTGTGAGCTCTATTAGCCATGGTGGATCTGTGAAAAAATTTAGTGTTACGCTCTCCTTCTTTTAGCCATTGAACTCTAGACTTTTGTCTCCAAAATATTTCCTCTTGTTTACACAGATTTTCCCATTCTTGATGATGTTTATCAACTTGATCACTTTTGACTTTATCAAAGCCTTCCGTGATCAGATCTTGGTTGAGAACCTACATTTTGTTTTCAACAGATTTTTTTTCCACAAAAATGTTGCCAAAATCATTCTTGTTCCAATCTTTAAGCCTGAGCTTGATGTGCTTTAGTCTTTTATGTAGAAGGAACATTCTTGTTCCCTGAATCTGCAAATCTTCTGACCACCATTTTTCAATATTGCTGATGAATTCTGGGTGGGAAAGCCAGATATTTTCAAATCTGAAAGGTTTGTTCCTGGGAGTACCTATGCCCTTGATCTCCAATTGAACTGGCAAGTGATCTGAGCCTCCGAGAACTCTCGCTATTACTTCCTTATCTATAAGCATAAGATCCTCTGAGATAATGAATCTATCTAACTTGGAGGCTACATGAGACTCTCCTCCTCTTTTATTATTCCAAGTAAAGAGGCCATTGTTCGTATCAGTATCAACTAGTTTCATATTATCTGTAAAGGTTTGAAACGCTAAAGAGTCTTTACTTAGAGCTCTGGTTCCCCCTTTTTCTCCGAAAGAGATTTGATCATGTTGAAGTCCCCTCCCATGATCCAAGGTATTCCTACATGTCTATCCTTGAGATCCACAAGGGAATCTAGAAACCTGAGTTTATCATCTATTCTTTGAGGGCCATAAACATTCGTGACCAGATAGGTATCCCTATCTCCTACAGGTTGAATAACTACTGATAAATAATTCCTAGATGCCTCAGCATCTATTATGCCAATTTTTTGGGGGTTCCAAAGAGTGAGTATGCCCCCCGTTGTATTCTTTGCTTTGACTTCTAGAAACTCAAATCTATTGAGCCATTTGCTATGAATTTGTCTTAATTTTTGAATGGAACATTTCGTTTCTTGGATGAAGATTATATCCAGCATTGCTTGTTTCATTCTATTACTAAGCACTCTCTGCTTTCTTTTACTACCTAGACCCCTGATATTCCAAGATGTGAACTTCATAATTAAATATTTGTAAAGGAGTAGCTGGCTAGATCTTTCATCTTACCTGAATCTATCATTAGCTTTCCACACTCCATCAAGAGTTCATTCTGATTTTTTCTACCTCTTTTCTTTCCTGGGTTTCTAGTTGCTAATCCAGGAGTTGTTTTCATCGTTTTCACACCTCTGTTATCCTGCTTGTCAATGTTTTTTCCTTTCTCCAACCCCTTAGCCTGAGTTTTCCATAAAAACAATTGTTGTATTCTATTGAGCTCTTCTTGAGGTAACGAATCTACCCCTCCCGTGGTTCCCTGTATCAAGAACCCTTCCAGATCTAGGTGTTCTTTGTCAAGAATCTCCTGTAGCTCATGGTCCTCTAGTTCCATTTCACTCTGGGTCATTTCCTGATCCATCTCCAGTTCTGCATCACTCATCATAGTCTCTTTCTGATAATCAATATCCTGTGTTTGTTCACGGTTTTCTTCTTTCTCCTTTTCCCCAGGACTTCCTTCCATTGCTTGATCTTCTTTTGTAATCTCTTCATCTTCTTCAAGAACTTGGAACTTGTTCTGACTGACCTATTGCCCTTCATTTTGATGTTTCTTTGGCCCTCTTTTGCCGCCTTTTCCTCTATTTACCACTTTGTGAAAGCTATCAGTGTCCTTCATTGTGTTAGCTTTGCTCTTGTTTACTACTTTACTGAGCGGGCAGTCTCTGAATAGGTGCCCATGTTCATGGCATTTGCGGCATCTGAACGGAATATGCTCATAGTCTATTGTTTGCACCCATTCTTCATCAAAAACTTCCAAGATCACCTCATCCGGAAGAGCTCCGGATAGATCCATTTCCACACATATCCTTGCAAAGGAAGTATATTTTCCCCTTCTTGTGGCTTCAGAAGCTTTGACAAAATGACCTAATTTATTGCCTATGGCAGCTAACGATTCAGTTTGCCAGTAATCAAGAGGTAGAGAATAGAGCCTTACCTAGACCAGTACCGAAGTAAAAGTCTCACGTTCCGGGACAAAATTCATCATCCATGGCCGCATATAGAGGCCAGCTACTGCATAGAAGTAGGGCCCTCCTTCAAACACTCTGTCTTTGTCTTCAATATTTGTGAACACCACAGTGAAGAATCCCTTTGACCCAAGATGTAGGTCAATGCTCCCTTTAGGTTTCTAGTGGTATTTGATCCATGTCTGTAAAGCTTTTTCAGTGGGCCATAATCCCATGAATTTACAGATGATAGCATAAGTCTGCATGTGATCCCTGTGCGCCTGCAGAGCAAGATCATTTAAAACTACTCTGGGTGTGATCTCAGCTTTGGGTTTACAGGGTCCCTTTTGTTTTTTGTCTTTAGTTCCCTGTTTTTTCTTCTTCCTCCTTGTCTTTTGTGCTATTGTTTTCCTTAGTTTTGGTTCCTTCTATCTCCTCTTCCATATTTCTTTTCCCTTCCTCAGCAGTACCTCTGGCATTTTCTAGAGGTTTCTTGCCTCTTCTGGCTACGGCCTCCTTATAGGAGGGAGTGGAGCTCCCTCCTCTACGACCCTCCATGTAGATCAAACTCTGCAACTATCTGAAACCCTCGTTGTTCGCCCTCCATTCCCCTTCCTCCCACCGAAGGTTTCAGTATAGTCAATGCCTTCAACTTGTGAAAAAACCTTAGCAACAAGATGAGCTTAACGTTTATCAACTTTTCCATCTGGTCCAAACTTGGTTTTGTAAACACATTTTCATCTAACAAGTTTTCGCCCCTTTGGAAGAGGAACAAGATCCCATGTATCATTTTCCAATAATGAATGATATTCTTCATTCATATCTACATCCCAATCTGGCGGCTTGAAGCTTCTTTAAAGGTGTCAAGATCATAATTCGTTGAACCTTGAGCCAGTAAAGAAGAGGCTCTATCGAACTGAGAACATGTACATTGCTGATCTGTAAGATCACCTACTGCATCCTGAGTAGTACAAACCCATTTTGGAAGGTGAGGAGTTGGAGGAGGATCCAGAGAAGGTGGGGGAGGATTGTCATCCTCACTGTCATCATCTGAAGAAGAAATATTTTCAGAAGTAGAAGGGATAGAAAGAGGTGGCACATCCGCCAAAATAGGCTCATAGGCCGATATATTTTTAACAAACTTTACATCTCTTCTAATGATAACATTTTTGGATTTAGGTGGAAGAATTCTATATCCTTTGACATCTTTAGAATATCCAATAAAAATACATTTTTCAATGTTAGGTTCTAAGGCTTTATGTTTCTCATCGGGAATATGGGCCCATGATTCACTTCCAAAAACATGAAATTGACTTACATCTAGTTTAATTGAGCTTCATGCTTCTTATGGAGTGATATTCATTAAAACATAAGTACGAGTGCAATTTACCATGTAATTTGCACAGTTAATTGCTTCTGTTGAAAATAGCAACAAGAAATGATAAAAATAGAATCCAGAATATTCCAATTTTAATTTGTCCTTGAATTAAAATCGAATTTAGTCTCACCAGCTGCTTGGAAATAATTAATTAATTCATTATGGATTAATTAGTTGGAGAAATTCAAGTTAGAAGTCTTTCTGCAGTCATGCAACATTTATCCCTAAAATTAAGGAGATTATCCCTTAATTAAGGAGATAAGATTGAGTTATATTTGAGTTGTACTTAGTTAGCTCAGTTTCCTGAGTTAAGTCTGGTTAAATTAGTTCCAAACTGTTTGAGGAACTAATCGTGCGTTATCAGTCAGTTGATGCATGCATGCACTCAACCAGTGTACTCCAGATAAATGAAGATTCCCTCATCAGAAACTCATGCATGTCTATTCTGAGAAAGACCCAGTTGAACTAAATGTCAAGGACAATGTACTATCAGTTGCATGTTTTCTCTTATAAAGGAAACTCATGCATGCAGTTAAGGAGAGATTCCTTGAGGATTACGCAGTTCTGACAGTGTGTGAGAACAATGTTACACTGGGTGAAGGAGATCATCCCAGACGTAACTGTGCAAGGAAATAGGAGCTTGGAGGGCGAAGGAGAAGGCTTGTGAGAAGCTTTGATTGCCGGTAAGCATCCAGGAGGATTGTACTGAGAGCTGGCTAGCTGTGAGAGTTAAGGCTTTGTATAATTCTAATGTATTTCCACCTTGTATGATAATACAAAGAGTGGGGTTTTTAGTTGAGGATTTCCCATGAGTATTTTTTGTGTTACATGTGCATTGATTCTTCTTCTTATGGTTATATGTGTTCAGCTCTGATTCAGCTCAATCTTTAAGCTTCTGCAAGTTTGATAGTAGAAGTAGATTATAATATTTTGCTTTGGTATATTGCGTTATTGAGTTAATGTACACTCAGATTTTCTATATAGATCTCAGAGGTAGATTTGTAGAGAATTTGGAGGAAATTCTACATGGTATCGAAGCTAAGTTTATCAGAGCTGTGAACAGTATACGAAGAAGATAATTTGAAGTTTGAAGTTCGGGATTGCAGGTGCAAATCAAATTCATATCATACTTCAAGGTTGGCCAATGGCATTCTATGGCTTGAGACTCGAGTATGCCTTGGAAGGCAGCTTGAATTACATAGCATGGAAAGATCGCATGGAGGCTGTATTAGAAGACAATGGCTTGAAGGATTTCATTGGTCAAGAAATCCCAAAGCCAGGTTCAACTAATGCACAAGAGTTGGCTGAGTGGAAGAAGTGTGTGAAAAGGGTGAGACGGGTCATCCTTGAGGGAGTTCAAGACCATATTGTCTCGAGTCTCCATGGGAATGATACTCCATTTTCAATGTGGAATACATTGAAGGACCTCTACTAGAATAGTAGCGACCAGAGGAAATTGGCGCTCAAGGATAAGCTTCGAAGAATCAAGATGGAGAACGAAGATACTATTTCCACATATCTAAACAAGCTCACCACCTATAGAGATGAGCTTGGAAGTGTGGGAATAACTACTGCCAATGATGATAGGGTGAGCCTCACTCTCCTTGGCCTTCCAAAGAGCTGGAATAGCTACCAGGACTCTATGAATGGAAGGGAGAAACTGTCGGATTGGGAACGACTGTGGTCGTATCTGATGCAGGAGGAGATCAGGAGGAGCACATGAGATGGTTCTTCGTCCAAGGATGATGATGAAGAAAATTTGGGCTTAACAAGTAAGGCAAGGAAAGGGAAGGGGAAGGCGTCCCATTCTGAATTGAATTATTCTCATGGAGGGAAGAAAGGTGACAAGTCTAAAGTGAGATGCTTTAATTGTCACGAGATGGGACATTATGTGACTAATTTCCCATCGAAGAAGTCCAAGAAGGTATCCTCAAAAGGATCGGAAGGTAAGGCATTAGCCTCTCAGTTCGAAATGGACTTTACCCTCATTTCATGCATGGTGTCATCGATGATGGGTTGTGGTTGGTATCTTGACAGTGGAGCCTCATTCCACATGACCGGTGATAAAAGTTTATTCAGTACCTTGGAGGAGGAAGACCTCAAGATGCGCATAGAGATGGGTGACGACGAAAGGTTTAGTGTTTTAGGAGTGGGCACTGTTGCTTTTCAGAGGGAGCATGGAGCTTCTATCACCTTGACATATGTGAAGTATGTGCTTGGACTGAAGAAGAACTTGGTATCGATCGCAATGTTGGAGGACAAAGGCTACGATGTTGTCTTTAGTAAGGGAAAGGTTTTCCTTAGACACATCACCACGATACAGGTGAAACAGATCAGTTCATGAGTCAAGAACCTATATGCTCCTGAGGTTCAAGATGCATGCAAAGCCTTGAGGAGTATGGAAAATGTTAGAGACTTGGTGGTTGAGAGGGAGACTAAATTACCTCTCAACATGCAGTCTCAGAAGAAGTCTCAAACAATTGTGGAGGAGCCACAATTGGAGAAATGGGTAGAGGGATCA